>PVKZ01001582.1:0-362652 GCA_004027375.1 Macroglossus sobrinus
TCTTTGTTTTCCACCAGTCTTACTGTGAGCAAAGCAAAATCTTCATCAAACTTTGAGGCTCTGAAAACTGGAGAGATTTTATGTTAAGCAGGCTGTAGTTGCCTGAGATCCCTCCCCTGTGCTGTTGGAACGTGCACTGCTTTGTATTAATTAATAATGTGTGTTGGCAGCACCAAGAGAAAGTTTTCTGGAGATAAAATATAAAGTGTGGCTGCAGTAAGACTGAGGTTTGCCATGCAGGGGGTGTGGACCCCCGAGGAAGCTGGCATCTTTGTAGAAGAGGCTCGTTAGAGCTGAGGGTTGGCCACAAACCTAATCCCACAAGGGAAGAGAAAAGCTGAAATACGTTTCTTCTCTCATTCCCACAGCTCAGAACACAAGGTTTAAGTCAGTCTTTGATGATCTGTACTAGTGGGGAATGAGGACAAGCTAGTGTGTGTATGTATGTGTCTATATATAATTTGTGTGTGTGTGTGTACATATCTATATAGATATAGAAAAGATATATCTGTCTGATAGCTATATAAAAGATCCATCTATCATCTATCTATCATCTATCATCTATCCACCTATTTAGCTAGCTATCATTTTTTTAAGTAAGGAAGAAAAACTAAAGGAATAGGACAATAAAAGAATAGGAAAGGGAAGATGAGAGACAAAAGAAATTCTAAAACTTAACCATATTTTGTTAAATCTAAGACGTCGTAGATTGTAAATTACACTATTATTTAATGTACCACTAAGAAACAAAATACGCAATAATTTAAGCTATGACCTGACATGCATTTTAAGATGCATCCTGATTTGGGGTATATTAAAATGTGAAAAAAATATACCACTTGGAAATGATGAATTGGTAGTTCCCCTTTTTCTTGCAGTACCATTTGCAAGTGTTTGAATAGCTGAAATGTAACAGAAAACATGGTTTTTGCCCTTTGATCGTTCTATATTGGGTTCTATAATAGTATTCCAGTATTCTTTTGCAAACAGTAGGGTATTCCTTTGAGTCTGCAGATTTTTTTCACCTTAATATCTAAACTATTTTTAACCTCCTCAAAACACTTTGCAAACTTCAAAGGGAGGGTTATTTACTAAAGAATGAATCTGGGAGAGGTCTGGATGATTTGAATTATCTACATAAATCCTTAAAATTAATCAAAAGCATTTATGAAAACCAGAACATAATTCCTGTGTGACTTCTGGAAAGAGACACTAAAACATCTGCCATGTTCATATGTTACAGGAACAGAGTGTGCTGACATTACCTGTTTTGTCTTTTACCTTTGGTTCTTAAGATATATTTACTGCTGGCTTTCAGCACACATGGATAAAAAAAACTTGACGTGAAGCAAATATCTATTTGAATTCAAAAGAGATCGTCTAGCTTTTCCTAGATTGCTCTAAGAAAGTTTACTTTAAGATTTCCAATTCTTTTAAGTAGAAGATTTTTTTTTTAAGTGAAACCAAAGCCCGTGGTTATAATAAAGTAAGTGGTAGGGTTTATAACCACATTTTTAGTTATCATTCATTACATTCTTTATTTTGTAGATACCTATGCATTTTATTCATGTACACTCTTTGTATTCAAATTTAGTTGTCTATAAATGTAACAGAAAATGTATAGGACCCAATAATTAAGAATAACCAAAGGGCAAAGACCATGTTTCTGTTACATTACTAAGATGCTTATTAGGGTGTCTCTTTCCTTATGAAAAGCAAACACTGAGAGGGCAAGTAAGAGAATAATGCAGAAGTAATTATTAAATTACAGAGGCTGTACTTAACTCAGTAACTGCCACAGGCTGGGGTTGAATCCAAAATAAGGAACGAGAGCCAGCCTGGAATGAGGCATACTGGGGAATATACTTTACTGCCAGCAAAGCAGCTGTAACAGGTAGTAGAGCGATGGGCTGAAAGATATCCTTTAGGGCTCTAAACACTAGGCTGGTAGGATTCGCCAGCTTGTATTCTACTATTGGTTCAACTAAATAAAAACTAATTATACCGAGTACTTATATATCATAGCCAGCTATTGTTCTAAGTGTTTTATGTGTGTAACTCATTACACCCTCACAAGACCCCTATGAAGTCAGTGCTACTAATACACCTTTTCACAGAGAGATTAGTCGGGTCCCCAAGAACACATGGCTGGGAAGTGGAGGTCAGTCAGACTCCCAAACTGGGGCCTTTAACAACAATGCCACGTCTACCTCTTGGAGCCGTGGGTGAGGAAAGGACCCTAATGCGTAGGGGGTGTCCAGGCAGGAGAAGGGAGCTCCCCAGTTCTTTAAGAGTGCTGGGCAAGTTTTCAGGAAGGGACTTGGACGTAGACGACCGGACAAGGCATACATCCAGCACGCACGAAGGGCAGTGAATCTTGAGAACAAGGCAGAGTGCCAAAACCAACAGGAGAGGCAAGTATTGAGCTGTGAGACCCTTAGCCTCCGGTTGCCTGCCCCACAGTTCCAGAGTTCCAATCTCATCTAAGGTTCGCTGAGGTTGAGCCAGCAGGTGACATGGGGGCAGGTGACTTGGCTGTTGGGAGAGCAGGCTGCAGAACCTGGGGACTAGGCAGGGCCTGGCCCACCAGAGTCTGTACACGAGGAATCCTGATGGCATTAAGTGACTCAGGGCTGCAGTTATGTCCTCGTGTTGCTCCATTCATCTCTCACGTGCATGCTCTGGACCCCTTAAGCATGCTGCTTAATAATAAGCATGATATTAAGCATTTTCATTTATTTGGACCTGTTCTTTTCCAAATAGGATCCAATATAGTATTTTATTTATTGTGTCCAGATAATTTCTAATTTTTGGATCCAGATAATTTCAGGCAGCAAAAATCTTTGCCCTTACTTCAGAAGTTAGGTTATTTTTATCAACATTTGTAACTGAAATAGAATAGAAAACCTGTCATCAAGGCCATAAAAGCCTTTACAAATTACATATTTTTGTATGCATTTTATAAAATACATATAGGATATAATAAAATGACTTGGGGAAAATATCTGATATTAGTCTCAAAATTTTTTTATGATGATCATTGTGCTATAATACAATTTGAATTTAATGTGTTTATTCTCATTTTAGATTACAGTAAGATTAATTTTGGCATGAGTTTTCCATTATTATATGCAATATTATTGTTAACAACTTAGATAATTTGAATATTTATTAAAATGCTTGAGTTCCATAGCTTTCAAGGACAACAGTTATTTAACTTTCTTTTTATTAATTTGGCATTCATCTGGAGGGTAGTTTTGAAAATGTTTTTTTTTTTTCTGCTCACATAGCATTATTTTCTCTTTGAGAACAGAAATGGAATCCAAACAGAGACACTGACACATTAGACAATAATACCATAAAAACAGGATGACTCTCAGTGAGCAAAAGGGCATGGCAATATGTCAAGGGCCCCAAAGCTCAGGCCACAGAGAGAAATGACTAGGCAGAAATGTCTCAGGAAAAGCCTAGGCCATCATAGTAGACCAGCAGTCTGATGAATCAGCATTATTCCTGCTAAAAACATTAATCTAACACAGTAGGGGGAAGAATCAGTAGGCCTGTGACATGTAGAAGCCGGGAATTACTCCTTCCTTTCTCTGAGCCCCGCTGAAGTACCGGCATGGGCTTCCGTGTCCTCCCAACCTTTGTGTGTCATTTTCCTTGTCGTGCTTCTTGTAATGAGGAAAGATACCTGGAAGGGATGCCCAGAAGCCACCCCAAGTAGAACTCTCATCCGGGAGCACTTTGAAGCTCATCATGGCCTCCGTTGAAGAGACATGAGAAGTGAAAATGTACGATCTTATTCTCCTCTGCTTATTAAGATAATTTCTTAAGATGGAAATAGGTTTTCCCCTTGTTCTATTTCTTTCTGAGCCCAAGTCACTCAGGAAGATATTAATTATGCTCTCTTGTTAAATTCTTCAAGTTTTAACTGTGGTTGAATTGTAGACAAGGAAGTACTTAGCTATGAAAGAAACATATCATTATTTTATTCTTTTATTTAAAGCAAAATCCACTCACTTTTAATTCAAATCAATTTAGACTGGCAAAAAGGGATAAAATTTTAGATGCTTTTAGATAGTGTTTTTGCAAGAATTAGAATTGGTAGTAATTTGAGATGATTAATGAGTATATTTTAATTTGAAAACCATTATGTAATTCAGTTTGTTTCTTTCATTGGATAAATTTAAACGTATTTCAAATGGGTGGATTAACGCAGACTTTTCTAGAGATAATGATTTTTCTGTCAGCATCATTGTTAGACTAAGCCTTACGTACAGACTATATATACTAGAATATGTATAAGTTTCATAGAATAGGTAAAAGTTTCAAAAATGGATGAATAAGACCATAAAAAAGGAACAAAATAAAAGCAAAAAATATGATGAGAACTCCAAGAAAATGGAGATAAAGTGGGAACCAAAAGAAAACTTCAAAGTATTATGTTTAATAACAATGAACATAAGAGATGAAATAAAATATTGCATCTCTAGAGCAAAAGCAAGACTCTGTAAACAGAAAAAGATGAGTGAGAGGAGAAGAAAATTTCCTGGAGGTCAGAAACCTGCGCACCGCAGCAGACACTCTGCCTTGCCTAGTTAACGACAATCTCTGCTCCCAACCACAACCCTTCTGCCTCCCATTACAGAGGCTGCTGATGCCAACAGCTCACTTTTTCAGCCTCCCTTACACTTAAGAAATAGGCATTTGACACAGTAAAGGGAAGCCCCCATCCTCCCAGAAAAGAATGGTTTGTTTCCCTAAGAAAAAGAAACCATGGAAGGAAATCTCTCTCTTTTTAACAAGATGTTATTTTGTCATAAAGTGACTCCTACAACTGTGGCAGTCTTGGGACCACAAGTATAAGGACTCAGCTAATTACTGAGGATGGCAGAGAGGAAGGGCATAGAGCCTGGATCCTCGATTGCATTGTTGAACCCAGTAACTAACTGATCTATAGGACAATGGGGAAACATGAATATATGGCAGTTGGGCCATAGGGAAGGCCTAAAGTTTAGGTGGAGCAGACAGACTTGTCAGGAAATAGAAGATGATGCTATTAGGGGTCTGTGAGCACAAAAGTGCCATAGTCCAGTCGCTCGACAAAGAGATACTGTGAGTGAGGCCCTGTTCTAAGTGCAAGGGAAATGGGAGTGAACAGATTCCTTGCCATTCTGGAGCTTACATTCCAGGTAAAACAGACAGGAAAGTAAACACACGACCAAGACAAAATATGAAATGTGTCAAATACTGTAAAATAGTGAAAAATACTGTAGAGAAAAATAAATAAAACTGGGCCAGAGCGAGAGGGTAGCCTGAAGGAGATTGTGGGAGCACTGGGCAGGGAAGGTCATCTCTAACTGGGAGGTCGTTTGAGAAAAGACTTGAAAGAAAAAGGGGAGAAAACTACGCTGACAGGGGAAGTGAGTCCTAGGCAGGCGCAGGAAATAGCAAGTGCAGCCGGCCAGAGGTGAGAATGTGCTCGGCACATCTGAAGAAAGGCAAACGAGGCAGAGAAGACTAAATGAGGGGAGACCGGCAGGAGATGAAGTCAGAGAGGTAAGGGAAGATGGAACCATGTCGCATCTGTCAGGACATCGTGCGGACTTTGCCTTTTGCTCTGAAGAAGTGGGGAGACTCTGCTGGGCTCTGAGCTGAGTGACACGATCTTCCTCGAGTTTTAAAGAACGAGACTGTTGTGTTGAGCTGGAATGAACAGGGTAAAGGTTGAAGCAGGGACATTTGGAAAGCCATTTCCGTAATCACAGAGAGAGATAATTATAGCTTGAACCAGGATGGTCACAGAGGAGGTGGTGAGAAGTATTTGGATTCTGTATGAATCTTAGAGTAAAGCCAGAACCATCAGCCAGATTTGCTGATAGATTTGATGTTGCATGTCAAGGGTGACTCTAAGGCTTTGGGCCTGAGCAGAACTAACTTGCCATTTACTAAAATGAGGGAGAGTGTGAAAAGGGGAGGTTTGGAAGGGGAAAACAGCGTGTATATTTAACTGTATAATGAATTTTATATGTTTGGTTTTAAACTATTTTCCTCTTGAACATTCAAGACGAGATGGCAGTTGGATATACCAGTCTGGAATTCAGGGAAGAGGTTGAGGATGAAGATATTAAGCAAGTCCTCAATGTCATTTTGTTATAACGGTGATGAGGAAAAAAAATCTCTTTCTGGTTGAGGCCGCTGTCTGTGTGTAGTTTGCACATTCTCCCTCTGTCTATGTGGGTTTTCTCCAGTTTCCTCTCACGCCCCAATAATGTGCAGTCTGGTGAACTGGTGTCTAAACTACGTGAGTGTGAGTGTCTCTGAGGCGGTGGGGTGTCCTGTCCAGGGCTGGCATCCTGCCTGTGCCCTGAGCCCCTGGGATAGCCCCTAAACTGAAATAAAAGGATCGGAAAATAACCCTACTTGTTTTTATTAATCTTCCTTAAATGTATGTAGAGCTCACATTAATTACACCTATCTCATGAGAAGAGTTTATGAATAATAAATTGGATGACATATGAAAGGCCCCTAGTACGGAATCATGCAAATAGATGATCAATAAATAACAACTGTTATTGTTAGATCCTAGTTAGGCCTGAGGTACAGGCCATTTGCTTTATGTGGAATAGATGAAGTATTTAGTGATATGAACCTAATTGGAGAAGAGGTTAACTGTGTCTCCTGCAGTTCTAACAAAATTCTTTGAAAGGTATTTATTATGGCCAAGACCTTGTAAGAACCAGAGCAGGGCCCAAGGCCATATTTTCTTGATATATTCCAAAACAAATTTTACTCACTTCTCTTAAACTCTGCCCTTTAAACCAGGTCATAGCATGTAGAAGTTTAAGATAATACCACACCCCTGCGGGCAGAAAATAGAACACCTTGCTGCCTAAGAATGCTGCCAGGCCAAGAAGTACATCTTCCTGAGGCATGAAATGACCCTGAGTTCACCTTCATGCTATGTTTTTCTTCTCACCCTATGTATTTTTACTTTAGGACACTATGTACACGTGGGTGTTGGTTTTGTTCTCCACTGGCTCACAAAATAGAAAGCAGATAGCAAATGCCTAAGAAATAATTTTATGAAAGTACATCATGACTTTCTTGTTATTTTCACAGTAACTCAGACCAAATTGGAGAAATAGTCACATTCCTCACACTTGAATAAAATATTTAGAAATTTAGCAAATGGATTCTATGTCTTAAAACAATGTTGACTTGTAGCTATTATTAACTCCATTTTCTTATTTAAATACATAATTTTAAGTCCTGGATCTGTGATTTATTTTTTTCTAGCTGACCTGACTATGAAACTTTATGGCATAGAGCACATTAGCCAAGAGATTCATAAGGCAGTGTTAGTTTTGGATGTTTTTCATATTATAGTTTGTGGTCATTCAATTTATCAACACAAAAATTCAAATAAAATGATATTCCCAGAAGTCAAGTTGTTTCCCCAGAGAGAAAAATAAAATTTTATTAGTTCTCAAATTAAAAACTCTCCTAACCCTATTTAAAAATAACCATGGAAATCCTCTTTCTTCACATGTGACTCAAAGAAAAATGTGTTCGTGTATCTCAAACGCACAGCTGCTGTCTGTGTCTCCTGACCTTCACTCATATGAGTTCTCGTTCTTAGATTAGAAGTAAATAGATTCTTAAAATTGTTTTAAAATCATTGCCCAAGTGGCCTTTCCCTTATTAGCATCTGATGATAATCTGAACGAAAATACACCCTAATGGGGGCATTGAAAATCATTTAGGGTCATTTCTGGCAGAAATGACAATTTCTAAACACTCAGATTAGATGTATTGAGCCTGACTTGATTATAACCTTTTATTATTGCCTTCACAATAAATTATAGCAGAATTTTACTTGACAAATTCTCTGGGCATAAAGAATTGTCAGTTTGGGCCTGAAATATGTTAAAATATTTGGAGTCACAGGAACAAGCATGTTGATGATACCATCCAACAGAGAACTTTCTTCCAATTAACAACTGCATAATTAAGCATCTCATAAACCACACATGTGAAGTAATTTGAAGAGTCAAACTAAAAGGAATAGTAATATTGCTTGACATGTTTTTTGATAGCATGACACCACCATCTCTCAGCTAACAGCTTTGAACCAACAAAAAGAAGCCAATTCAGGGTTATCTCTTTTTCAGCATAGAATTTCTCTACTAGGAAATTGCCTTAGAAGCTGGGTAGCCCTATAAAAGTTAGTGTATTTTCCATAAAGTAGCTGAAATCTCAATGGCAAATGGTATTAAAACTTCTAGATGCCACATTTGAAATACTTTATATTTGAAGTAGCAAAAAGACTTCATTATGCTCTATTATCCAATCTGATTTCAAAAAATATAAATGGCATTTTCTCTGTTTTTATAACTGTCTGTAGTTTTTGATTTAGTAAAAAAAAAGACTTTGGACGGTTTCGAGTGAAAAAACTGACATCTGATTTATGGTTTAAGAGGGTCGCTCAGGATGCCATGTTTAGAATAGAATGAAGGGGCAAGGACAGGATCAAGGAGACCAGTTAAGAGGTTACTGTGATCATCCAGGTGAGAGGTGACGGAGCAGTGTGGCAGGAGTGGAGGTGGCGAGGAGTGTCAGATTCTAGATACATTTTAAGGTGGAATCAGGAGGATTGGATATGAAGGGAAACAGAATGAGAGTTATCAAGGATGACTCTAACGTTTGAGACTTAGGCACCAATTAAAAATATTTGTAAAACATATCTGTTTACACATCTTATATCCAGACATAAAGATTTCTTACAGCCCATGAATAATAGGACAAATAACCCAATTTAAAAAAAGATTTGAATAAGCATTCCACGAAAAAAGATACTATGAGTGGCAAATGAAAACATAGGGAGATTCCAGGTATCACTAGTCATCAGAGAAATACAAATCAAAACTACAATGAGATACTCCTACACATCAGAATGTTTATAATCAAAAAGTCAGATGTTAAGTGTTAGAGAGGACGTTGAAAGATTGGAACCTTCATACACTGCTGGTGGGAAGAAAAATGGTATAGCCACTTAGAAAAATGCAGTAGTTTCTTATAAAGTTAAATATACACGATATGACTCAATAATTTTACTCCTGTAGGTATTTAACCAAATGAAAACACTTTTTACACAAAGACTTGTTCATAGAAAGCTTATTCATAATAACTCAAACTAGAAACAATCTAATTGTCCATGAACTGGTGAAGGGACAACTAAACTGGGGTAGGTACATTCATGAATAAAGTACTACTCAGTAATAAAAAGGAGTGAATTACATGCAAGGAGTAATACAACATGGGTGAATCTCAAATGCATTATGTGAAAGAGGCAAACGTAAAAAACTATGTACCATATGATTCCATGTCAATTAAATTCTAGAAAAAAAACAATCAACAGAAAGCATTTCGTCAGAGGCTACAGGTAGAGGGGAGGAGACAACTGCAAAGTGGCATAGGGAGCTCTCTGGGGTGATAGAAATAGTCTAGGACATGATCGTAGCAACGGAGACATGACTAATATATGTGAAAACCATTGAATTATATGCTCAAATTGGCATATGTGAAGTAAACCTCAAAAGAGTTGATGTTTTGAAAAATAGTGCTCAATATTACTGCTTTTTTTTTTTAGGTTAACACATTTTAATTGTTTGGAATTCAATAAATAAATGTACAGCTGTGCAGTACATAAGAAATCTTGAAAAAAACTACTTAACCCACTAGGCATCTGTCTTTTCAGCTGTAAATTGGAAGTCGTAGTTCTTTATTTAGTGATTTTTTTGGGGGGTGGGATGTGAAAAGTCAGGTCTGATAACTATTTTTATGAATTGTATTGAATTTTAATTGCCTTGAGTTCAGTTTTCATTGAATAGAATCCTATGGTGATTCATTTTGTAAAATATCCTTTCATAATGAAATCAGTGGGGTTGAATTATTTTGCAGACTTGTATTATTATTGAGTACTAGATTTTACTAAAGCTGGATGGATCTGTAATCACATATTCCTATAGGGAGAAAAATGCTTGCTCTTGTACTGACAACCAGAAATTCTAGATTCTTAGTTAATTCACATTCAACTAACGTTGATGATGGTATTTACTGTGATCATATACTGTATTTTCATGTTCATTATCTTAATATCCCATGGCCTTTTGAAATAGGTATTATTATCCCCATTATACATAGAATGAGATTTAAAAAAAAAAAAGCTATGCGTTGTCAGATGACTTACTTGTCATTTAGCTTGTAACTAAGTGGTAAAACCAGAATTAAATCTTAGATTTGTATGGGTTTATGCTCTTTCCTCAGCCAAACTTCCCTTATTTCTCTAGTCCTTAAGATATATATAAGTTGCGAAGATAATAGTTATCTTTAACTTGCTGAATCCTCAGCTTCCATCATTGTTCAGCTCATTAGAGAGATGTATGCATTTTCTGGAAACACATCTGCAAATACATCAGGTCTGGCCCTTGCACTGAGTTAGCCCCCTACCTAAGCCCATGGAGATGCTGAAGGCTTCATGTAGTTTCAGAAGGAGGTGAGATGGAACAAAGTGGCATTTTTCAATACACAGAGTAAAATACAGAATGAGAACATTTGGAATCCAAATTTGATGTCAGATGTGGCTTATTAGTCTTTCACTGTTGGAAGAAAGGGATATGTTTTTCCTATACAAAGCTATAAAAATTAAGAAGAGATACCTGTAATATTTTAAAATTCACCCATTCGACTGATAATTGCTGAAAGCGTGTACATCCATGATTCTCCCAGATCCTACCAATTTGGGAAGACATAAGCCATACACAATCCTGTCCTTCAAGGACCCTTAACCTAGTGAGGGAAGCAGATGTACAAACAAATGAATGCTAACAGTGAGATAATGGGTAATGGATATTCTTATAATAAAAAGCCAGCTTGCATCCCAGCTGCTTATTAAAGGGCTTACGGTATCACCTTCTAATCTTTGAGGTAGATAGTCTCATCTCCACTAAAAATATGAGGTGACCGTGGCTCAGGAAGGTTAGGTGCCCTGTCCAAGGTTGATCATCCCAGGATGGGAGTTTATGTTGAAAACAGCTGCCCTCTGTCCTGCATCCCCACCCCATCCAGAGAGCATCTGTTTTTCTCAAAGTAGCTGAACTCAAAGGCTCTATACTGAAGCAGGGTTAGCGCCTAATGCTCATTCCCTGCTTCCATGTCCCACCTCGGTTTCGAGGGCCAGAGTAGAAATAGGTATCGGATGCAGTGAGATGCCCATCAGCCCATGGGAAATTTAAGTGCTCAACCCCTTCCCCGCCCCTTAAAGCCTTATCTCTGTCAACAGTCCTCAGGGAAAGAACCGGACACTTTGTCACTTGATGGTATGTTCTTTCCTGCCTGAGACTGTGCAAAACATCAAAATATGTAAGAAACATTGTTTAGACATAAAAAATGTTGCCTTGAAATACATTATGGTGGTCTTCCAGGTCTTTATTCAATAAACAGTAGAAGGCATGTTCAATTAAATGCAATTTAACAAAAATGTATTGAGGGTCTCCCGCTCACAGTGGTGGGGATACAGCGTGTGACAAAGTTCTGGACCTCGGGGACTTTGTTGCAGATGGAACAGAAGTTAGTAAAACTGCATTCTAAAAGGCCCTATTCAACAGTCTCTTTCAGTGTCTTGGACTGAGTCCTAGAAAGCAGTGTCACCCTCAAGTAAAATTTTCCCACATTTAATGTTCAAAACACTTGGTTGCTAGAAAACTCTATAAAGAAATTTTAGTGAAAATCAAACTTTTAGGGCAAAGGTCATGACATTTTGTTGCCTGGTTCCAAAATGAAATAGTCTTTTATTCTGCGTTCTCTATTTATGCAGGGTTAGAATACTTTACTTTGAAATGTATTTGGTTGTAGTTTTAAAATAAAGAAAAGGACAGAAAAAAAAACAATCACTCCCAAGATTTTTTTCTATTGTTAGACATTACATTTGAAAGAATTTAATTTTTCAGTGGGGTTGGTAAAGCTGCCCAGGATTTTCAGAACTCAAGTGAAATGATGTAATAAACTCTAAAAATGACATATTGCTATTTTCATAGAAATGATTTTTTCTTTGAAGAATTTGCCTTGAAGGGATCCAAGTCAGACACTTTTATCCTGTGCAAATTCTAACTCATACAGTTCTCTTTCAGTCTCCATTTTCTGGGTAATTTTCCATTTTTATACTTATCTGCACTATCCTATTTTTCTGTTATATTTTCATGTGACTTTTCTGTTCAGGAAAGTGAGGCATAAGCTGTTTTATATCCTAACTGTTTGCCTAGCTTCCAAAGAAATCCATTTAAGGAAAGGTAAGCGAACGCAAAGCCAGGAAGAGGGCTGAGATCTCCTGAAATCTTGTCCATTCTCTACTCCTGTGACTCCATGACTTTCAGAACCAGAGCCTGCAATGCTCATACGGGAGCAAGAAGCTAGTAGCTCTTAAGACAGCTCTCAAGAGCAGCTGAAGAAAACTTCCTACATGTGAGCTTCATAGCCACAGTTGCTCCCATGAAATGAGGTCTTGTAGAAATCTCACTTTCATTTCCTTGAAAAATAAAAATATTCCAGTTCACTGGTGTCTTAGCAGGAATGCCAAGGATATCAAACAACTGAAGACAGACTTTTGTGTTCCTTCTGTGTGGTCTATATTCTGTCCATTTACTAAGGGAGAAACAACTCTCTTTGTTCCACATGGTAAGACACGTTCATTCATCGATACAAGTTGTTTGTGCCTGTGTGTGCGTATGTGTGTGTGTGTGATGTAAACATACAATTTATAACACATTTTTGTGATTCTTACGTTTCTTCATATTCAATATATCAGGATCCTCATGAGATGGGTGCCCAAAGCCTCCTTTGACTTTAGAGAGGACCTGGCAGTTATGATGCAATCAGAACGGCAATGAGGCATATACAAGAAGCGTGGGAGAAGAGAGGGAGTTGTTGGAGAGACTTCCTCAACTCAGTAATGAACATGGAGGAGGGCTCTCCATTCAGATGAGAGTTGGTGGGGAGTTAAAGGCTAAGGAAGCAGCATTTACAACTGCAAGGCACAGGAGGAAACCTAATGTGGGATGGGCAGAGGACCACACACAAGGGATGTGTTAGGAAGCAGATGTGCAGAGATGAGCCTGGTCTGCCTTCAAGGAGTTGACTCTCACCTTCTGGGTCTGGAGGATGGAAAACCAAGAAAGGATTGTAAGCAGGGAATCGATATGATCAGCCATGTCATAGTCCAGGCAAGAAATGGAGGGACTTGAACTAAGGCAAAGATGAAAGGGAAGCAGCAGATACAATAGACCTAGCTTGAGACTTTGTGGAAATACATTGAAGCCAGTTGGGCCTAATTTTTCTTATCTATAAAGTGGATATAATAACACTTACTTCAAATAAGTAATCAGGATGAGATGAAATAATGACTACCACCAGTGAGCCCTCCCTCCCCGACTCCTCATGCCAGTCATCCTGGCCTCCTTGCATTTTCTTAAATACACCTGTGTACTTGCACTCAAAGCCACCACACCCACTGCTTCCTCGGCTTGGAGGCTTGCACCCTCATTCCTTCAGACCTCTTCTTAAGTGTCATCTTATCAGAGATATTACCTCTGATTGCCCTTTGTAAAATGATATATCCCCTATTCTTTGTCTCCTCTATCCTGCTTCATTTTCTTGATAGAATTTGTCACTGTGTGATATATTATTTATGATTGTACTCCCTGTCTCTCTTCACTATAATGCAAAGTCCACAAAAGTAGACACTTTGTGTTGTCACTACAATAACTCCAGAACCTAGAAGAGTGTCTAGCCCATAGCAGTTGTGCTATTGTGATCTATAAGAAATACATATTTGTATGGTCTTCATCTAGTTTCTGGCATAGAGCTCCTAAAACCTTTGTCATTTCCGGTGAGGAGAGCAATTAAGGTGTCTTCTGCTATGTGAGTGAGGGGGCTTCTGGAAAGCACCTAAGGAGGGCGGGCTGGTTGCCAGTGGAGCCAATTATGCGATTAGATCATTGGAATTTTTGGTCGCCCCTCACTCCCTGCGCTCCTGGGAGGGAAAAGAGGCTGGAGATTGTGTTTAATCCCTAATGTCCAATAATTCAATCAACCATGCCTATGTAATAAACCTAAAGGACGGGTTTCCAGAGCTTCTAGCTCAGTGAACCAGAACGCATTCGTGTGCTGCCTGGTGTGGTCCCAAACTTCAAGTTCCAATGTTCAGGACCTCTCCCTATGTATCACTCCATCTGGCTATCGATTCATATTCTTCAATATCTTTTGTCATGAACCAGTGACTGAGTGAGTAAACTTGTTTCCTGAGTTCTGTGAGCTGCTCTAGCAAATTAATCAAATCCATTAAAGGGGTAATAGGGACCTCTGATTTCCAGCCAGAAGCACAGCCTGAACTTGTGATTGGCATCTGAAGTAAGGACAATCTAGTGGAACTGAGCCCTTAACCTGTGGAATCTGATACTGTCTTGGATAGTGTCAGAATTGAGTTGAATTGTAGGATACTCTGCTGGTGTTGGAGAATTGCTTGGTGTGGGGAAAGAATTCACACATTGAAACTGGTGTCAGAATATTAGTGTAGTACACTATAGTTTTGAATGAATGAATAATGCATGTAAAGTCCCAGATATCTGAATCCTTTCTTTCCTTTTCTCCCCCTCTTCCCCTCACTATCCATTCATATACCCATCTAACTATTCTTTGTATGTATGTATGTACCTATATACTTATGTACGTATGTATGTATGTATGTATGTATGTATGTATGTATGTATGTATCTATTTATCTATCTATCTATCTATCTATCTATCTATCTATCTATCTATCTATCTATCTATCTATGTATTCAGCCATCCATCTGATCAAAGAGGCTATAGTTGTAGTGATAATACTACCAGTACTGATAATAGTAATTCATTGAATATTTACTATTCAGGAACCATATAAGTGATCTACATGTACTTTCTCATTTAATTTTCAGAGTAGTATAAAATAGATAATCAATAGCTACTAATCCCTCTGGGTGAGTAATTAATAGAGATTGAATATAGTTGATAAAAGGCAGAGAAAAAAATGTATGACCCTTGGTTTCTAATTTGAGTATCTGATGGATAATGTGTCATGACTAAGCTATAGGAGAAAGAAACCATTCAGCAGGAAAGATGACAGGCACTTTTCCACAAACTGACCTTGAAGGCCCATGGGGCACCCTTGTGGAGATTTCTAGTGGGCCATTAAGATAAACCTTTGCACTGTAAAGATATCTTGGCAAGAGGTAAAAATAAAGTGAGGCATTATTAGCATACAAGTGGGAACTGATTCTAGGAAGACAATGTGAGCTTGGTTTGAAAGTGGGGGATGAGATCTTGGGTAATATCTACATAAGAGATGGGCTGAGGAAGACGTGAAGACTCAGTAACAGTGTTCTCCAGAAACCATGGTTTAGTCTGTTGGAGGTATTTCTGGGAATGTTAGAGGTCTTTAGAAGTTTAGATGTATTTTTAGAGTTTCTAGAAAAGAAGGCTCTGGAATAATAAGTCAGAGAGAGGAAATCCAACAGGTGGCGTAGAAGGTGACCAGTGCCGTGGACCTAAGGTGTTCCAAGCCTTCCACGCAGTTGACTAGTGTGCCCATGACAAGTCCTCAGTTACTGCCTGCCCACCTTGAAGCCTTGCAGGGGCCTTTTAATATCACTCACTCTTGATGAGAAGCATGCTTGGTTGTACAAACATTTTGGGGGCAGAGATATCTCAATGAAAATTCATAATAGTGTGACTTGTTCCTCAAAAGTAGGTATTCCACGTACTAGTTTTTGTCAACTTCAGAAATGTTACGGAGAATCTTAGATTTTCAAATATAAAAAAGAAAGAAAGAAACATACAAATGAAAGAGAATATCAGTGGTATACGTTTGCAGTCCACTTGGGGTACAAAGGCAACCCCCTTTATTCCCATCAGATAAACTTCATTGAAATGAGATGCTTCTAATAAATTTTAGAACTTTACACTTTAGTAAATGAAAAGAAAGACCCAAATTCTCAATTACAGTTTAGAGAAACTAGAAGAAGGCCAAGAAAAAATAAAATGGTACATTTTTCTTAAATACCCTCTTTGAAGGTGGCCTTTAGAAGAGAATGACATACTGATCAAGAGAGGAAGCACGGTATGGAAAGATGATCAGCTAGGAAAACCAAAGAACTCCTGACTCTACCAAAACCAGCCATCTGATCCTTCTAAGCTTCAGAAACTGCTCTCCTTTGTAAAATGCAAGGGCTTCTTTTTCTATAGCTATCATAAGATAATTATATTAAAATATAAGCTCCTTGAGAACTGGAACTGTGTCTATTAATTACTTCCTATGATTTGCATCTTTTAAAAGCTTTTTATTGAAATGGAACTACATACAGAAAAGTGCTCGTATTATGCATTTTTTCATTGAGTGCACAGCTCAATGAATTTTTCACAAATGAATATGAATGCTCTCGTGTAATCATTACCAGCTAACAAATAGAACATTACTAACTGTTTGCATTATTAGTTTTTAACTTACAGGGGATGCTCAATAAATAACAATTTACTTCGTCTGTGAAGAAGATCCAATTACCTTTTTTCCCAACACTCTCTATCCCCTGTTATTTCATTCATTTGGGGGAATTTGTGCCAAATAATCTGTTATAATATATTATAATCTTGTATGGTCTTAAGGAGTCAGCAGATATTTGTCTAAAGAATAAATGAATGACTACTTAAGCCAAAAATTATGGCATAGCACCAAGACAATGAGGAAGAAGGAAATCTAACTGAAACCTTCTTAGGCTACTGATTTTTGTTCACAGTGCCTATTTATTACCTTGTCACTGTGTGGTGAGAGAAGAAAGCTCTCTGAGATTAAGCATCATTCTCTCTGGTCCCAAGTATGAGGGAAATTGTAAAAATCGACTTCCTCTGGAGCTTCTAGGAAGACTTCTAAGAAGAGAGGCGGTTTGCATGGGATTGGGTTTATGAGTTCCAGATTCTAGTCCTGGTTCTGATGTAATCTCTTGAATTACAAGGTTTTGGACATAATTCCACTGTATCTCTCAACTGTGAAATGACAGAACTGGACAATTGCTAGAATTCATTCCTGCTCTAAGATTCCAACAACACAAATTTTTGCATGATGACCGGCTATGGCTAGGGGACAGTCCATGGCCACAGAGCAGATAAAAATGAACTGGGGCCCCGCAGTGGTGAGCCCTTAGGCCTGGGTCCGTGGCTCTGTGAGTTGGCCAATCAAACGAATCAGAGAGAGATTAATGCCTAACTAGAATGTGAATTGTTGGTTTGCAAAAGGGCAATTTAAACATTAAGGGAAAAAGAAATTCCTGGGCATTCACATCACTCTGCCATCCAGCTAAAAGGGCAGCGTCGATGAGTAATCCATCTGTTGCTCTAAGCCATCACCTTCTTCTTTTACCCACCTTTGCTGTGGCTGAGTTTTCACTGCCAAAAGCAACTCCATCTGTGCAGTCTCACCTACCCTACCTAACAACTACTCACTCCACAGAGAGATGGTGCAGGAATTGCAGTGACATTCCTGGGGGAGTTCCGAGTCTTTTGCCCTTGTGGATGGATACCCGTGACAAGACACCGCACCTCTGTTGGGGGAGTTGGATATTCCTAGATGTTCAGGAAGAGAAATTCACAGCAAATGCAGAGTGATTCCATATAACAGTAAGAAATCATAGGAGTGGCTAGGGCTACAACATGGGAAAGATTAGATATATTCTGTTTCAGCCTTTTATACAACACATTTTATTTAGTGCATATGGGTGAGGTTCGGCTGTGGCAGTTATTTCTCTTAAAAAGCAACTTTCCATCTATAACTTCTATTTTTATCTTACAACACGCATGTGTTCTCAGCCATGCCAGTTTCCCTTACTCTAATTGCTGACATTATGCCAAAAAAAGAAACACCCACTCAGTTTCACTACCACACTGCTGCAGGTCCCTTTTTTCTTATGGTCTTGATGCTTGGCCATTCAAGAAACAAGAGCCTGACAACCAAAGGATTTTATTTTTATTTTATTTATTAAATTTATTGGGGTGACAAATTGAGAGGTTTTAATTGTCGACTTGTGACCAACTTCACATGCATAAAGGAACCAAGATACTATTAAACCATGTGATGATATCTGGGACATATGATTCTGAAGCATTTTATAAGACTAGACACATTTTTATGCTAAAATGTGAATTCTAGTTTATAATTATGTAGTATTTTAATAATTTAAAGTTCAATGTTCAAACTATAAGGTTAGTATTCTAATTTCAAACACCAAATAATGACAAGTGGCCATAATTTCTTTTTTCAGGGACATGCACAAGAAGCAGGGTTCTTCCTTTTTAAAAATGATCTTTATGCATAGATTTTATTTATAAAAAATATTCATCCCAAGTCTTGTTAAAAAGCCCTCACACTAGTTATTGGTTTTTTAATTCTAAAAATAGTCATGTACAATATTTAGCAACTAATATTCAAACTCATTGGACTTATAAGTAATGATGTAGATTTTTTTATTTGGTTTATAGGAGGAACAATTGATTTTTTTAAAATACAGTGAATGAATTTGATAATATTTAAAAAGAATAAGAAAGCACCTTCGCTGGAGTTGCAGAAGTTGATAGGGAAAATTCAGTTGCAAAAATACCAAGTTACATAAACGTGAAAAGTCAGCCACAGAGCCCTGCGTCAGAGTTTCTGGCTTTTTGGTTTCCGCCCCTTTTATGAGCATAGGCATGGAATGGTGTGTGAACTACACGCTCAGGGCTTGAAGGGGCTTGGGGTCAACAGCACTGCCACGTTTCTCACATCTCAGCATTGGTTTAGGTTTTCACAAGAATTTCTATTTGGAAAGAAACTCTAAAGAGGTGAATCTTTAAATTCTCTCAACTGAGCAATATGAGATAGGATATAAAATAAATGTTGTGATTTCTCAAAAGAGAGAATTAGGTTGCATCAGTATATTAGGTGAACTGTGAATTTCTGCCTATTGATGGACAGTAAGCATCTCTAGTAGATGAAAATCTGAAGATATTCATGTCTCTATAATAAAGAAAATTCATAAAGGCAGCATTACTGTTTACTTCAGAATACTTTTTGCAATGTTGTTGACTATTGTCTGATGGAATTAGAGTATTTCATTGTTGTGGTAACATTTTATTTTATTTTATTTTATTTATTTTATTATTTATTTATTTTTAGGCACAGCAGCCCTTGGTTAACTTCACAGATTGCAAGGACCTTGTCAGCTTACAATACTTTATTTTTTAATTTTTTATTCCTACAGCACCTGATCTTTCTAGGTGGTCTCCCATCCAAGTACTAACCAGGCCTAACGCCGCTTAGCTTTTGAGATCAGACAGGATTGGGCTTGTTCAGGGTAGCATAGCTATAGACTTGTGGTAACATTTTAAATGACCATCATTTGTCATAGCCATCTGTCTCTATTGCATTGAGATCTTGTATTTTTAAAGGCTCGTGTGGTATTTCTGCCCCTCCCACCCCCTGCCTGAAAAGAATATGGTTCAAATATGGTCTCTCTAAAGATAGAGTCCACGTTCTTGTTAGTTAGAAATTGGTATGTTTTAGAAAAGTTCTGCTAGATTTCTATATAATAGATAAATTGTTGTTTCCCATGACCAGGTCTTACCCAGTAAGTTTTGTGGAGGATATGCAGTCTTTGGTCAGGGTGGTGGCTCATCTGTCCAGTCCCACTCAAGACAAGTCTCTGGGAATATCCATGACCGGCTCCGACAGTGTGACCCCACCCAGTGCCCTTTACTCCAGAGTACTTCCCAATGAAGTCACCAAGGAATTCCTTATCTCAGAATAAAGTAAAACAAGGTTACTCCTTAACTTCACAAGAAGACTAGGTCCAACTTTTGTAAAAAGAAAACATTGACCAATAATATTATCAACTGACATTGTGGGAGACAAATTGGGGTGGCTCCCACAGACCCAGCAGTTGCCCCAGTGGCCCTGACTATGCTAGTCCATCCACTCCACTCCTCTTACAGGGGGGTCCAAATTGCCCCCTTCATCACAGCAGTTGATCTAAGGGCAGGTATCTAACATGAGGCAGGCTGATTCTTAGAGCTCAAGTATACCTGGCCGCAGTGATTGGTCCAAGGGATAGACATGTGATCTGAGCCAGACCAATCAAGTCTTCCTTGGAATTTTTCACGCCCGAGGTTACAGGGGAAAATTCTTTCTTGGGTGATAAGGTTGTTAGTATGTGAGCCTAGAGATGAAGTTGAAGCAAAGACAAGAGACAGAGAGAGTGCTGAGGCCATCTGAGTCCCTGGTTCCAGAGTCTCACTGTCCCCCAAACTGCCCTGTGTTCTATCTTCCTAAGCTCAGTTGTTCAACTCTTCCTTTCAGTTGATCACCTTTCTGTTTAAATTAGTTCAAAAAAGGTTCCCATCACTTATACTCAAGAAAATCCAGAGTTGAACACATATTGAAGAGAGTCTACTTTACCACTTTTAGTGGCAAGTAAGCATCCTGCTATCTGCATATATTTAGAGATTTTTCAAATATGCTCTATTGTTGGACATTTAAATCCCTTAAGGCTCCCTGCATCAAAAATAATGTTGTGATAAACATCTTTATTCATAAAATGGTATCCACATCTCTTATTATTTTGTTAGACTTGCTCTTAAAACTGTGTATACTTTGAAAGCTTTTGATAACTGTATCACCAGATTTCCCTGTCAGTTTAATTTAATGTGTGTTTCTGACAGCAGCTCACAAATATGTCTTGTTTTTCTCATTGTCACCACCTTGAGATGTGATCATTCTTTTTCTTTATTATGTTTCTCAATCTTACAGGCAAAAAATGCTACCTCATTGTTTTTTATAGTTTACACTTCTTGGGAAAAACAGGTCATTCTTATAAAGAAGTCCTGGATTGCCATCACATTTTAAAGCGTCATGCTAACGGCCCTCTTATCACTCCATGGAGCCTCGATTGCAGACTGACTCACTATATCAAAATGCTAACAGACTTTCCTGCCATCGGAGAGTTTTGTCAAAACATTACATTGACTAATTTTGATCCAAAATACCAACAACCTTCTTCATTCTGGAAGGAGGCGAAGAGAAGTCATCAAGTAAACATCCTAAGACATGAGAGCGGGCAGCAGGAGCATTTTTGCTTTTTTTTTGCTTGGTTTTGTTCAGTTTGGATTTAGTGACTGAAAGGGAATAGGAAAACCCTTTAACTGGCTAGGAGACTGACTCCAAGGAGACTTTCTTTTGATTCAAATTACTCTCTCTTTTTAATGTACTGACAATTGTTTGTCTTTGGTAAGGAATCGGAATGACCTTGAGTTTCGCAGAGGCACTTTTCAAGACTCATCCACGTCATCCTTTCCCCAAGTGTGTGCCATGTTTGACCGCCCAGTGATCCTCACACCAGACTGAATGACACACTTCCCCTCTTTCCTCTGTAGTGGTTCCAAATAGGGTGCATTTGCTCTCATCTTTTTCTCCCCTTCCATTAGGAAGACTAAAACTGGCATTACGTTGTCAGAATTTGAATTTAGTGGACACTGGGATTCTCATCAAGAGGCTCTGAGTGAAGACAGGCCACATCTCGTAATTAAAGGCTTGAGGAAGCAACCGTCACAGCACATGCTGTTGACTTCTGTGCCCCTGTTGTCCAGGACTAACAGCCCCTCTATGCATGTGTGGTTTTGGCGTGATGTGGCCGAAGAGTTAGCTGATGCTTGAGATTTTTCACTGTGTCGGTACAGTAAAAGAAAGAAGGATTAGGCACTATGTTCATTTTATTTTAAGATTAAGTATTGACCTAGCTTCCAGAGGTCTGAAAATTATGTGAATTTTTTTTGAGTATAGTAGGATATAATAATGGATCATTATTGATGTAATAGATTTTTTTAATTACATTAAGGCATATTTATTTTTATTCTTAATCAATCTATTGTTTAAAACCCTCCTAGGTGTTAAAGTTTTCTTTCACTTGTATTTCAGTATTATACATTTTCCCTAAGCTCACATCAGCTTCCCTCCTTCATGTATAGAAATCTACTTTATATTTAAATAGGAAAGTTTAGAGATTTCCAGAAGAAAGAAAAAACCTACATGGATATAGAAACAGAACGATTTATAGATATGTATGTTTCTAATTTAACCTTGATACAAGTCACCACTTCCCTAGACCTCGGTTTTCACATATGTAATAGGAGAAGGATTGAATTTTCTTTCTACGGTGCACCCGAAGCTATAACATAGGTAAACCCCTCTCTCTTTACTTCAGACCTGTCTGGTGATCCAGACCCCAAGTCTTTTTTTTTTTTTGCAAGCTCTAGGTAGGAAATTTCTCTTTCTGGATTTTAACCCGATTCTCCTTTAGTTCTTCACCCACTAATGGGGCCAGGCAGGAGCATGAATAACCAGCACTTCCTGGTGCCAGTTCTGAATGAGAATATATATTTGAGGTTTAGAAGGGTAGACTAATGTGCTCTGGAGGCCACATATCCCAGGAATGGTCAGACCTGGGTTTGAACCCCTGATGTCAAGCTTCAAAGCTATGATCTTAACCACTGTGCTATACCATCTCCCAGCAGGCTTGAGGTTTTTCAAACATTTTTTCAGCACTGAAACTTTTTAAGTGATATGTTCCATAAAACCTCAAAAACAGAGCTTCTGTGGGTAAAGCAGAGTGGGAACCCGGGTGTCAGCCACTTTGCCTCATCTACACACCCAGGTGCTTTCACAGAACCCCAAGCTTCATGAAATGGAAAAAGAAGCCACTTCACTCTCACAACTACACACGACCATGACAGAGCAAAACACACCTTGCCTCCTCTCTAGAATCTCTGGGCGACTATCAAGCAGTCAGTGCCTACAGAGCCAGAGGCCCAGGAGCATGACTCACGGCTTAAGCAGCAGCTCCAGCAGCCCACGTGCCAGCAGGGCTGCCCTATTTTAATGCTTCCTTTGAGGTCTACAGTAATGTTATCAGGAAGCAGGCAGTTTCTGCACTTCCTCTGTCTTGACCTCATCCCGTTTCCAATAGACGTGATATAGTAGGAACCTGCGGGCCTGCAATTTTGAGCACCACTGCCACTACTAGCATTGCCAAGTCAGTAAGCATTAATTTATATCATTTTCCTGAAGTTCATCATAATGATCAAGTGGGAAGATTTGATGTCTATGGACAAGCCTGGGTTTCCATGCTGGCCCTGCCCATTACCGAATGGGTTTGGACCATCTATTTAATTAAGATTCCATTTTCTCATCTAGGAAATAAGATGATAAAACCCAGCACAGTTATCTATCACAGTAAAGGTTAGCTATTAATATTAATATTGTAAATTAATGAAACATATCCTTCTAATGATAAGAAAATGAGGAAGACCAGTATTTTCAAAAACTTTAATGTATACGGTTATGTTATAAGAGATGGAGCCATGAAAACTTTTTTTTCAGTTTTTGTTTCCTTCTGAGTTTCTTCTGAATTTTTTATGATCACCACAATAAATCTAGTTAACATCCATCACCACACACAGTTCAAAATGTTTTTCTCCTTGTTATGAGAACTTTTAAGAACTACCCTCTTAGCATGATGTAATGTAAAGCATTAATACTAATATTGTATTGCAAAGTTCTGATCAAGATGGTGGCTTATTTAAAAAACATTTTTTAAGAAAAAGATAAATAAAAGTCCTTTTTTAAAAAAAAATACTGTATTGTATATTTGAAAGTTGCATTTTGAATTTTGAGTTACTTTCTCAAATACACACCACTATGTAATACAGGATGCGCTATTTCCATTGTCCTATCAGTTCCATGTACCATCACAAAAACAGATGTTATGTGATCAGAGTTTGGGGGAATTTTATTATCTATCGATCACTAAATCTCAGGGTTTTAATTTGAAAACTCCTTCTTATCCCTCTGAGCCAAATAAAAACCAGTATTATAAAAATCAAATATAGAGTGCTGTATGGCAGGTTTGAGACTCATTAATGCACTCTTAATATGGAGCCAGGTCTGTCGGTGATAACAAATTTGCTTTTAGGTCTTTAATGCTCCAGAAATAACTGATGCTTGTAGTAAAATCTGCAATGTCAGTTTGCCAGTAAAGAGTATTGCTTTCATTACCACTTGCCTCCTGAAAGCCCTCAGCTCCTTTCCATTTGTGCACCAGTGTGGTTTACAGTACCCACAATTTGTTACTGAATTTCAGTGGTAGAGGTAGGTGTACTTAAAGAGCATGTGAGTACAGAACCTTGGCTGCATCGTCTAATTGGCCCCAGTGGCATTTATCATGAGGTAGATGAGAGAAGAGGATTTATTTTGACTGTGCAGGGGTAAAAATAATAGTGCAGGGTCAATCCGAGCAGATGAGAATCAGCGGTGAACACGCAGAAGACACAGTGATGCAGAGAAGAGAAGGAGGCTAGAAGTTGTACATAAGAAGTGACTTAATCGAACACTGGTGACTTGGACTGATTTAAAAGACTTCTGAAAGAGGTTGGTCTCTGTGGAGGAAATGGGGTTGTAAGGATTTGGAGCAAGTTCCTAGAAAGTTTGACTACAGTAGATGTAAATTATTTAACAGTAATTCAATCTGCTTATTGATTTTTTAAAAACTGAGCTTTTTTTTTTTAAACATTCTTAAATACTTATACCTGATGTGAAATCCTCTTTGAAAATGGCCAATCAGCAAGCAGTGTAAGGCTTTTCCATTTTCTAATGTTAGCACCTCCTCTAAGCCACACCTGCTTGGCACCTGTTGGGGAATATGTGGATAGTTTCCAGATTGGGGCTATTGTAAATAAAGCCACTATGATTATTTGTAACAGGTCTTTGAATGAATATATGCTTTCTTTTCTCTTGGGTAAACACCTAGGAGTGAATGGCTGGATTTTATGGTAGACGAACATTTAACTTTATAAGAAACTGCCCAACTGTCTTCCAAAGCCACTATTCCTTTCATAAGCCAGCAGCAGTGTATGAGTTCTAGTTCCTCCATCCTCACCAGCACTTGGTATGGTTTATAATTTTAGCCATTCAAAGGAATAGAGCAGCTATCTCATTGTGATGTTAATTTGTATTTCCCTAATGATTAGTGTGCTTGTTAGCTATTCATATGTCTTCTTCGGAGAGATGTCTATTTAAATCTTTTGCCAATATTTGCTTTAGACCTTTAACCCCTCCCAGAATCTTAAAGACTCTAGTGAAAGCAGTCAAATCCTCCAACATCAGGGCTCAAATGTAGTTAAATGAACCAAACAGGGAATATTGTTCATATCGCCCTTCATCCTCTTCATCTCTCCTTCTTGCCACCTCTGACTCAGTCAGACTTCTTTGCCCTCCCCCAACAAAACAAAGGTCTTCATACTCATCGGCCAATGACAACCAATATTCAACAGGGGCAAAGAGAGAGAAGAGTAGATATTTTATTCATTAGCACTATCTAGATGCAAAAAAAAAAAAAAAAAAAAACAGACAGCACACGTGCCCTGTTCCATAGCTGCTGGCCCTTGGTCTCCCAGGTCATGTGGACATTCTGACATCAGAGCACAGAGGTTGTCAGGTCTGGGGCCTCTACCGAATGTCTCATTGAAGAGTTGTTCTTAGATCATTTAGCAAAAATTGAGAGTGAAAGCCACCCCCGTGGGTGATTTGGCATTCCTCATTGGCAGTCTAGAATAAGGTATACCATGTAGCCTTTTACATTGAACCCTATGTTTCCCATATGTAAGAAGGTACGAGCTCTCTAAGTTAGACACAGCTGTGGACAACTTCTGTCTCCCACTCCTTTTCCAGGCTTCCGCCAACAAATTGGTACAGAAGAATCTCATTTCCTTTGGTATCCTGGACCTTCCTTTTCACTGTGATTATAAAAACATTTATTAGAAAATAATTTATTCCTCAGGCACATGAATGGAGTCCAGATTCTGTTTGTATAATATGGACAGACAGATGTGCAGTGTTTTGTGTTACTTTTAGTTGAGCAACGCTGTTTACACAGAATTTTCCCAAGACCACCCAAATCCGTTCATATGTAGCCTTCAGCTACTTCTAAGCCCTGGCCTCCAGAGGAAAAGAAGAAATATTTAATAACTCAGCACCCCACCCAGTTTTGAAGACATGACATAATACTAAAGGAATTTGCAAGCCTGCACTGCCAATCAACATGCCTATATCAAATAAACCATCTTTTCTTATTCTGGAAAACGGAGGGTGGCTCTAGAAGCGTTCTGTTCTCTGACCTTCTTACATATTACTCATGTCTCATTAGATACCTAGAGAAGTTTGAGCAGAGACTAAATAATAATAGAAAATGAAACACTTGATATTGGCTCTCCCTAATTCTTCCACTTTCTGTATATTTTATATAAATTGCCTTTTCCCCCTAGCTCTGTGTTATGCCTCAAGATATTGCTAATAATTTTTTGCACATAGAAACTTGGCTATATTTTTCATTGTGTGTGCATATATTGACATTTTGTTTGCTCTTTACATGAACTTTGAAAAGCAAGTAAGGCAGTTAGTAATAATTCCATTTTCTGTATGAAGTCAATGACAAATCAGGTGAGTTTGCCCAGGTGTCTCACTCAGTGAGTAATTAATTAAGACTATGATTATAGCTGATCATAGTCATTTATTTTTTCTTGTATGATCATGTTTAATCTGGAAACTACTAACTATTTTTAAATTTGGTTGTTTTGAGTTATATAGACATATCACTACATTATCGATGTATATTAAATGTTGTGTTACTTTGATTTGCCAAGATATAAAGATATATCAAAGGCTTATTATTTCTAAGCCTTATTTGAATTTTAGTCAGTGATTTGCATTGAAAACATCAACCAGGAAATAATATTCTAGGTTTCTTCCATAAATCTTGATCAATTTTATTGTTACCTCAATGACTAAGAGTTATTTACATAACCAAAATAAAGTGAAGTAGAGCTTGATATCATTTGACTAAAAGTTAAGACTCCTGGTACTATGCCTGGCTCTGTCATGAATTCACTCCCACATTCACCCCTTTCCCTTATATTGATAATAAAAGAGGAAAATCCAATCCGATAAATACTTATCAGGATCCTACTGTGGGCAAAGCATTTAACCTGTGATTTTTAATTTAAACCTCACAACAATCCTAATGCGTAGATGTTATTGTCCTTATTTTATAGAAGAGGAGACCAATATCAGGAAGCTCAAAGAAGGGGCAAGGCAGGTTCTGAGGCCCTTTCCTTAACATACTATGTTTCTGCCTACAAGGCCCAGCTCAGTGTTAGGGAACCTATAAGGATGGATGATATAAAGTTAAAGTCCCCATCTTCAAGTAGCTTTCAAAACAGCGGAAGTGAACAGATACAGAAACAATGAGTGAGGAATAGCCAGTATAACAAAGAAGAAACAGGTGCTACATGAGTTATTGCTAAATGCAAAGAAAGCACATTGGCTGGAGAGGTCAATTCTGGCTGACAGTGGTGGTGGAGTGAGCACTGGATGATGATTTATAATGAAAGTCGACCTTCAATTGCATATCTAAAGAAGATTACGGTTTTGAGAGGCAGAGGTATTGCAGAAAGACATCCTGGCGTTGTACAGTCCATGGGTTTAGACAAACGTATAATGACATGTATCCATCATTGTGCTATCGTAGTGTTTTTGCTACCCTAAAAATCATCTGTGCTTCACTTATTTATCCCTTCCTCCCCCAACAATGGGCAACTACTGATCTTTTTATTCTCTCCATAGTTTTGGCTGCTCTAGAATGTCATGTAGTTGGGATCAGACCATACGAAATCTTTTCAAATGGGTTTCTTTCACTTAGTAATATGCATTTAAGATTCTTTCATGTCTTTTCATGAAGGGGTTGATAGTTCATTTCTTTTTAACACTGAATAATATTCCATTATCTGCCTATATCACTATTCATTTATCCATTCATCTACTGAAGGACATCTTAGTTGCTTCTACGTTTTGACAATTATGAATGAAACTGCTGTAGATGTCCATGTGCATGTTTTTGTGTGGATACAAGTTTTCAGTTCCTTAGGGAAATGCCAAGGAATATGATTGCTAGATCATACCTCATAGGATATTGTTGGGATTCATGTATGTAACATTAGCTTGGCACCAAGTAAATGCTCAATAAATGGTCCTCAAAGTTAGGCTTGCCCCTAATATTTAAGGGGCTCACAACAAGAGTACAGATGCAGATCCCCATAAAATATGACTAAATAGTTAACTTTAAACTTTAAATATTTAACTTTCAAACTTTATAGCTTTGCCCATGGCCAGCTTTGTTTCTACCAAGATTACCTGAGTTGAGACTAAAGAAGCAGTGCTCATCCCTGCAGACTGCAAGCCTGAACACAGTCATGTGTCTGCTGGGAAGGGCGGGGATATGCTGGGCCCAGGACTAATGTCTGGGTGGTGACCAAGCCTGCCTGAACCCCACACAGGATGCAGTGAGTTCCTCAGGGACATGGGGAAGCTAGGCTTTTCTTCTTCATGCATTTCTATTCCAACTCAGTTGCCTCCTTCCAATGCACACTGAACCTCGTGAGCAGAGAGGCAAAAGGGAACACAGATATGTGGGGAGTCTGGTCACTGATTCACCTGGGTGATTTAGGGTGGCCATCTTGAAAATTATCAGCCATGCTTTGGGCTCCCAAGGTAACACTGCTTTTCTCCAACACTATTATTCCCACCACAAACTTGGCTCTGTGAGAGGGGACAGGGCATAAGGCCAAGTTCAGCACACATGTCCTTGTTGTATAATTCTCATTAGCTTAAACTGTTATAGAACTTTCCAGAAAACTTCCTTATAAGACTGAATAAAAAAGTCTTTGTGTTTCGGTACTTGTGATAGGCAGAATCGCTTTTGCCTGGCTGTCAGGGTGGCCCAGCCCATTGCGATGGCAAAATTGGACTTTATTTTGAGGACATGGGCATCTCCAGAAATAGTTCAAGCTGAGAAGTGACATAAGATAGCAGAACTTTTTAGACCCAAAGTATAAGTTGGTGGGAATGAATATAGGTCCAGTCTAATGCCAAAAAGTAGTGGGTGTTCTAGAGGTTTCCTGGGTGTGAGGTCTGCCACAAGTTCCCTCCCTCAGCTCTTTCTGTCCACCATTCCATCCCCTGGCAATCTTAAAACAAGTTCAGGAGAGCCGGTTTAAGAGTTCGTTACTGTTGAACATCAATTTTTATTTGGTTATTTTTTTTTAAAGTTATAGTTATAAATCTTTTCTGAGTAATTTTGAGTGGTGGGGGGGAATTGTGTAGAGAAAATGGTCTTTCAAGAAATAGTTATCACTGGGGTATGGTGGTAGATGTTTTAAAAATTGTACTGAAGTCTTCTGGGGTCATTCAGATGTGTCAAGAGGGTCAACTTATTCGTCCTTCTAATCCACAATTTAAAAACATGACTTAAACCAAAACAAGTCTATACCAATGTTCAAAACAGAAGGATATCCTGCTTCAAGGTTTCAAACAGAATTCATGGAAAGTAAAGAAGCTGAATCTGTTTTTAAACCGAGTTTCCTCTTTCCTGGGGTCTGTTATAACTAAATTGAAGCAAGGGTCTCTTTCGTTCTCCCCCTCCCCCTTTTTTTTCTTATGATCCTACATTATTACTATCAGCCTATAGCTTCATTATATGTTTGCGATCCTATGCGATCCTATTTCTGACCCATATCCTTTTATGTCTCATAAGAAAATAACCTTTCTTTATTGAGTGGGATTACTCTTATTTAACCAATACCCATCGTAGAGACTGGGTGGAGTAGAATACGGATCACAATAGAATAATAAATCACTGTCATTAAACAGTAAGCCATTTTGTCTTTGAATGAAGTCATGTCACTTTTGTGAAGTTAAATACACCAAATTCAGGAAATGCAAAACATATGTGTACTTTCAAATGAACTAAGTTATGTATGTGTGTCTATGTATATATGTATATATGTATATGTATATATGTATATACGTACACATGTTTGTTTATTTGTTTACTTTCCTGGCTAAAATGCTAGTTTGTCTTTAGTATATATGCTGCAGAAGCGAGCACAGCTAGTTTGTGCTTTAAAATATATCTTTACTAATATGAAATGAATTACTGATAATAAAATATCATAATGCAAATTTTCACATTTTTAGTGTTCAGAATTCACGTGGATTTTTGCATTTAAGCATTTGAAAATACTGAGGGGGCTGGAAACTGAGATAATAAAATAACAGTCATGAGAATAAAGAAATATAGTTTGGGTGGGGATCACTCAGACATAGCAGACGAAGGTCTGTATTTTTTCAGTCTTCCCATCTTCCAAGGTACTCAAGTCTTCATTTATGTCTCTCTCAATTGAGCTTTACAGACATTTTTTCATGTGTTTGTTTATCATTTTTTTTCTCTGTCTGCCACTGGCAGTAAGCTCTTTCAGGATTCTAGACAGCTGGTGGAGAAAGAACTCAGCAAGAAAAACTAAGTGCTGCCTGAGAACACTTAGGTGAGGAATGAGTAGGGGAGGAAGTATTAAAAATATAGTTAAAACACAGGTACCTAAATGCTTCAGTGTCGGACATCTTACAAACACTGGATGCCACAATGTGGTAACGACCGGGGGCACAATTAGGATGAAAATAAGGCTGCTCTGCCAAAGGAGTTTTCCTTCCACAGGCAAATGCTACATTTGCAGAAAATCCTAGTTGGATGTGGTCCGTTAATATGCAGATATGCGTAGAGTATTATTGGAACACAGATGAAGTCCAGGGCACTCCAAGAAAGCTTTGTAAAAGAGATGATACCTAAACTGAGTCTTGAAAAAAAGTAAGAATTACCTTTGCGAAGAAAGGTGGAGAGGTGTGACATGAGCCACCACAAGCTGAGACATGGAAGATAAACCAATGGTGTTTATTGGCAGTGGCGAGATATGTCGGAAGTAATTTGTCATTAATAATATTTATGACAAATTTACAAATGTTGGCTTTTTCTATAAATTAGCATAATATCTTTTGTCTACAAGTCGTATAAATCTATTTTAAATTGCCTTAAGCTAAAATGGTGGATTTATAGGAAGGAATTGAAGTATCTCACGATCCCCAAGGTGAAAATGCAGCCAGACCTGGAAAAATATCAGGAACCAGGCCCTCCATTTTTATATTCTACCACAGATCACCTGCCACCATCTTGTAAAGCAGTTTCAAGGTTAACTCCTTGCTCCACTGACTGCAAATGTAGAATAACCAACAAGGATCCGACAAGAGATGGTAGGTAGAAAAGTGAGTCAGAGCATGATCTCTAGCTATCTTCTGTCTATTGAGGAAAAGAATGAAAACAGCCAAGTGGAATGATGGAATTTTTGCCCACCAAATGGTACACTTTAAAGCTCCAGAAAGCACACCATAGGAATTAGGGGGTCACAAAGGAACCCCAAAGGAACACACAAATGAGGTCCTTTTTAATCAAGGCTCTCACCACAATACAGAATGATAATGGAAGGACATGAGTCCTTCTTAACCACATGCCTCACGGGTAGTTGTCAGCCTCAGCTGAGCCCTAACCACAGAACACGTGGCAAACACATATTAGTGTGCTGAGTGAGCTAAACAAAGGCCACATCACAGCCAGTGTGAGGAAACTCAAGTGGATGTGCAGGTGAGAAGACAGAGGCTACTTTACGTTGTTTATTACTACCTGCCAGGTACTTTTCTAACTGCTTAATGCATATTTATTCTTTTAGTTCTCTCAATAATCCTATAAGTGGAAACTATTATTATACTCTCTTTATAGGGAAAATGAAGCAGAGAGAGGTGAAGTGACTTCCTCAAGGTCCTATAACCGACAGAAGGTGGAGTCGTGACTGGAACTCAGGTCCCTGAGTATAGGGGACACCAGCTGCCTGTTCACTTAGTCTCTGTATTCTCCTTTCTCACTACTCACCCCACACAGGTTGTAAGAATGAGTTGCTAAAGAACAACAATCTCAGAAGAAAATGAGTATTTAAATGAACAGGTAACCAAAAAAAAAAAAAAAAGAAAGAAAGAAAAAGAAAAAGAAAGAAAGAAAAATCCATCACTTTTAAGGAAGGACAACATTAATGTGTCAGTTTTCAAATTTTTTGGCACCCCGTCATCTTACTTTGAACCCAATGATATAGCAGAGGCAAGTGGAGCTGGTCCAGTCTAAGCATAAAAAGCTCTGACTGCATTGCTCCTTCTCCACTTGGGCCCCGGGCAGCTAAAGGACTAAGGGCCCTAAGGAAGAGTCATGTGCTACATCAACCAGTGGTTGGAAAGAAAACTAGGGATACTGGAACCAAGCACAGATCCTCGTAATCTGACCTGATATCAAATATTAGAGGCAAAAAAATTTTTTTTCAGCAGTTTGTAGCATTTTCATTAGAAGCCCTCCGCTGTGATGATTAAAACTTCATTTAATGAACTGTTTTGGGTTTGGTTTTGCATTTCTACCCATTTTGTATAATCTAGATGACCTGATTAAGCACAGGAGAATAGCTGAGAGGAAGGATTTGGCTGAAAGTGGGAGGGGAGAGGTAAGTTAAGGCATCTGTGGAGGCTGATATATCGAGAAAACTTGTGTGTGTATAGATTTTGAAACAAGTCGCACTGACTTTAGAAATAAACAGCTGAGAGAGTGGTTCTTTGTTTGTTTTCTTGATTTTTCCTCTTCCAGTTCCTCAAAAGGACAGGAATTCAGGATATTTACTCTTCCTCAGTTATGTTTTCTTCTAAACATTATCTAAGCAGTCTAAATTCTCTGCGGGAGGAATCACCACACCTGCTGGCCTGTTGTGCGTGCTCATGTTTTTTACCTGGAGATCAGTCATCGAAGCTAGTATAATTTCCAAAATATTTCTTCCATGGATGCCCAGACTCAATATCAGAGATTTCCTTTGCTACTTAAGTAAACCCACAGCACCTCTACCGACATTTCTACCAAGACGCTAATTTCACCTAGACATTTTAGCTCAAGTATTTACTTCATCAGTACCAGCAAGACTCACTCTCTCTCCCTGTTGTCTCAAAGGTGTACTCTGTGCTTCTTTCTCCTAGGAATATTGGGAGATGGAGATTCCACTAGAATAGTATGGAGCCAGGCAATTTTAGGATTGAACTGAATTCCTTCACTTACTAGCCACATCTATCTCACTGGACAAGTTACTTAAACTCATTGCTTCAGATTCCTCATTTATAAATTGGGAATTTAATACCTTTTCTGAGCTCTACTGAACTTTAGGAAAACAGATAAATTCATTCATATGCAAACTTCTAGAGCATAGAAAAAAAGGTAAAGAACCACATTATCGAAGCTAGTATCACTTTCCTTTAAAACTATAGGTCAATCTTACTTATGAAGATAAGATGAACAATCCTAAATAAAATGTTATCAAATTAAAACGAATGACATTTAAAAAATACATAAATTTTAAGAATATAAGAATGTTTTTGAACCATTAGAAAAATATGTTTGAACACAGTGGATTGAATGCATATAATTAACTCTATTCTCTCCTGAAACCCCAGTGAAACTATGGTAAAGATATAAACAAAGTATATATGTATATATATGTGTGTGTGTGTGTGTATATATATATATATATATATATATATATATACACACACACACACATATATATGTATATATATACGTATATATATGTACGTATATATATATGTATGTATATATATACGTATATATATACATACATATATATACATACATATACATACATATATATACATACATATAAATACATACATATACATACATATATATACATACATATACATACATATATATATATATATATATATATATATATATATATATAGAGAGAGAGAGAGAGAGAGAGAGAGAGAGATACACACACACACACACACACACACACAAGGACAAAAAGGATGGGGAGAAGGCCCCTCACCCTGTGTTTTTTAAGAGGCCAAACTTACTAAGGAAGGGCACTGACAGCTACATAGAGAAAGTGAAAATTTAGGTGCCTATGGAGGGAAATGTTCAGGAGATGTAGAGGATTCCTGGATTCCTGCGCCAGAATTCCTGTAAGGCTCATAAGTTGGGCTCACTAGGTTCTTAGAAGATGGAGTGAGGGATAAATGGCCTGAAAGCAGCAAGGTGCTGGAAAGCACATGAACAGAGGATTTGGACCTCTAAGTTCCCTTCTCCATCTTAGCAAGAGACAAAAGCTTGTTTTCTAGAGTCATGAAACAGGGGGAGCCCCAGACTCCAGACAGTGCACCAGGGAGGACTGGGGAGACCGTTGCCAAAAAGTAAAGGATAGACAGAGGGAGAAAAATCAATTATATCTAACATTTACTGAGAGTTCACCATGTGCCAGTCTGTTCTAAATGTCCTGTATGTCTTAATTCATTTGCTCTTCATAACAACCCAGCAGATAGACAAATACATGCAAAAAAAGTAGTCAAGACAATTTCTAAAAAGAACAGAATAATGGGACTTGCTCCACCAGATGCCAAAACATTTTAGGTTAATGAAACAGAAAATATATAAAAATTGATCTTCACATATGAGAATGAAGGATAAAATAAAGATGACATTTCAAATCAGTAGGGAAAAAAGTAAATCAATGACAGGTATTGGGACAATAGACTATATACAGACTTGGAAGATGTAAGTTCCAGATTAATTAAGGACAAATCTAATACTAAAAATATGTTATGAACTTGGACTAAGTAAGACCTTCTGAAATAAGACTTCCTCGGAACACAGTACTGTGTGACTTTGGGCTCATTACTTAACTTTCTGATGTAACATGTTTTTAATCAATAGAATGGAGATGATAACAGAAGTATTATTGTGAAATTTACTCTGCTCTGGCAGAGTGTAAATCTCATTTTTTACACTAAACTTTGTGGTTTAATAGTTATATCCAATTCTGCATACTTCAGTCCTCTGGAGGTACTAAAATTTTTATTTTTCCTGCTGCTATTAACAACATATTTGAGTCTAATATGCAGAAATTCTCCCTTTATTACCTCCTATGTCTTGGCACCTCCAGAAGTGACAAGAAAAATTTTCCTTTGACATTTTTGACAAGCTCTTAACCTACTGACATGACTGCTTGTTAATATATGATTATATATGCATATATGAAAGCAGCCAAAGATCGGGGGAGTCTGGGTATTCTTTGATTTTTTTCCTTTTGAGATCAGTTTCCAGAAGAAAAAAAATTACTGGTTTCATCTAATGTAGTGGGCCACTTTCAAGCATTCTCTCCACTCCTTTGCTTTAAGGAGTACCAAATGGAAGTAGAAACATTTTAAGGTCATTCCCCCACCTCCTCACTCTCTGAAAGATAAGGTAAAAAGACAAAACTGCTTCATTGGTAAAACTGTTATATTTATTGTTTGGCTGATTTCTATGACAAACTCGATCTGATTCATATGCAGTGAACTCCACCCAGAAAGAGGCAGGGTCTTCTTGCCAGGATGAGGGAAGAAAGTGCTGAAGTGGGGAAAGCCCCAGCTGTCCACAGCAGTAACTAAAGCTGTTTGCCGGTTCCGCGCACCGTATATATGGTGCCTGTATTGTCATCTTCTCTCTTGGGTTACTGTTTGCATCAAGGGGTTGTATGTAACATTACGGCAGTATCGCTTGGTCACAAGCCAATGGCCTATAGAATATCTACTTCAGTTCTGTGAATGTGTATCCAAAATGAAACTACAAAACAACTTGCCTGCTCTGTTTCCTGTTTTGTGTCCCTGTTATTCAATGGTGCTATTCACTAAGGGATGATCTATATTTTGTTTATTGTGTGGTGTGAGAGTCAGGTTTACTTAGGACAGAATGATGTACCATGCATAAACATTTGTGAAAGTGGATTCTCATAACCTCTAAAGGGATTTGAATGAAAAGTCTTCTGAACAGGGTCCTGGGTTTCACTCATATTCCTGCAACTGCAGAAAGTTGTTGAGGCTTTGTCATCCATGTCTGAACATTTAAATGCAGTAGTTCTTGATCCATAGCCTGTAAGAATTGCCCTTGATATCAGGCGAGGGACAGGGCCTGTGCTGGTAGGGAGTAGAGGCGGCCTCTGATCTCTCTGGGAACCACAGTCTAATTGCTTCTCACCATAGAACTGGGGCACGTCGGCACAGCTGACAAATAATTGGCCCCTGCCTGGGGCCCCCATGGCCCCTTCTGCCCCCAGCGAAGTCCAAGAGTATGACTGTCTTCTCCAATTCCGTCTGCCTCAGGAGGGGTTTAGGCACCTTCTGCAGATTTTTGTGCCGAAATTAGGTTTGTTTGTCCTCCCTCTGCTCCTTCCATCCCCTCTCCACACAATCTCTCACCCAGCCCTTAGAATGCTTTGTCTCAAGGACTGGGAGCAGGAGAGTGGCTCTTGGTAACCATAGGCAACCATGAACCTGGATTAGCTATTTGTGCTGTATTTGTAAGACGCAAACTAGCCACTAGCTGGATAAATGAGAAACCACTATACAGGTTTTCCTGTACAGTAAAATGTTGGCTTCTCTCTCTCTCTCTCTCTTTTTTTTTTTAGAATGACCAGTCCATGGGCGAGATGCAGATAATCGGAGGCTATGATCTTTCAACACTGGCTGGAAAGGTTTGTTCATTTAACTCTGCTCAGTTTGCACTGACGTCTGATGTCGTGGGGAAATCAGCGGCCTTCATTTCAGGCCAGCACTTGCAATACATTTCAGATGCTCTCCCGGGTTTGCTAATTTATGCAAATGAATGTGTGAATCCTTTTAATGATTTCTGCTTTATAAAATACTCCTTTTATAATGCTTCCAGGGCATGATGCACACCAAATCTTTCGTCTCCGAGCTTCCTTCCAATCTCATTTCAGACAACCTAGTGTTGCAAAACCCCTTGGCACTCCCTGTTCTATCCTTTCTCCTCACCCTTTCAGGTGTCTTCTGAAAAGGATCATTTCCCTTTATTCATCTGCTTTGTGTAGCTCATCTCCGCCTCAGCACCCAGGCACTTTAGTAAGACACGTTTGACAAAATGTACAAAATTTGGGAGGAGAATAAAAAGGACTTTAGGATGGCACACTTTTTCAGCCCTCTGCCTTATTTCCCCCTTATTGAAAAGAACGTAACCTATTAATTATATCATGGGGCAAACACCTCCCATTTTAACAAGGAGCCCCAAACCTACCAATGCATGAAAAATTTGTTTGGATTCTGACATAAATACATGCATCGGAAGGAAGAGTTGTGTTCATATAGTGGATGGTCTTTGTGGAAATGTGACCTGAAAGGCAAGTTTTTCAGTGAATGAAAACCACACAGTTCATTTTTGTTCAGCTCTACTGACATGTCTTGTATACATTATCCCTGAACAACTTCAGTTCTCTAAGTGAATGGCTCAGTCTGGGATACAAGCTTAATCTCTCATATTTATGGTAATTATTGTTATTCAGAGCCTGGATGGTGAAAAAGGAGTAGCAGCCACATTTAATAAAAAGATGAATAATAGCATTAGGACACTCTAACATCACAAGGATTCTAACTATAAAAATAACTCACTTCTTTCTACTCCAAAGACAGCATAGTTGCATCCAAGTGTTAAATTACTAGCTAGTATAACTTTTGGAAACATGGCGGAGTGAGAGACATCCCCAGATCTCTCCCCTTGAAACAGCAATAAGCTGAACATCTAAAATTCAACAAAAAACACCAAAACTGCACACCAGCATGTCTGAGAGTGGGATCTGTGCATAAGAGCTACCACAGGTCAGAACCCCAGGTGTCTTGTGGTAGACTGGGAGAAACAAAGAAGCAGCCTCTCGCAGTCACCAGAGCTACTTGCAGGAGGAGTGGGAGGGGAAAAGTAGTGGTGAGTTCCCTGAACAGCCCTGCCTGGGAAAGTTGTGAGCTCCCTGTGGCCTGTGGCAGGTCCCAGTCATCAGGGCAGAAAGCAGAGAAGCAGCCAGCAGAGAAACAACAGTTGATTTTTACTGACCATGGTTGCAAAACCAAGACTGAACTGCAGCCCCCAACCCTCAACGCAAAGGGCCCCTACCCCATACCCTCTGATATGGAACACCGTGGAGCCCCAGGGAATCTGAGCAAATGCTACCAAAACTGTTGCTAATACTGACAGGGACTGAAATTGAGGATAGCGAGCGTGATTAAATATCTATCAGAAAATAAAAAGGCATTTTTTAAAGCTTTATGTAAAGCTTGGATCCAAGAGGCTTAAACACCACTGACTGGAAACCAAAAGAAAAGCACCCTCTTTTCAACAGGCTGTAGAGAGACCTTTATATAAATATATCTTCTCTCTGGAAAAACAGCAGAATACATTTCCATTAATGCCCAAGCAGAGAAATAGTCCATTAAACACCATGAACAACCAAGATGACAAGGCATCTCAGAAAGAAAAAGAAAAATCTCCAGAAAATAAGCTTCAGACATAGAAATATGCAACTTAGATGACAGAGAATTCAGGATAGTATTTCTGAAAAAGCTCAGTGAGTTCCAAAACGAGTCATATCAACAATTTCAGGAAGTGAAAAAACAACTAGGTGAGCAGAGCAAGGAGATTGAAATCCTCAAAAAGAACAGAATAAATCTTCTGGAGATTGAAAAAAAAAACACACTATAAGAGTTGAAAATGAAATAGCAAGCTTGGGAAATAGAGTCGACCAAATGGAGGAAAGGGTCAGTGATATAGAAGACAGAAATCTAGAAATAAATCAGAAGGAAGAAAAGAGAAACTGAAGAATGAAAAATAATGAAAGAGAAATTCAAGAACTATCTGATAACATCAGGAGAGGAAACATAAGAATAATGGATATCATCGAAGGCGAGGAAAAGGAGCAGGGACTAGAAAGCATTTTCAGACAAATAGTGGATGAGAATTCCCCAAATTTAAGGAATGAGCTGAAGCTTGGAATTCAAGAAGTCAACAGACACTCAATTATCTCAACCCAAAAAGGCCTTCAGCAAGACACATTATATTAAAATTATCAAAAATCAATGACAACGATAGAATTCTCAAGGCATCCAGGGAGAAAAAAAACAGTAATTTACGAAGGAAAATCCATTAGATTATCCTCAAACTTCTCAGCACAAACCTTAAAAGCCAGAAAGGAATGGAATCAAATATTAAAACTATTAAGTGAAAGGAACTACCTGCCTAAAATAATGTATCCAGCTAAGCTTTTAGATATGAAAGAGAAATTAAGACTTTTGCAGACATACAAAAATTGAGGGAATTCACCACTACAAGGCCTGCACTACATGAAATACAAAAAAAGATCAGTTCACCTAAATCAAAATGACAAAAACCAAAAAACAAAAACCATAATTAGGAGTAAAGTGACTATCGGGCAAATAGAAGCAGAGGAGTGCAACCCTTACTAAGAACAGGGCATTATAAGCTCAAATAATAAGAGAATTGTTATAAAAAGATAGTAATGAACATTCAGTATACATAGGGACAAACTGAGACAACAATAACTGAGAAGGCGGGGATTCAAAGGTCCAAATTCGCAAAGGGGAATGGAGATAAGTCACACACAGAAGAAAATGGATGACTGTATATATATAACTATCCTTTACATATTCATAATGGTAAGCACATGCCAAAGATTCAGAACCGAAGTATATAACATAAAACAAGAAGGATCAGAGGGAAAACCTATAAAAACCAACCAAAATAAAGAAAACAGAAACACAAGGACAAAGAAGAAATGGAAACACCGAGCTACCAGAAAGCAAAAGGTAAAATATCTATAAGAAGACCTCATATTTCAGTAATCACCCTAAATGTAAATGGACTGAATTCACCAATAAAAAGGCACAGAGTTGTAGAATGGATCAAAAAACAAAACCCAACCATATGCTGCCTCCAGGAGACACATCTCAGCTCCAAAGACAAATATAGCCTCAAAATAAAAGGGTAGAAATGATATTTCAAGCAAATGGCATTGAGAGAAAAATGGCAGTAGCAGTACTAATATCAGATGAAATAGACTTCAAAATAAAAAAGGTAAAGAAAGATACTGAAGGACACTTTATAATGATAAAGGGAATCATGCATCAGGAAGACATAACACTTATTAATATCTATGCTTCCAATCAGGAAGCCCCAAAATATGTAAAGCAATTACTAACAGAACTAAAGAGAGAAACAGACCAAAACACTATCATAATAGGGGAACTAAATACCCCACTGTCAGATATGGACAGATCATCCAAACAGAAAATCAATAAGACATAATTGACATTTACAGAGCCTTCCATCCCCAAACAGCCACTTATACATTCTTCTCTAGTATGTATGCAATGAATGGGACTCCATCAAACTAAAAAGGTTCTGCACAGCAAAAGAAATTATCAACAAGGTAAAGAAACAACCATCTGAGTGGAAAAATAAATTTGCAAGCAACACCACAGTAAGTGCCTAATATCCAAAATAACAACACAAAACAAATGATTCATTAAAATAATGGGCAGAGGACCTTAACAGACGCTTGTTCCAAGAAGACATTTAAATGTCCAACAAACATATGAAAAGATGCTCATCATCGCTAGCTATTAGGAAAATGCAAATCAAAACCACAATGAGATACCATCTCATACCTGTTAGAATAATCAACAGGACCAGTAATAACAAATGTTGGAGAGGATGCGGAGAAAAAGGATTCCTCATACATGGCCAGTGAGACTGCAAATTGTTACAACCACTATGGAAAGTAGTATGGAAGTTCCTCAAAAAACTAAGAATTGATCTACCATATGATCCAGCAATCCCTCTACTGGGTATTTACCCCAAAGACTTGAAAACTCATATCCAAAAATATATTTGCACTCCGATGTTCATAGCAGCATTATTCATGGTGGCCAGAACATAGAAGCTACCAAAATGTCCTACGATAGATGATTAGCTAAAGTAGCTGTGGTACATATATACAATGGAATATTACTCAGCCATAAGATGAGATGTAATAATGACATTTGCAACAACATGGATGGACCTTGAGATAATCATGCTAAGCAAAATAAACCAGACAGAAAAAGTTAAAAATCACATGATATCACTTATATGTGGGATATAAACCTAAAAGCAACAAATGAGCACGACAAACAAAAAGAGACCACGGACATGAACTATAGACTAGTGGTAACCAGAGGACAATAGACTAGTGGTTACTAGTGGGGAAAGGGAGGAAAGGAGAGGTAGATGGGGTAAAGGGGGTCAAATATAGGGGATAGGGGGAGGGTGAACTGGGTAAAGGGGATCAAATATATGGTAGCTGAAGGAAACTGGACTTTGGGTGGTAAACACACAATAGAATATACAGGTATCAAATGATAATTATATAATTGTATTAACCAATGTTACCTCAATAAACTTAGTTAAAAATAATAATAAATAAATAAATAAATAAATAAATAAATAAATTTAAAAAAATTTTTAAAAATTGCTATCTAGTAGTAGATTTTGTTCCATAGATCTTGGAATTCACTTGATGTTAACGTATCACTAGGCCACGACTTTATGTTGCTACTTCAGTGCATAAAATAACATGCTAGAAAGCTAAAATAGTCAAAGTAATTTCAAGAGATCTGTAACTTATAACACCCCTGGAGTGGTCTTCAAATGATGTAATTTTATTTATTTATTTATCATTTAACTTACCTTTATTTTGTGAAACATGTAATTTTATTGATATTTAAAAATTGGCACATATCAGTTTAGTATCTCTATAATCATCCATGTATGTATGTGTATGTCTGTGGTAACATGTTTAACTTACATGTGTAATATCAAATCACCCAACTTAAACAGTACATTTCTGTCACGTGAGGGACTGAACATCACAGATAAAGCCAGGTTGAAGCCTGTTATATTGTGGAGATATTATATCATCAGTATTTCTGAAGAGTAAAAGCTGGCAAGTGATATTGAGCACAGCTCAATATTAAAGTCTATCTGTTTTATATGTTTTTTTTGGTATGCAAATTTAGTTCAATACCAAATAAAATGTGCAAATTATTGAAACATTTCTTTCATTTAGGAAAAGATAAGTAAACATAATTTGTTAAGGCATTATACCAAGCTAATATTATTAATGTACATTTTTTTCTCCTAAGATTTGACATAAAAGCTCAGGTAGATAGGATTATGAATGGCAGCTGCCTTCTAAGTTAATGTACATTTTTAAATTGAGGTATAATTGACATATAACATTATATTAGTTTCATATTACAACATAATGACTCAATATTTGTACATATTGTGAAGTGGTCACCACAATAAGTCCAGTTAGTATCTAGTTAACATGATAAGTCATTTTAGTACTTTGTTATGTGATAGTACCTTACAGGTTTATTACACAGGAGATGTATCATACCTAGTGCTTTAACCTTGCTGTCTTGTCAAACTGGTAATGCTGAGAATCCCAAATGAATGACTCCATGTAGAACTTTACACACAGAATCATGGTCCTTCTCTTCTTTCTTTTCAAATTATCTTCTATTTCCTTCTAGAGTGGTTTTCCTCTGAGGTGAGCACTGGATATTCCCCTCCTTCAAGAGGTAGAGAGAAGGTTGAGGAAGAACCAGTTGCTTCCTGGGAGTGAAGTGAGCGGAAGAGGTGACAGTGCTGTGCCTCGGTAGTTCCTCCTGTAATTACTACAAAGACCCCCATATGAGAGAGTAGAGATCAGGAGTTCAGATAGGAAAGATGGAAAACCAACCAGCAGTAAGAACAAGCGGGAATCAGCTTCGACTTTTGTTAGCATGACAAATGCATCTTCCAGATTACTGGGTGCTGTTTTGTGTTATCTTTATACTCTGTGTGTGTGTTAGATGCATTTCTATATATGTTTCAAAGTATGCCAAGTAGAACCCCTTGGGTTTAGAACTCACTGGATTATTCTTTCTAAGATGAATCAACATCAATTAGCTAGGTTCTCAGCTGACATAAAAGCTTAAGGTTAAAAATACTAGTTTAAAGTGCCTAAGCTCACATTATAAGGGAATGCTAAATACATCAGTGTAGGCCACACTCTATGCCTTCAACTATATCTTGAATCTGCCCACTTCTCTCCATCACCTTGGCAATCACCCAAGTCTAGACTCTTGCTACTCAAAATGTGGTCAGCAAACTTTCCAGGTAAGCCTTTTAGATTTTGTGGGCCTACAGCCTCTGTTGCAACCACTTGACTTAGCCATAATAGCATGAAAGCAGCCATAGATAATATGGAAACAAGTGGCTATGTTTCAATAAAACTTTATTTACAAAAATAGGCAGCAGACCAGATGTGGCCAATGGGCTATAGTTTGTCAACCTTTGGTCTAGGAAGCAGCAAGGTCAGCACCACCTGGAAACTTATTAGAAATATAGAATCTCAGCTCCTACCCCAGATGTGAATTAAGTCTTTATTTTAATGAGGTCCTGAGATGATTCCTGCAAACATTAAGGTTTCAGAAGCTCTGGTCTTCCAGGGTGAGGCCACCACTCTCCTTCCTTTGGGCTGTTATAAACAGCTTAACTACCTTCTCCCTTCACTTAGCTTTTGACATCTTCCAAACCATTCCCCACAAATCAGCAAGAGGGATCTACTTAAAATATAAATTGGATCACACACTTGCTTACAGAAAACTTTTCTCTGGCCTCTCAATTAGCGTCGTCAAATTTAAAAGAATAAAACGAACAAAACACAGGATGCCAAGTTGAATTTGAATTTCAAATCAACAATGAATAAATTATTAGCATATGTCCCATGCAATATTTGGAACATGCTTAAACTAAAAAGTTAGTTGTTTCTTATCAGAAGTTCAAATTTAACTGGGTTGTTCTGTAGTTCACCTGGCAATCCCACTTTAATTCAGTGTGCTGAGATTATAATCCAAACGCTTTATCACAGCCCATAAGAGGTTAGAAAGGATGTTTTCAAATTTGTTTATGAAAGAACTTTTAAAAACAGGGGAACAGAGCTCACCTGGATCATTTTCTGTAACTGCCCTAGGTAATTCTTAAAATCCTCTAAAGACGTGCAAGTTAAAATATTTAGAAAAGGGAGACTCTGGACGGCCCCCATGCTCCTTCCTCTTTCTTTGCCTCTTTTTTTACTTTTTTTCTTTCCTTCTTTCTCCTTGTTTCTTTCTTTCTCTTCTTCCTTCTTTCTCTCTCTCTTTCTTTTTCTTTTTCTTTTCTTTTTTTTTTTTTTAAGCAAAGGGAGAGGAAAGCTGGCTGAGTCACAGCTCTAAATAGGTCATTGCTATTGAATAAAGAGAGCCCTGGGTGATGAAGTTAAATGGCCTCTTCGCTCACAACGTTAAAAGCATTTTACTCTGTGTGTTTAAGCTGTCTATGCACCATGCTCTCTGGCTGATTTTTTTCAAAGTTGATTTAATCCTGGCACTTCATAAGATGTGTGTATCCATTAAAGCAAGGAGATTTTATTCATGTTCAAGGGAAATCTCTGAAAGGGTGGAATAAAACCAAATGCACGGAAACAAGCTCAGATCTGGCAATGGGAAAACACAGATGTGAGGGTTAAGTGCAAGATTTCGGGAGACGTGCCCCCCCCACTGCACCCCCCCAAAAAAAAGTTTCTAATCAAATGCCAGAATGAAGCATCAGAACCTGCCAAAATTTCCTACTTGGCTGCCTTAGCTCTTGAAATCATTCCTTTTTTATTGCATCTGACTAGGCTGAGAACAATAAGGGACATGCCCACCAACTGGTGATTCTGGCAATTTTGTGAATTATCACATACAATGAAATGGTGAACTACATTCCTTTCTCTATGGGGTTTAGATTCACACTCCTCCTCACGGTTGGCATTCACGGTCAGCTCGTCATCACTGCTGCCACCTCTCTGCTTGGTGCGACAGCCACAAAACTACGCTGCTGAGGATAAGAATGCGGCGTGCTAATCTTTTTGTGTCTTAAAAGACTAAAAATAGGAATAACCTATATAAGAAAATCATTTAGATTTGTATACTTCTTTCCTTCTTTCTTTTCTTCTCTTTATTCCTCGTTCTCTTTACGAAGCTCAATGTGATTCGCCTCGATTAGGGTCATGCAATAGCAAAGAAAGAACACACTTCAGAGATTCCCCGTAGAGTTTTTGCCTGCAGCCCCCCAGGCTGCAGATTTTACTGGCTTTCTGGGAGGAAATGAGCTAGGTGTGATGAGATGCCTAAGACAGAAACTGGCGAACATCTCAGGTTCAGCGATCAGTTATCAGATGGGAAGTATTTAGGAGGCACAGTGTGTTCTGATGAAATTTCCAAGGCTGCCCACTCAAAAAAAATGGGAATGTTAGAAGATTTCATAGTGCCAAATTAAAAGCGGTAGACATCAAGTATAGCTCAATTAAGAGAGTGTTGTGCATCATTAAGGAAAAAATAGAATGGATGTACCAAAAGTATAACGAGCTAGAGAAAACGAAAGAAATAAGGTCAGAATTATCAATTTATTCCATAGGCATTTCTTGAGCATCTACTATATACCGGTCTCCGTGTTCTGTATAGATCATATAAGGATGAATTAGTCATTGTCCCTTAGCTGTAGATCTTGGTACAGGAAAATGTCTTTTAGACACTCAAAAAATGCTTCCAAGTTGACTTAGTCATTTTCTCTTTCCTCTTGGGCTACTTCTTGTGTCACATGGCAGAGTCAAGTTTCCAAAGGAACTAACATTGATTTTGTTGGAGGTGAGCTTTTTACACCACAGGTGGGCTGCCGAAAATCCAGACGGTGGTATATATTACTAGTGAAAGAACTTGAAAACATCGTGTGATGTTTTGTAAAGGAAAATAAACATATGTATGTAATGACTACTCTATATAACTCACTAATGAATTCTAGATTTGAGCATAGTTCCTTTGTAATAGAAGTCAGTGTGTCTACAGCAGTGTTCCCTGCCCATCACTCATGAGCCCACTAAATAATTTTACTTTTTAATACTGTACATAACTCAGAGAGTTCTTTGTATTGTTACAGATGTTATCAACCCATTCCTTAATCCTCCGAAATCCTCTGAGAAATATGGTTAAACCATAACTAACCAATGTTTTTCTCATAATCTTCCAAGAAAAAAGAGCTTGCTTTAAAAAAAAGGGGGGGGGCCTGGAAGATGATGGGGCAAACGATTAGGAATTCTAAGAAAAGAATATGCAAGCTCTAAAAGGAAATATAATTATAAATATAATTATAGTATGCTGCTTGGATCTTTAACAGGAAAAATTGTAAACAGTGTAAGAAGATACAGTTGTAACAAAATAACTAAATTGGGAGATGGGGAAAGTGGGGTGGTGTAAAAGAACTAAGTTCTCATCTATTACATAATATAGTAATAAATAGGTGATATCTAAAATTATTAAATTGAGAAAAAGAGTACAGAGAAAGAAACTATTCTAAATTAAAAGAGACTTAAAAATCTAGTGCATGGTCTCAGATTGGACCAACCAGCTGCAAAGGCTATTTTAAGGACAACTGGAGAAATTTGAATATGTACTGTTTTATATGATATTAAGGAATTGTCATATTTGTTAGATGTGATATTTAGTTATGTGTAATAAAGAATGTTGTAACTTTAATCTATTTTAAAATATGTAAACATTTAAAAATACTTTGAACAGACATATATTGACATTTACAAAATAGAGTTTTGTATTTGATTTTGAACACATTATCTTGATTTTAAAAGGTGTTTAAGTAATTTTGACAATATATCTCTGGATTAGTACACATCCAAGTGCCACTTCCCAGCCAGCACTATATCTCACAGTTGAAGCTAATCTTTTTGAAGATGACTCTTTTGTTTTGCAAAGTTCTAAACTTTCAAAAAACATATTAATTACAATCAGTGCACTTTACTTAATTAAACAAGAATGCAGACTGTTTAGAAAGGTTTTTCATGATCAGATTGAAACAAAAAGAGATTGTAAACTAGGAAGTTAAATTAACCAGGTCTTCTCTAAGTGTTTTGGTTGGTTAATGGGCGTGGTTAGTAAGCCTAGGTCAAACTAAAAATGCACATTCTAACCAACTGTCCTGGGTTGATGGTGAAGATCAGGGCAAATGTGTTTAGAATACCAAGGGAGCTCCTCCATCGGTGTGCTTCTCAGGGTAGAGAGGATACTGGGAGCACAACCTACTTTAAAAATGGATAAAATCTTCTTACATTTTAATGGTAAAATTAAGATTGTTAGTGGATTTAATGATGATAATAAAACACCATATTTGAGAGAAAACGACTTCCAGAAAGAATTCTACCTCAGAATGCATTTGACACATTAAGTAATATTGTACAAATTTAACAGACTTGTTGGTTGATTGGTTAACATTTTTATTACTTAAATCTCTTTTGCATTAGATGTAAGTAAGATACCTAAGGTGGAAGGCTTTTTAATGTATTATATGAATCATAGGGACAAATGAAAGGTCATCTAAAGAAGGACACCATTACATTGAGGGAATATCCACACATTTAGTTAATTAGATGGCATACTAACACAGCCATGTTTTAATTTGGTGGGACAGTATTGACATGTAAGTACTAATCCATTTAATTGGTTGATTTTAACTCATTCATAAGTGTAATCAGTTATTATTCCTTCGACAAATAATTACTGAATGTTTATATATACAAGTATTTCAGCTGGGGACTGAGAATACAGTGGTAAACAAGACAAACATGATTCCCACTTTATAGTCTAGTAAGGAAGACAGATATCAAATGAGAAATTAAAATGAAACATAATCAACATTCTTAGGGAAGAAGTTGATGAACGTATTGAGAGCCCATAGCATGTCACTAAAAATATAAACCAGGCACCTCACAGCTCTCTCTCCAGCCCACCCCTTTCCTCAGGATTAAAAATGCAAAAAACAGAATCCCCAGTGATTTGAGGGCTAGTTGGGAATAGAGCTGTCACAGCTGAATATATAATCCATCTACAGGGTACTGTCTCCTTTAGCAATGCAATTTGTGTCAGCTTTGTTTCCTGGTAAATACATAATAAGCTTTGTATCCTAAAGAACGCTGGATGAGTCACTTGCCAGAATTATGGAGGTGGGATGTGTTTATGGATAGCTGTTCAGATAGGTCACAAGGTGTAAGATAAGCCTGCTCCTAACTCAAATATAGATAACAATAGGGCAGCACCAAGAAATTCCAAAGAGACTGTTCAAATGAGTCTGAAACACCTTGACTGTCTTCAAGCATTTGGGTTGGATGGATGGGGTAGGACCAGCTAAGCGAGTTGCGGAATTCTAACTAAGAAAATGTGTGTTTCTCTTGTGAGCTAGATTTGCATCATATTCTAAATAACCGGTGTTATTGTTCACTTGTTTTTCAGAACGTCCTCATTGTTGAGGTAAGCTGACTTTTCTTTATCCATATCTGAAACTAGAAAGAATCTAAGGGTGCGTTTTAAAATATAGAACTTGTTATCAAATTGGCCAAGGATTTATTGAGTTCCCACTGTGCACATGGCTCTCCAAATTTATCAACTAGGAGCCAACTAGATCTGCTGACTTGACATAACTTCGGAAAATGCTTTGCAATAATAGCTGTGTGGCACATTATCCTTTTTTATATTTAATTTCACACACCTATTTGTAAATCGTGTATTTTTACAGAAGCAGAAAGTGGCCCTCAGAACCAATTTTATTTCATAGGAAAGCCAACGTCAGAGCTCTCTTCACCTTTAAGTGAGTGGCCTTGCTAACGACCTCTAATGGCTGAGCGATTCTATCTTCAGCATCCATATCATAAATATAATAAATTTTAAAATGACAATCCAGAGGAAAATCATGATATAATTTAATTGGTTTTTCCATTTAAAAGAGAGAGAGAGAGAGAGAGAGAGAGAGAGAAAGGATAGGGAAGGGAAGGGAAGGGAAGGGAAGGGAAGGGAAGGGAAGGGAAGGGACGGGACTAAAACCAGACTTTATGGCAGCTTTGGACTAATACAACAAATGTCCATGTTTCCTTCAAGAGCACACCTGTCTCATTGGCCGGCAGTAATTCAGGGGAGCTGTTTTCAAGCTTTTGTTGCACAACTGCCTGTGCGTGCCATATGTATCTGCAGTTCTTCTGGCTCAGACATAACCCATGGAATAGACCCTCTAGCCAAATGAATTGCCCAACCCTGGCTAAATTCAGACCTCTTGTTTTGATAATCAGCTCCTGACAGCTGATTTCTGTCCCAGGGACAATAAATTTCTGCTGCCCATTCTACTCTAATTGCACAGCAGCTCATCAGCAGAGATGAGCCTCGGCTCATTGCAGCCTCTCGCCCTCAGAATTCAAGGGCTGTCACCAGCTGCCGTCCAGACACATCTCACTCCCCAGCCCTAGAGTCCTTACTGAGTGGGGAGGGCAAGGGGGAGGTGTTTACCCATTCAGTGTGTTCAGCTGTACATCCCATGTCCATGAAAATTCATGCGTCCTCTATTGTGTCGCATAACCTCAGGGCCGAATTCAGGCTTTGGATGTGCGTGCACAAGTCCAAATGGACTCAGTGAGAAGCCCCACGTGCTCTCCAAAGGCTGAATTTAGCTTTTCAACACAGCTCAAGGATTCAAGGAAATACTCACTCCTATATTGCCCCAAACCCAGCTTCCAGAAAGAAAGCTCCTGTTTAAAAATTATATCCAACTCTGCCTCCTACTTTGACTCCAATTTGATGGCCATTCTAATCACGATGCATTATTAATGAATAAGGAATATCATTATCTGTCTGGATGAAAAATCTGCTGCCCAAATGCCTCTGGTTGAATTTGTCTGTCCCCTTTGCAAAGGATGTTGTCGGCACGGGGAGAACCATGAAAGCGCTGCTCGGCAGCATAGAGAAATACAAGCCCAACATGCTTAAGGTGGCCAGGTGAGTCGGGAGTCACATCGTCATGGCTTCTGTTTCTGCAAAAAGTGTCCAGGAGGGACGCTGTCACAGGATGCTGTTTGCAAAGAGTGCAGTCTATGCCAAACCCATGACGTTTCGCCCTGGAGTGTTACGGTTTGACCACCCTGGACGAAAGGCCCGTTTTGATGCCTGCCTAAGAGAGAGGCAGGGGAAGAGGATGCGCTTTGCTGTGGCTGAGCCCCTCGTTACCGCACCTGGAGCTGTTTCCAGGAGCAGCTGGCTGGGCCCGGCTGCCAGTACCCACTTCCTCCCTTCTATCCAGAATCACTGAGGTGATGCCTCAGGAGCAGAAGCATGAGCTAGCCGGCTGTGATCATGCCTCGCCTGCTCAAATGCGGGGGTGGGGGTGGGAGGCGACAAAGGGGGATACATTTCAAATCCGTATTTTAAGGCTGTTTGGTTCCGTTTGCAATTTACAGAGATTTTTTTTGTGGATCACTAACGTTTTGTTTTGGTTTCTTCTTCATGGTAGTCTGTTGGTGAAGAGAACGCCTAGGAGTGATGGCTTTAGACCCGACTGTAAGTGTTTTTGGCTTTTATTTGTTGATAGGCTGGTCGGTGGTGGTTTGCGTTTAAGAAATGCCTATCTGCCGGCATTCCGTGGGAAGCGGAAGCCGTATAGTTTAGATCTTCCCACAAACACCCCGTGGCCTCCCAGCTGTGCTAGTGAGAGGAGAACTCTTACAAGGGGCTTCATTCTCATGTGCATCATTCGCAGGAACTCGATCGTGCACGGATAGTTTGGGTTTTAGGTTTTCCATAGCACCTGAATTTCAAAGAACTCAGCTGATAAGTTTCAGGAGGCGGAGGGAGAATGGACTTCACTGGACTCACTCTGACACACGAATCGGACACGGAAAGGCACTGTAAAGGTTTAGAGAGATTCTCATACACCATCTCCAGGAACCGTCACCAGACAATACACAATGCTGACCTTCAGTGAGCCTGAACTTTAGCACGCAAAAGGTGAAATCTGAGAAATTGCCCCACTACCTCCAAACGAAAGTTCAATGCCACGAAGAATTAAATGTACAGCAGAGGGAATATCAGCAGTAACACTGTAATAACTTTGTATGGTGACAGATGGTAACCCGACTTACCGTGGTGATCATTTTATAAAAACATCAAATCCCTATGTTATTCAGCTGAAACTAATATAATGTTGCATGTCAGCTATAATTCCACTACAAAATTAAAAATAAAATATACTTTCACAGAAATAAACAAACAAAAAAATAACACAGAGAATCAGCAGAGCAAGTTTCTTAGCTAATACCTTCACACTTGACTTCAGACATGTGTCTTGGAAGAGTTTCCTCATCTAGGGCAGAAAGAATAAACAAGCAGCTTGATTATTTATTATTATAACATTGCAGGTGGTTTTTTTTTTCACTCGCATAGGCAGACTTCAGCTTGACTTTTACAACTTACGTTTGCTCTAAAGCCTCTGAGATAATTTGGCTACAGTTCTCATCAGCAAGCTGAACAAACATTAGAGCAAGAGAAGCATGCTATGGAAGGGTAGTGTGCCAGTGACACTCAGCCAGTGACTCGATATTCTGAAAACAAGTTTCATTCCTACACTGGATGTAGTAAATCTAGGCAATGTCCGTTCTGGGTGGATCCACCCAATAGTGCATTCCTGGCAAGTTACTGGCTTGGGGAATTTTAATCTGGATGTAGCTAAGACGAGACAGGTTAGAAAACAGAAATGTCCTAAGGGAATAATGTCAGATGCTGTACAGCAGCGGTCCCCAACCTTTTTGGCACCAGCAACCGGCACCTCTTAAGAAAATCTAATGCCTGATGATCCAAGGTGGAGCTGAGGTAGTGATGCTAGTTCTGGGGAGCAGCCGCAAATACAGATGAAGCTTTGCTCGCTGGCCAGCCGCTCACCTCCTGCTGTGCAGCTCTGGTTTCTAACAGGCCACGGACTTGGTCCATCGTGGCCCAAGTGTTGGGGACCCCTGCTATACAGAAAAAAATTTTAACTGAAATTGAAAGACATTCACTTCAGACACATTCAACCAATTACAACTTTCTTGTCACTTATAGCAATAACAATAACAAAGTAACAACAGCAAGCACTATAGTACCAGGTTACCATGCACCTGACACTTCTGAGAGCTGCACAGAGGTGAACCCTTTTAACCCTCACCACATTCTTCTCAGGCAGGTGCTATCGTCATGCCCGCTTTACAGATGAGAAAACAGAACACAACAAGGTTACATCGCTCGCTTGCCAAGGTCACGTATCTCCAAGTATAGAGTCAGTATTTAACCCAGGCAGTCTGGTTGCAATCACTGCTCTTATGCCTGCACTGCATCTGTGAGTAATATCTGCAATTGCAAATATCAGTGTAGGAGCTGCACCCATTCACCAGCGAGAGACAGGTCCCTCTGATTTCTGACTCTACTCCTGTCTTACTCATCCAACATCCTTTTATGCCTTGACAGCTCTGAAGGATTGGCTTTGCGAGCTGCCTTTTCCAAGTCTGCATTTCCATGTCTATCTAGGGTTTGCATTGCTTACTATAAAGTTACTGTTATTGTTATAACCAGGGTTGTACAATTTCATAAAAATAAGCAAGAGTCTCACATCTGCGATACTGTGATGACCAAACATAGATCCCAAAAAACTAGAAAGAGTTTGAAAAATCATTGGACCATAAGCACATTTATTCTATTTCAAGACATCCTTTTCAATCAAAGTCATCTTTCTTTCAATAATAAATTCTTCCTTTGCTTAACCTAAGTACCTGTTACTGCATTTAAATCCATTTATTCTCCTTCTGCCCTTTATACAAATAGAGGACTAATTAGTGTTGTCTGCATCATAGACTCCAAGACTAGCATTGGAATAACCTTTAGCCTTCTCTTCCTCAAGCTGAACAGTCCCATTTTCTTCCATCTCGTCTCCCAGGTTTTACTTTCCACCCGTGTCCTGCCGAGTACATGGAGCCTCCCAGCTGCAGCAGCCCGCGCACCTACTCACGTATCACAGTGTATTAATACTTTCTGTGCAAACTGCACTTTATACTTTTCAGAGTGTTTCCTTTGGCACCGTATCTTTGGATCCAGCTTGCTGTGGCACAGCAGGGCTACATGACTGATTCATGCATGCATACTCCTTGTTATCCACCAAGCTGCCTGAGCCCTTGCTTAGCTTGGGATACCAGAAGTACAGTCGTTTATTATATATTTGCTTGTCTTGTCTCCCTGAGTACTCACGCTGGTCCCAGTCCCTACGGGGCTCATGCATTGCTTATCACTTTTTTCATTTGCTTCTGCCTATATGAATAGTCCTCTCCGTTGAAATACCAACAATAGCATATGGTGGCTTCATACCTATGTAATCTAAAGTTTGTTTCTCTCTCTCTTTCTCTCTCCGTTTAGATGCTGGATTTGAGATTCCAAACTTATTTGTGGTGGGTTATGCCTTAGATTACAATGAATACTTCAGAGATCTGAATGTAAGTGTTGCATGCAAATCTCTACCTCCCTTTTCACAAGTTTGTGTTTAACAGTTACATCAGTTTTTTAAAAGATATTGAAATAGTAGTTATGATGGCTGCCATTTCTTGAGTATCTCCTTTGTCAGAAATATTCTGGGCACTTCGCATGCATAATTTCAATTCATTCTCCCTACTACCCTACAAGGTAGGAATTAGGATGATAGAAGCAATTATGACTATCTTTATTTTATACTAAAGAAATAAGGAAGCTAAAAGCAGAACTATGGCTTGGTATTGATTTTTCTCCAAGTCGTTGACTTTGCCCACCCACCCAAAGTAATAGTCAATATTCTATAAACTTCTTTATGTTGGTGCTTCAAATCCATCAGGTACCAATTACGGTGGCACACAGCTATTCATCACTATTCCCAGTTTGGGAGCGATGGTTTTAACATATAGACATGGAGCCCGGCTTTGTGACCCTGACCAATGCTGAATGATTTAGAAGTAGACATCTTACCCAAAATGTACCAGCAAGTCCCTCTCTTTCTCTTTTAAGAATTAGAAACTTAAACCAAAAGTCACAGAAACCAAGGAATTTGAGGCTTAAGCTGGCCGTGGGCTGAGGCCTGGAGCTACTCCTGTACCATCCAGTTGCTTCTCACTCAGCCCTTCCTTTGCTTCTGTCAGCTACCCCAGCATCCGACCAATAAACCTCCCTCCTTTGGCACATTAGCCCGGCTCCACTTCTGTAGCTTGCAATCAAAATATTCCTGATACATTTTTTATGCTACCTGAAAAGGATCAAATAAAAGTCAGTATTATTTTTATTGCTATTTCTTCATTCACCGTAGAGGCTTTAATTGTACCAGTAGGAGACTTCTGTCCCCACCACAGCCAACCACACTGCTCCCTCGGCTTTTCTGGTTGTTACAGACCTAGGGAACCAAATTCAGAAAAGGGGTCGGAACCAAAACAATGAAGAAAGTTTTGTCAAGCATTTGAACGGGTCTCTTTAGATTTTATATATATGTAAAATATACACACACACACATGCACTCGCACATAAACACACATATATTTAGATAAACAATAACCAATTACGAGATGACGTTCTGTTATTACTGCATAACATTATCTGCACCTGATATTTTCTTAAGAAACTGATGCATTTTTAAGTCAATAACAGTCAATAACACTTTAATAACTATGAATAATGTCGATGGGTACTAGATTTATCGGGGTGATAACTTTGTAAGTTATATATATATATAACTTATATATATATTCGACATATATATATATATATACACACACATATATATATATATATTTGACATATATACATATATGTCGAATCACTATGTTGTACACCTGAAACTAATATAATATTGTATGTCAACTGTAATTGAAAAAGAAAAAAATATTAATTTTTATTGTTTCAGCACATTTGCGTGATCAATGAACACGGCAAAGAAAAGTATCGTGTCTAAAGAATTAAATTCTCACCATCGCACCTCCAGATAACATCATCCTTCTAACTACACTCAGGAAGCCAGCCTGTAAAGTTTTTCTCCTCCGGCGTCTTCACTCAGCAGGATGGAAAAGAAAAAATGTTTTAACGAGAGAGCTTTCTTTTCTGAGACTATAACATAAAGATTATCAAAGGTTCTTACGGAAAAGAAAGCAATGCTTTTATTTGACTCGTTCCAAACTAAACACTCCGCCTTGTGACTAACAGTTCTCGCTGCCTTTACGCACCTTCTTTTGTTGTCTTATGTTGTGCTTAATTACTATTCCCCCACCTAGTTACTCAAACATTTCTCACTTACCCTTCTTTTTTTTTATAAATACTCTATTTTGGTAACTTTTCACAGTCTTAAGAACCTGGAAGCCTTTTAAGTTGAGCTCTGAGCCCGTACGGATACTGGGAAGGCAACTAAATTCCCATGCTAAAAAGGAGGGAAAAGACAATTTAATATAAATTTCTGTTTGTGCTTTTCTGACAGGCTGTTATTATCTGCTTTGACAAAGCCTTTCTGAACCGCAGCGTACAATGAATCTTAATGATGTTATGAAATGAGATTTGCTCAGTGCTCTTGATTGGTGCTTCCGGTATGTGATAACGGTATGTCATGTATGCATGGATGTACTCAACTGTGCTTAACACTTTGAATTTTAATTAGAAAAAATACAATGGCAGCAAGGCCCCGGTTTCTAAGTGGCATCCTTTTATTCATGTGGGACATGAATAAATGGCAGGGTTAGGGGGAGGGGGCAAGAGTGTTCAGTGCTCAAGACTAAGCAAGTATAATTTTTTCCTCTTATTTGCGCCAAAGAAAAAAACACTTTTATATATTATCCTAAACAGGAACAGAGAGGTTGAATTATTATTTTGAGTGGTCTTAGAAGATTGATCATAAAATCTGAAGCACTATAGGAAAAAAAAGCATACTTGAAAAAGTTTTTTTCTGAATAACCTTTTTTTCATTTTCTCTGTTTTATGAGATGTTTTCTAATTTATGAGGATTTTAATTGACAATAAACTTGAGTGCCAAAAGAGCTGTTTTTTTCTCACTTCCTAAAAGGAGCAAATGCAAAATAAATAACTAAGCAGCCTTTGTTTCTGAACCGTATGTGGCATATTGTTATCAGGTTCTAGCTTCCTTTAAACTAATAAAGAATAAGAAACCTTGTTATGTTTCATAACTGCTTACTGTTTTTCTTCCGCCTTCATATTTCTTATATACTTCCAGCCATTAAAATGTGTGTGAGCTGGTAGCTTAAATATACTACTGCGTATATCTTCCCTGTGGCTTTATTTTTGTTAACCTGGAAAAAATCCAATATATGCACCAGTATAATAAGCAAAACGATAAAGCCAGACTTGATCTGCTGGGGTTTTTTTCCTTAAGCTTGTTTATAAGAACAAGAAATTTTAGTCGTAGAAGATTTTCCTGCATATTTTTGTTCTAGCCAGAGAAGAAAATAAACCACACCCAGATATCCCAAGAGGAAACCAGCAAAGAGAATTTCTTCTAGTATCAGGGAACCAGTATCCAAGTTATAGATTGATAATTCTGTCTAACTGGCCTCTTTCTTGAACTATCAAAATTAATATTCTAAACACAATTTTTCATTTTGCCACATTTATATCGGAGGACCTAGAATAATCCAAACACATTTGATTTTAAATATAAAATTATCCATAGAGTATGTATTGTTAAAACATTTTCTTTAAAATGTTGAATTTTAGTAGCCATCAGTATTATTTTTGAGGATTTCATTTTTATTCAAATTAAAAAGGAAACTGATTTGCTTCACAGGAGTTTGAGGACTTGTGCTCGTTAATGCTGAAAAAAAATTTATTAAATACACAAGAAGTTTAATCATTTCTGCAATTTTTTCCTATCAGATAACATTTTGACAGTGATATCCAAGAATGTCATCTTGGGAAAAGTAGAATTTCCTTTTCTCTTGCAAAAGTCTAGTCTTTTTAATACCACTGAGTTTATTCAACCTAGACCAAAAATGTAAAAGCTTTTTACCTGATTAATAACCAAAGAATTTATTAATTTAGTGTTAAAAGCTGATGGGGGGAAGTGTATTGTATGTTTCATTGGGAAAATTTAGATTCAGTTACAATGATTCATAATACTTTTACTATAATAATACAGTAACATAATAATACTTTGGGGTCTTCCAGATTAGAACCACTCATTGCAAAAAGGACCTTTCTTCTTGGATTACAATGTGTCACAGATTGACCATGTACCCCCAATATGAACTGCAAATACAGTTGACCCTTGAATAACACAACTTTGAATTGCACAGGTTCATGTATACACAGATTTTTTTTCACTAAATATATTGGAAAATGTTTTGGAGAGTTGGCACAATTTGAAAAACTCTCAGACTAACCTTCCGATTTTCTTGACAACATTTTTTTTTTCTAACTTACTTTATTGTCAGGATATCATATCTAATATGTATAACATGCAAAATATGTGTTCATCCATTATTTATGTTATCGGCAAGGCTTCTGGTCAACAGTAGGATATTAGTAGTTAAGTTTTGAGGGAGTCAAAATTTATACCTGGATTTCTGACTGCATGAGGGTTGGCACCTCTAAACCCCACAATGTTCAAGGGTCAACTGTAGTCAAATCCTGATGTTTCTCACTTAATTTTTGGATGTCTTTGAATATAACAAGTTTGCCATGCTTTGGTCTTCTGAGAGTGTGAAAACAGCCTTTTAGAGCATAAGCATGCATTTCCCCAGCCTCCTCTGGGGTGAAATTGTGTTCTCCCAGTGGAGACAGAAGGTAACTTATCCCACTTTTGGAGACCTGGTATCATCGAGATATTTCCACAATCTCGTAACAGGGTTAGTATGTTCTAGGAAATTGAAATTCTGAACCATACTCTCCACCCAGATGTCTGGCTAATGTGGGCAAAAGTGGTGTGTAGGAGCTTTACTTACCTTGCTATTATAAAATTCCTTTGGGATCCCCAGATGACTTTTGAAGACTGGAGGCAGGCCAGTTTCATGAAGGGCAAAGGGAGATTGTAGAAAGGAGATTTGCATGTCGATGCAGATCGGTGTGCAGGAGAAAAGAAAGAGGGTGACCATGGAGAGGGCTGCACTGTTTCCTGGCTGTGGTCATCCCTCATGATTGGTTCTGGACCCTGTGAAGAGGAGTAGACAAGGACACCGATGCACGATCTCTTTTTATAATGACCTTTGTGCCACACGGTGTGGCAGACAGGCCAATCTCCACATTTCACTGAGGATCAGGGCCCAGATTTGGCACAAGAAGGAGAGGAAAAATGGCTCTATTTCAGGATGCCAAGGATTCTATAGTTTGGGGATCCCTCTGGAAAGGGTGACCAGTTTAGGTGGTTCACAAGATGCCAACTGTTAGACGATTTATGGACAACAGTCATCCCCATGGAGACAGAGCAGCCCATCAGAGAAATGTCAATGGGTACGACAAGCAAGAAGGTGATGAGCATCCCAGAAACATGGCTACCGCCTACGATTACACAGCCGGTGCTGCTGGGGTCTTGTGTAAGGACACTCAACCAAGTAGAGCAAGTAGGGGCAGAAATCCAGCCCACATTTCATTTCTTAAGCCATGGACCCCGACTGAGGACTGCATCACCCCTCCAAAAACGGTGTCTTTTTCTAGGAGTGTCTTTTTCAGTCCACTCAAAAAATAATGAGTTTTTTGTATGTAATTTATCAGAGGCTGGGTGGCTCTTTTTGCTAGGGTGGGCTTTGCTCAGAAATGAATGGGGGAGAGCATGAAGGCTGGGTGGGGTGCTGAAGTCTTGTGTTTTCCAAGTGGGAGAAATAAGCCTGAACTTCCGTTAATGTGACCTCATTCATTTCCAGAGCCTGGTGGGTGTTGACTAGTGAATAAGCTATGAGCGAGGATGGTAAGTTTAGATGAGTCATTTAAGAAACCAGCTGTGAAGAGAAGAGACACATAACCATAGCTAGAGGGCTTTTGAAAGATGGGAGAGACTTGTGCATTTTTATTTGCAGTAAAGAACACAAAGCAAACCAAAGCATAGACAGAACGTGTTATCGATTGCTGTGTAACAAATCACTCAAAAGTGAGTAGCTTAAACCAACAATAATTATTTATTATTTCTCATGGCTTACAAGTTAGGAACACGGAGAAGGCATAGTAGAAATGGTTTGTTTTCTGCTGCATAATGCCTGTTGCTTCCTAGGTGGTCCCCATCCAAGTACTAACCAGGCCCGACCCTGCTCAGCTTCTGAGATCAGATGGGATCGAGCTTATTCAGGGTGGCATGGCCATAGACAAATAAGATGCATAAGTTTTCAATATAAAAAACATCATTCATTTTTGCTTGCTAAGGATTCTATAAATGCAAATTTATACTGAAATTTTCAAAGTAGTTTCTCTTTTATAAGAAGAAATTGCATGATAATTTGGTCAAGAAACTAAACCAAGACGAGGGCTCCTTAAAACAGAACAAATTAACTAGGTGAACTGAAATATATATAACCTTATACCTGAAAGCAGTTGTCAAATCAATCAGTAAACATTTTTAAAATAACGGATTACTGAATACCAACCAAAAGGGCTTTACAATGAAAACTGCTCTGTCCGATTTATCTAATCTAACACTGAGTCACAGAGTTGGTTAACTGGGAAAAGAAATTGATATAATTTGTCTTAGCTTTATTTTAATAAGGTTTTTAGTTCTGCCATGTGAAGAATATTCACCAATAGCCTGAAAAAATGATTTACACTATAAAGCAACTGAGTTGACTGCACAAATCCTTATAGTTGTATTCAGCAGAGACCTATCATGGACATAACAAAACATATATGTAGAAAAAGGCATATGAATGTTCACAGCGGCTTTATTTGTAACAGCCTAAAGTGGAAACATTACAATGTTCATCAATAGATGGACAGATAAATTCATACAGTAGAATTCTTCTCAGCATTAAAAAGAGTGAACTATTGATACATGTTAAAACATAGATGAATCTCAAAATAATTACGCTGAGTAAAAGAAGCCAGACAGAAAGAGAAACATAATATGTGATTCCATTTACATAAAATTCTAGGAAATGCAAACCCATGTGTAGTGACAGAAAGTAGATCAGTGGTTGCCAGGGGACAGGAGATAGAAGAACAGAGGCAGGGAGGGGTGGGACAGAGGATTATTACAAAGGGGCAGAAGGAAACTTTATTAGTGTTGAATTGTCTGGATTTGGGGGATGGTTTCATGGGTAAAGACATATGTTCAAACTGATCCAATTGTATACTTTAAGTTCCTTGCATATCAATTATACCTCAATAAAACTGTTAGAGACAATAAAATTAGTAAGGAATCCCAAACCAATCCAATTAGAAACATTATGTGTGACATGCACATCTTATCGTCAACCCTTCAATGTTATAGGCTCCAGCTATTTTAAATACTGTACCTGAAATGTGACATCTGACATATGAGCTAAGAGAGGGTTCCCATGGCAGTCTACATCGAATACTAGTAAGACTTAGTATCTTATTTTTAGACTTAAATTAAGACACATTAATAAATTTTTTAGTAATTTTCTGCCCATGCTCATGAGTCATGTGTATCTTTCTTAAGGTATGAACATCCAGCTCTAGAGACATCTACATAATCGAGAGAAAGAGCAGGAAATGTGTCATTTCCTTTGTCACCAGTGCCAACACAATGATTGGTACACAATAGACGTTTGATAAATATTTGTTGATCGCATGACATGGTGCCAATAAAGCTATTTTCTCCTGTTGAAGAAGTAATACTCCTAGAGTACCACTTCTAGTTTGGGGAATAACAAGATTCAAGAAACAATATAGAGGAAAAGGAGAGAGTGGAAAATTGCGAAGAAGGTAAGTGATATAATAAAGGCACTTAGAAATCTAGTGGTGAGGTGGAAGTTTGGGGCTGTTAGGATTTAATTCAAACGTGTAGGAGGTAAAAGGTGAAATCCTTACTCTTGAAAATCAAGTTTAAGTATTTCTAACCTGCACTGGAAAAAAAGAGAAGGCATGGCCTAACATGGCACCTGGGTTTCTTCTAATATAAGGAAGACATTTTCTCAATTCTCTGCTTGGTCAGATACTAGAATATCAAACGTCAACATTAAAAAAAAAAAAAAGATAGATTTCTCTGAATGTGCTTTTGTGGAGCAGAGGGAAGTGGAGGGTCATAGACGTGATGGCCCAGAACACTCAAAGTCCTTTCAACTCTTTGAAGCTATTAAGATTTCCTACATGGGCAGGTGTAAAAGGCATTTTCCTCTGGTGTTTGAAATATACACGCTGATGAATTTCTCTGTGACAGTACACACTTGATAAACAAAGTTATCCTTAGGGTTATCGAAAGCCAAATGTTTTCAGATATATTTTTAGACTGATTGGTTCTAATGTGGTTTTTTTTTTTGAAGTATAATTGACAGATAGCATTTATTAGTTTCAGGGAATCAACATAATGATTCGATATTTATATACACTGCCAAACACCACCATCATAGGTGTAGCTACCATCTGTCACCATACAAAGTTACAAATTTATTTTTTCTTGTGACGAAAACTTAAGATTTACTCTCTCAGCACCTTTCAATATGCAAAAACAGTATTATTAACTATAGTCACCATGCTCTATATTGCATCACCGTGACTTATTTTTATAACTGGAAGTTTGTACTTCTTGACCCCCTTCACTCATCTCCCTCCCCCAAACCTCCTGCTCTCTGACAGCAAACCATCTATTTTATTAGTTTTATTTTATTTTGTTTCGTTCATTTATTTGTTTTGCTTCCTTGATTCCACATATAAGTGAAATTATATAGTATTTGTCTTTCTCTGTCTAATTTGTCTCACTTAGCATAATACCCTCGAGGTCCACCCACATTGTCACAAATGACAAGATTTCATTCTCTTTGTGGCTGAGTAGTATTCTGTCGCATATATGTACTGCATCTTCTTTATCCAACCATCAATCAGTGGACACTTAAGTTGTTTCCATATCTTGGCTATCATAAATAATGCTGCAATGAACATAGGAGTGCATATATCTTTTCGAATTAGTGTTTTCATTTCCTTCAGATAAATACCCAGAATGAAATTACTGGATCATTTGGTAGTTCTAGTTTTAGTTTTTTGTGGAAACTCCATACAGATTTTCCTAATGTAGTTTTTAATCACACACTATGTATTTAACCACAGTTCACTTAAATGGCATCTATCTATATTCAATATCATTCAAATGGCATCGTTGTCAATATCATCGTGGCTTAAACAGTAGTTTGAATACATCATTTAAATTTCCCTTCAGCACAGAATCTACATTTTCTCATTTTTAACATTGTTTATTACACATACCACAACGTGCTTTAATTAAGAGAGCTGCTAAACTTTGCTTAACTGTGGTTGCACCCTATGACTCATCAGCTTTTTATTTTTTCTTTTTTAAATTCAGTTCAACAACATCTGGTAGCTTATATAAGAGAGAGGATGTTCTTTACAATCAGTGATTTTTCTGGACAACATGTTTCTGCAAATTGGCAGACTTCCATTTTTCTCTGAGTTACTCTCTTCATGTACTTTAACACTGGCATCTTAATTTTTTTTCCCTAAAGATTAACACGTGCAGGAATTTGGTGTAATAATGCAAAATAAATTTTTATAATGATTGGTTCCTAAATATCTTCTCTTAATTTGTTCTGAGTTGGTCCAACCTTGAAAAAAGAAAACTAGAAATAATTGTAGATTAACTAGAAGAAAGCAAAAATATCAGTCATATACACTTCACATGCAGAACAATATTTCTTTTAGGGAATTTTATATTATGAAGTCTTTTCAGTCTCTTTGATAACCATTAAAAAGAAGATAAGAATCAGATGTTGCAAAATGGATCTCTAGATACACTATTAATTTTCTACCCAGATGTTTTTCACATCCTTTCTGACTCACAGTCCTTCAGACAGAGATAAACTATGCATGATAGTCACATGATTAAAAGTTCTTGAAACATGTCCCTGGATTTTCAAATATTCCTGCTTTAATCTAGTCTTTTCTTAATCTTTGAAATGAGAATGGGGGAAATAGGCGTGTTGTCTGCAACAGGAATTACATTGACTTAAATAAGATCCCTTTAAAATTTTCTACTATTGTTTCTTCAGGCAGAAAAAGAATAACATTAGCTCCAGTTATTTACTCTCCATCTGTTTGCATTTCCATTTTGCTGGGAAAAAATCTGCAGGACTTTAAAAATGCAGTGTAATCAAACTGGGCAGACAACAAGATAATAATTGACTCCAGATACTTAAGAGTATCAAAATGAATTTTAGAAAAATAGATGTTGACATCCAATATAGATTAATATTGGTTATAGACAAGAAGTTGTTCAACAAATATTTTATACTTTGTGCAGAACTATTCCAGCTTCCTGATACACGAATGGTTCACTTGAATATTTGGTAGTTTGCAGGATTTTAATAAATATAATATTTCTACTTCCTCTTTCCATTTTTATTCCTGAATATTTCATGGAAGAATAAATACTATCCTCAAGCCCAAGAAGAAAACAAATTGGTTTAAAATTTTTGTTTTGAAGAGAAACTAATACATATACTTGAAGATGCTTACAGTAAATCGTTAAGAAGTCTTGGCATAGCTTCAAATGTCGGTGATGCTTCAGAGGGTCACCAGTCTCTCCCTCCCCCTATTTCCACCCCTCATGGAGACCTTAATTCCACTCATTCTTCTCTGGACAACAGAGTACTTACCCCAGGTTAAAAATTGCTATTTCCTTGCACATCCGTGTTTATAGCAGCACAAACCACAATAGCGAAAGGGTGGAAGCAGCCCAATTAGCCATTAATGAATGAATGGATGAGTAAAATGTGGTAGATACATATAACATACTATTATTCAACCTTAAAAAAAAAGGAACTTCTGTTACATGCTACGACACAGATGAGCCTTGAGAACATTGTACTAAGGGAAACAACCCAGTCACAAAAAGACAAATGCTACGTGATTCCATTTGTGTCAGAGACCTGGAGTAGCAAATTTATAGAAACAGAAAGTAGGACAGTGGCTGCCAGGAGCTGGGGGAAGGGAGAATGGGGAGTTATTTTTAATGGGCACGGGAGTTTCAGTTTTGCAACTGGAAAAAGTTCTGGAGCTGGATGTGGTGACGGTTGCACCACACGACAACATGACTGTACTTAATGCCGCTGAACTGTACACTTAAAAATGGTGACGATGGTAAATTTTATGTTATGTGTTTTTTACCGCAGTTGTTGTTGTTGTTGTTGTTATTATTTCCTCAGAAAGGTTTTTAATTCTCAAAATCTATCTTACTTTAAAATTTGTTTTTCCGGTGAGAGAGGAATGGAAAACTTCCGTTGTCCTAGAAGTAACAGACGTTTTTATTCCTTTTTTACTTGCTTCAGAGATGTTACCTAATTTATCCTGTCTAACCCTGATTGGATTTCAGAAGTTTCCAGACTTCAAGCAGGAGGCTCTTTAGAATTGAAATTTGAAAGGAATTGTGCGCTGTATTTCCTTAAAAGGTTTTGAAGCTTGTACTTAGCTCCTACCCTCATTCACCTGGAGCAGTGTTAATAATCAGGCAAGGGGATGGGCGATTCATTTGCAGATAAAGAAGAAAGGACTTGGAAGGCAGGGAAGGTATGTGGTACAGATACCAGAGTCCCTTCTGGGATTCTCCTAGCTCCTCTGCGTTCCCTTCCTCCGGGCACTTCCTCGGGCTCCGCCAGTGCATTGTGGGCCCTTTCTGTTGTGTGGGTGTCTCAAGCAGAGTCAAAATGACTAAAATCTTGGTTTCAGATACACCCACAAGCAACATTTAATAACCTGGCATTTCACTCATTTCCTAACCTGCTGCTGGTACACGCAGACTTTAGACAGCTGAGTCAATCTGTTTTTGCACTGAGATCTGTAAGAAAATAAGGAGCTGGAAGGCTGCAAGTGGCCTTCATCAAAGCTTTTCTACCCTCACTCCACTTGCTACCCTCGTCTAAGGTCTTTCCTAAGTCTAAATTTCATTTTTCCATTTTTCAAATGTATTAAGTATTTTACCTATGGGTTAATTCCTAGTTTTTTGTTTATTTGGTTGTTTGGTTTTCAGTTTATCTAGTTTTCCCAGCAGAGTTCCAAACAGCATAGGCCTACTCTTTGAGCCAATGCAGATTCATTCATTCATTTAACAAATATTTATTGTATGTTTTAGGCATTAGCCCTTAACTATCGTATCTATTTAACATGGCCCTTTAATACCCTAGATATTGGCCCTTTATAAATCAATAGAATATCTTGAGAATGACTCTTCATATTTAAACAATGATCTTGACCATCAACTCAATGCGAGATTGGAAATGAGGCATGTTTTCAAAGAAAATGCCTCATTTCTGGTAATAAAGAAACCAGCCATCTTTCAAGTGTGATATTTCCTAAAATTCATTTGGAGGGGCTGGTATAAGCTTGCTCACAGGAATCTACCCTGGCCTTGAACACAGTCGTCAGTGACCCAGCTCTAGCCCAGGGCTTGCATGCACAGGCCCCAAAGACAGGGGCTACAGGCAGGGCCTATGGGCAGGGCCTACTGAGTGCTGGTGCCTCAGGGGTTGAGGTCAGTCCTGACAGACTGGCCTGCAGAGACTGTCTGCTCACCTGCCCTCTAGACCTGAGCTCACCTCATAGCACAGGCCTCTCTCTGGCTTCTCGGCACTCCCAGCCTGTCCCTGGCTTTGTGCCCTGCGTCCACGATCCACCGCTGCTCAAGTCCAAGCTTGACAGTTGTGACTAATAGGGGGCAGGTCGCCCTCTCGGCTCCAAGACAATCTCCCATCTACCTCATTTCAGCCTGTCTTACTTAAACAAAGACATTTTCTTCCCACTCCCAGCAACCCCAGAGCTACCACAGACTGTGGGTTTGCTTCCTAAAATCTAGAAGCTAATAAACAAGTTTCCTTCACATTCCTGAGGAACAAATAGTAGCAAGTTTATTAGAAATCACTCTAGTTTTAATCGCCTCTTACTGTCCATAGTGGCAACACATCATTTAACTTCTCTGGAACTCACACCTAAAATTAGGGAGCCGAACTAACTCTGTCACTCCACCCCTCAGGGTAAAATGCTAGAATAGGGGGTTAAAGGCACAGACTTTAGTGGTGGGCAGGCCTGTGTTTGCGTCCTGATTTTCTGTTTACTAATGTGAACCATGGACAAGTGCCTTAACCTCTCTGAGCTTCAGTTAGATGGAGACAGTACCTCAAAGTGTTATTGCAAGGATTAAATGAGATAATATATGTAAAATTTCTAGCACTTAGCATTCATCAATACAATTATATACAATATATTAATATATGCTCATATGTACACACTTAATGCTGACATTTTTCTCGTAATTCAATTCTGAACATTCCCTCCAGTTCCATCTCAGTCTTTGTATCTTAAAACATATCTTAAATAATTACTGAATATTTCTGTAATATTTGCCTGAACCTTGATTTTGTTATAAGGGTACAAAATCTTAGTTTTTGAACTTACCCTAATCAAAACTATCATTGAAATAATTGTGGTGCTGTTCTAACTTGAGCAGATGGCTTTAAAAAAAAAAAAGTACAAATTATTTTGGCAGCCATCTTTGAATTGACTATAGTTAAAACTTTTAAAAGAAGTCTCAGTTTTTAATCAGGAAGCCAGAATGACTTGATGAATCATTTCTGCACCAGGGAGAAACCACCAGAGAGCTGCTATGTCCCCAATAGTCTAGTGTCACAATTTCGTTGTACAGCAGCCTTCAAGAAAGTGTGCCAACCTGGAGAGGGGAACAAAGAGAATTTTGATCTCACCGTGACTCCAAGCTGTAACTTAAATAATTAAGACCTAACAGGTTCCATTCTTCCAATTAAAGGCAAAAAAGTGAAATACTGAGGCTAAAACTCAGAACGCAAGTAATTCTAACATTTACGACATAGAGTTCTAATTCTGGGTCCCAGTGGGTCCTCTTTAGACCTTGCTTTACTCATCTAGAAACCCAGGAAGGACAAACAGGCCTCCTCATAGTGCAGCTAAGATGAATAATCAGTTGATTAGAGAAAGGTAACCCTATGGGCCATAGCAAACATCAAGATGCTGTGATTCACTTGGGGAAAAGCGGTATTCTGAGCTGCCTACTTTCATTAGGAAGTACCCTTCTCTCGGAGGCAAGCATTTGGAAAGGCCTTTTGTGAAGTCAAATACCCTTTAATGTATAGAAGGTGCAGGATAGAGCTGTTTCACATGTGACAGAATGGGTAAATCCACATGGCGAGCAGAGGCTCTAGACACAAGTGCCGATGTGCGGTCATCAATGTTGTTCATTTGTTCCTACTTTGGTCAACAGACCAATGGTCTTCCAAAGGGATCCATGCCCTAATCCCTAGAGTATGTGAATATGTTGTCATATATGATAAAAGGAACTCTGCAGCTGTGATTAAATTAAGATTCGCCTGGACTGTCCAAGTGGACTTAATGTAACAACAAAGATCCTTTTAAGAGAGGGACCAGAGAGTCTGTCTCAGAGAAGGAGGTCAGAGTCAGAGAAATGGGAAGGTGCTCCACTGCTAGCTTTGAAGATGGAGGAAGAGGGTATCAGCCAAGAAGTGCTGGAGGTCTCTAAAAACTGGAAAAGGCAAGGAAATGGATTCTCCCCTAGAACCTCTAAAAGAAATACAGCCCTGCCAACGTCTTGATTTTAGCTTAGCTAAACTGTTTTGGACCTCTATCTTCCATAACTCTATGATAATAAATATGTGTTGTGGTAACTTGTTACAGCAGCAATAGAAAACTAATACACCTACTATATGCTAGTGCCAGGTGCCAGAGATTCAAAGATGAAAAGATATATTTTTCCTTTGGGTTTTATTCAGCAAACATTTATTGGTTGCTCAAAATTACATGATAGCTAATGTTTATTAAGCACCCTCTATGCGTCAGGAAGGATCTTAAGTGCTTTGCATGCATTTCTGTAATCCTCACACCCGCCCTATTACATACATTGCTAATATTTATTGAATACAATGTGCGAGACACTGTCTTAAACACTTAACATATGTTATCATATTTAATTCTTATAACTGCGTGATATAGATAATAATTATTCTCACCCAATTAAAAAACTGAAGCTTAGAAAGTTGGAAAGTAGTTTTTCAGGGTCAAACTGCTGGAAAGTGATAAAAATTTAAACTTGTCTGCCTCCAGAGACTGCTCTGTATTTCCCCATTTCCCAGATGAGTACACTGAGGTTCAGAAACGTCAAATAATTTGCCAAAGCCACACAGATAATAAACGGCAGGGCCCAAACTGATGCATCGTCCACTGATGAGCGGACTTCTCTCAGACTCCCACTGCATGGGCCTTTTGATTCTAGTCTGAAACCTGCTCAGAAACCCTGTGTAAACCCTGCAGTAACTAGATGTCTCTTAGCCTGCTACCCAGTAGACCAGTTCCTGGGACAGAGATTTGGAGGTAAGATAGATGGCCCAGGTCCTATTCGTTGTCTTCAGCTCCTTTTACTCTGGGGCTAAATGAATTGCCCTAGCAACACTTTCTTCCCTTGGAAGAGGAGCCATTACTCCAATAAGCTCTGTTTCCCCATCTCCCTTCACTCCTGCCATAATCCCTGTAGGACCAAGAGCTCTCTCTACAGAATTCCCCGTGAGGGTCCTAGAAAGCAATAGTTTTCAGAACTGGGAGCGCCCAGATGAACACAACCCTCCAACCGGAACCTGCAAAGTGCCACGGGGATTGAGCAGAGGGGAAGAAAGAAGCAGATGGGAAGGCTCAGCTGCTCCACCAACTTTAACGCCCTCACAGTGATGGTATCCTGAATGCTCCCGGGTGTATTCTTGTGGCTGGCCACATGGCAGGCCACAGAACATGTCCCTCAACCTACATTCCTTGGCTTTCCGTGGTACTACCAAGTCTAATATTACAAGAAAATAGGGTTAATAAAAACCCAAAGGATGACAATAAAGAATAAAAGGACTAAACGCATATACTAGTTCCTAAACATACCAATTTCTAAACTTCAAGTGTTTGATGATAAGAAATGCATTTTGGGTGAAGAAAAACATTCAGGTGCTCCAGATTTAATACAAAGAGTTCAGACACTAAGTACTCAAGAAATGTTTATCTAATTGAATAAGTTTACTTGAAATAAACTGATTTGATGTTCTGGCCTATTTTAATCTAGACACATCCCATTACCTCCACCACCAGCAGAGAGTCCTGTCTGTTCTGTCCTTCAAGAAAAACAAAATATTTTTGCTATTAAAATTCAAACCCTTCCCTTGTTCAACGCACCCCCTGCCAGCTACCTTAGCTCCTTCCTGACTGTTTTAGTTTGTAGCCCGAGGGCAATGCCTAGTCCCTGACTGATCAAGAAGAAAATGGGCAGATGAGAAAGATTAACTCAGCCTTTTCTCACAGGGATTCCTCCATCTGCTCCAGGAGCCCTTTGCTTCTCCAAGTGATTTCCAGCTAAAGTCCACCCCCTGATGTGGTCTTACAAATGGCAGCCAAGAACATCCAAAATGAGAACAGTTCAATAATTAGGGAACAACCTTGCACCTCTACAGGGAAAGCCCACCCAGAAGAGGCGGGAGGCATAGGAAGGCAGCCATGGTGCCCGCAGAGCAGGGAGCATAGTGACATGTGGCTGCCTGTTTCTCTGCTCGAGTTGATGACAAGGAATGATAAACCCACTGGCTTTACTCACTTATTTAAACACCCACGAAGCAAATTGATTATTTACTGCTTCTGAGGATGACTGCTAGGCCCCTTCCTTTGAATGACACAGAGAGCGCTAATTTTCTCCTAAAACAGTTATGCCAGGACACACCTATAAACACACCCAGAGCCGGGCTGAGTCTGTGTTGTCCTTTGTGAGACTGGAGCCCAGCATCCTGCCTAGAACCTAGTCAGAAGCCCTGCTGAATGGTTGATAAGGTGATGTGCTGGGAGACAATGCATGTAGTTTCATTCCTTTGCCTACAACTGATTTTGTTCCTTAGCTATCAAACCAGGGCGGATTCTTCAGATTTCTCAAATGTCAGACGGCCAGGTATGACAGGAATGTTTTTAAGGTTGGTTTCTCTTCATGACATCATCTCTCATTACTCTCCTGACCGGCCAAACAGACCTGTCTGCTGCCTCTATTCCTGGCTCTCGCTCATTGCTTCTTTGTCCTCAGCCGTGGTATTTATTCCCACGCTGAATGCCTTTTACTTTCTCTCTACCGAGTCACACCCCTCTTATCTACTTCCACGTAGAACAGAAAGCATTTCTAGAAACCTTTCTGGATTCCCCCCACCCTGACCTGATTATCCCTTGGTTAGATCTCTGTTCGTCCATGTGTGCTGGATTCCTGAGGGGAGTGGCCACTGAAGCTTGCCTTTGTGTACCAGGTGGATCCCTAGGGGAATTGTAAGCCTCTGTAGGGGAGGAGCCTCTCTTCTATCTCTTTCCTGTCCCATCCCTGACGAGACATGCATCAGCACAGCCTTCAGTTTTCAGGAAGCCCTTGAGAAATGGTTTTAACCGGGCATGTTCTTTTACACAGTTAGAAAGAGTGGTCCTCTGATTTACTCCTGTCTCTGTCTGGAACCACCCGAGCGCTATTCGCTGGACACTTTGCCTCCCAGCTCCTCAGCCTCTCAACGATAAAATGAGAACGTGGCTGAATGAGCTCTAAAGGTCCTTTCAGTTCCAAAGTTCTACTTACGTATTTCTGTCAGGGTGAGTTTCCTCCGGCCCTTCTCACTGCCACTATTGGACCCCTCTGAGACTTTCCCAACATCTCGAACAGCTTTGAGGCATCACTGAGGGAGCAGTCGATGCTCAGTGACAGCTGAGCCACCCTGAACAGTCGGAAGCACTCTGAGCAGGACCCGGCTTCCTGGGCCGATCCATTAGAGCTTTGTCATGTCTGATTAACTGTCAGCCGTGGAAGTAAGCAGCTTGTTTGGCACTGAAACACCAAATGCTTTCTCTTCTCAGACTCACGCAAAAGAACACTGGATCCCCTACAAGAACCATCAGAGGCTTGTTTTTCGTTCCTCTCTTGTATCTCCTCAAAACAGTCCCTACCCTTGAAGCCCTTTCAATACATCCTCAAGATACACCTGTCTCGTGCAAGAGCTAATGATGGCATTTCATCACAGATGTGGGGGTGAGGCAATTACGAGCATAGGTGAAATGCCGCCCAGCAGAGTGAGCTCATGGGAAGAGCCCTAGGTGTGTATTGGAAAAGAGTTAGAAGTTATGAGCTTGCACAAGTTGCTTCACCTCTCTGTGCCTCAGTTTCCTAATCTGTAAAATGGCACCTACTTTATAGGGTTCTCGGGAGAATTCAAGCAATTAGAACTGGGCCTGCTGCATAGTAAGTGTTCAGTAGATGTTAGCTATCGTTATCATTATCATGACTAACCATTCTTGGGAGCCATCTTAAACCGGCTCCCAATATGGCTTTTACCTGTATGAGGATGTAAGCTCAAGCAGGGCAGAGAGGTGAGCCCACGTGAGAGCTCACGGGCTTTCTGGGAAGCAGAGAAGCCCGGGGTGCCTCACACCAGCATTTTTAGCAGTGATAGTGAATCACGAGCATTTAATGTCAGAAAGATTTAAAATTGAAATAGCTTCTAATGTCTCTCCAGTATTTTTCTCACACTGTTTTATCTAGGCATAAAAGAAAAAATAGTTTTAATTATATCTTGCTCTGGGTGGGGTAGGGGGAGAAAATTCGAACACTTGCCATCGCTCCTTTTTATGTGTATCTTTCATTCTTAACGAACAGCAGGCCTCTAAAATGATGCCATTGAGTGGAGTGTCCCTTGGTCAGGTGGAACCTGCCTACTGGGCTTTGTTTGGCCCAGTGTTATTACAGGAAATGAATGCATTGTATTGAAGCTGTTTGTCACCCCATTGTTTCTCAGGCCCAGGCCTGTGTGGGACTGTTTGTACTCCAGCACACACAGTAGCCATTATGTCCCCTGCAACATCCTTCATGCAGCTGTGAACACTTGCGCCCAAGCCAGTTTATCTGTGGTGGAATTCACTCAGAAAGGGGTTGTGAGCAACATACCAAGCAAGCCTGTGCCCCACTTCGCTCTGAGAACGACCTGGGCTCTCCAGCATTCCTCTCCCACTTGGCCAAGAAAAACAAGCAAATCGAGGCCGGTTTTGAGGTGTGCACCTCTGGGCTATTCGGAGGGGATACTTATGGGGTGACAGTTCCAACCTCCACGTGGGACCCCCATTCACAACTTTTTGACCCAGAACAGGAAACAGTGAAGGCCTTGCAGGAGATGGCTTTCCCCCTAGGGCAACAGAGTCTAATAACTACAAAGCACTGTGTCCCCACTGACGCCCAACCTGGTCACTCAATACCAACACTGGGGTTAAATATATAGTGACAGAAGGGGACTTGGCTTTGGGTGGTGAACACGCATCCAATATACAGATGATGTATTGTAGACTTGTCTACTTGAAACCCATATAATTTTATTAACCAATGTCACTCCAATAAATTTAATAAAATTGAAAAAAATAAAAACAACTATAACAGACTAACTTGTGATGTGACTCCATGCAACTGTGTGGTTCATTCAGGTTTCTCTTGGCCCACCTAGCAGAGGACACAGATTTAAATCATCAGAACAAGACATATTGGCTTCCAGGTAGAGATGGGTGTCAAGGAAGACTGAGGCAGTGAGCTCACGGGGAGATATTTATTTCAAGGCTCAGCACTTGCAGTGACTACTTCTCTGTGTTTCGATGTGACAGCACTTTGCCTTCCCCTTGAGGCTGGGGTTGGCAACATCGATCATTTCCTCTTATGCACAATACTTAACAATTTTGGTTGATAAATGATGGCGTTTGAAGGCTTCGTTGTGTAAAGTGAACCAACCATCTGGGCTTTTTCTAGGACTAAAGTTCTGATCAATGGAGCATTTCGCATGAGGAGCTGCCATAAGTTAAATATGTTCCATAAGACACACATGGTAATGGATGTGTGTGGATACACAGAAAGATAAAGCTGTGTGTATAGACATCAGTATAAATCTCTAACAAACACATCTTATCAATGCTGGCCAACAAATTTCAAAGTAGATATCATTTAGGATATGATTTAAATAAATAGAAATACTTCGATGCAAGTCATATTCCTTATTGGCTAAATTTCCAGTTTCCACTGTTAAATGTGACTCTGGTGTCGGTTACCAGGGTGAAGGAGAACTCCAACTTAACTCGCTCTCGACTTTTTCTTCAGTGTCTGAAGCCTTCTGGAGCTTATGCTCAGCTTCAGTGCAGCAGCTGTGGCGTGAAAAGCTTTAGACTGTTCCGCCTGCTGCTGGCATGAGTTGCCCTTCTGCTGACTCTTACCGCCCTAGTGAAAGAATGATGTCTTTGACCGCTAATCGCAAGGACCCCAATACACTGCAATTCCTTTGCTAAAGGAAATGCGTGTCCCTCTGCTCACAAAACGCAGCTGGCAGAAGTTTCTCTCCATTTCCAGTCCCTGAATGCCATCTCCCTTTCAACCAACAGAGAAGAGGACAAAGATGTTCGAGAAAAGTGCATCCTATGAGCCAATTTTTCCTGGGACAGCTTTTCGTTTCCAATCAGGAAAAGATTCTCTTGATAATGAAGATACTGATTTATTCTGCTCTCTTCTCTCCCCACTGATATTTGAAGCTTGGAGTGGCCACAAAAATAACTTCCCAAAGAAGACTAAGGATTACTCACTAATTATGTTCCCTTCCCACTCATTCTCCTTGCCAAACAATCTTGAATTTTGCCTTTTTGGGGGCTGGGGGGTGGAGGTGGGGAGACATTAAAAAACAGAAGAAGGAGGAGGAGGCAGCAGAAAATTAGAACAAATTTGGCTTTAAAATATACATATTAACATGGTTCCCCACAGGGTGTGCTCCTTCATCTAGTCATCAGTAACCTGAGGTCTACTTGCTTTGAGCAAAGTGTCAAAGTACCAGTAGGTTGGGCAGCAGGAGATCAAGGATGAAGGGTGAGTCAAATGAACACATCTATCTCACATAATTATTGTTCCTCAGGATTTCCAGTAAAAACAAGTGTAAACATACTTAAAGTAAAACATTTCAATAGAAAAACAATCTGTGGGGTAAAATTTATAGGAACCGGTCAGCGTATTTGCAAAGTACTCTAAACTGGAGTCTCCCAGCCCCCCAAAAAAAGAATTTTGAAAACTATGCACTTTCTCACCTGTTTTAAAGATAATATCCAAAATGTTTCAACGTAAGTTGGAATAGTTGCCAAGAATGTATTAGTATTTTAAACTAAAAGTACACATCACGTTTTAAATGTGTCTGATGGAACCTAAATATTTGGACAATTTGATACTCATTTTCAACCACTTAAAAAATATATGAGAATTCTTATTTCACATTTGGAAATGATATATGCTTTATTTTTTTTCTTGAACTTATATCTATCCCACTGCTCCACATAATTTTATGCGAATGATATTTATTTTTATCCTTGAAAGTCCTTTATTAATCACACTACCATACTTCTCTGTAACAAAAGGGGTGTACAAATGGTTTCTTGCTGGAATATGGAAGAAAGTTGAGAGATGAATTTATAGTTTGAGGGACTGAAGCATCCTCAGGAAACACCAGGTTGGCTCAACAAATGCTCAGTGTAGGAGGAGCACATAGCCTGGTGTCTAGGACATTGATTGTTTATCCCGTGTCAACACTGAGAAGTGTTCATTTTAAAGATGAAGAAACCAAAGGTCATAAAGCTGTGAGAAACTGAATCATGAACAAAAGTAGAACTTGGATCTGACAGACTCTGGATCCTGGGCTCTTTCCAGCGCATCACAATCCCCTTAGGGAGAGAAGTCAAGGTTAGGGCGTCTCTGGTCTGCTCGCACTTGCTGACCTTTGGCTCCTGTGTGCAGGGCCCTATCTTCCCTCACCTTCCCTCAACACTGGGCAAGGGGTCAAGGCTGCAGACAAGTCAAAGCAAGGTATCCTACTTTTCTCAAATCCAAATCCAAAGCTAGACATGGCCTTCTAATTATATTACATTCATTTATTAAAAAAAAAAAAAAAGAGTCAGATAAAAAAGGGGATTTCCTGAAGAGAAGGACGAAGGAAATCTAAGGATGTCACAAGGGCACATCCCCTTGACCCTTTCTTGCTTTATTAGGCAAACTCGAACTTTTCCCTTGCAAACATTGATGAGCATTAATATAAAAAGTACATGGTGGGGCCTCCAAAAGGAATCTCTTTTATGTCAGTTGACCAAACACCTATTGAGTTTTGTTTTTCTTCTAATGAGTTTCTTTAAAACCAAAGAAATAATAATCCCAACATCCTGTCATTTGAAGTAACAACAGCAATTACCATAGCAAACATTTATATAATATTTAAAATGCATGAAGCATTTTGATAATTTTAATCTCACAATTACCCTATAAGCTGGTTGTCTTTTATGGTATCTCTTATTGTACAAATGAGGAAATTGAGGCAGGAGAGATAATAAATATCTTGCCCAAAGTCACAGAGCTAATAAGTGATGGAGCCAGGATTCCAACCTAGACAATTTGGCTCCACTCTGGGCTCTTAGCAACTCTAAGAAAGATATATTACTCTGAATTAGAAAGCCATCCATTATGGAAAGAATATCAAATATATCACCAGAAATACAATATAGCTGTGGTGGCGTCTCAGTGTCAGCATCTTACTTTCTTCTTGCCTTTACTGAAGTTGTTTAAAATAAATAAATAAATAAATAAATAAATAAATAAATAAATAAATAAATAAATAAATAAATAATAAATAAAAAGGATTCAGAGTCTGATGTCCCTAAGATAAAGTAAGTAACCTCTGGTTCCAAGTCTAACTACTCTGACAATCTCCATATTTAGGTCAGATTTGTAGACTAGCTCTCACAATGACTCCTAGCCCCATATTCATTTGCCAGACCAAGTATGTGAAACAATAGATCCTTTATCTGTTAGCAACCAAGGAGTGGCTGAAGTCAGCTACAGATAAGACTCTAGGAAAGAAGAAAAGGCCGGAGTTGATTGATATCATATCATTTGCTTCCAGGAAGCAAGGAGTTAAGTGTAATAAAAAAAAGAAAAAGAAAAAAAAAGAAAGAAAGAGTATGTTCTTATTCCTTGTCCTGTTCTGAAATATTTCCACCAATAACTCCTCTGACGGCAAACTATGGCCATTTCCGGCTTCAAAAGCTCATTCTAAAAGCTCTTTAAACTCTGGTTAAATATGATGGGTTTAATGCAGCCTAATAAATCTAATAAAATGTAAAGAGTTTTTTAAAAGTAGGAAGTCCAAAAGACCAAATGCATGATATGTTAACATCTCTCTATATTAAAAAAAAAAAGAATGAATTGAGAAATGGTGCAAAATGGGAGAACCCAGCCATCCAAATGCCTGCAAGGGAGATAACAAAGAGAAGAGAGTCAGTTTACCCCCCAGAGCCCTTAAAAAGCCTCGGGTAAATAAAGCAATATGGAAGGTTGCATGAAGGATGGAATTGAAAAAGTAGATGAAAGATTGCATACATAGTGCAGCTTCTCTCCTTTTCCCCATACAGCCAAACAAACTGCTTTCCTCCCTACACACACACACACACACACACACACACACACACACACACATGCACACACAGAAAACAAGAAATCATTTTCAATCTGAGTCTTCAGATTTAGAAGGGCATGTTGAGCATCTTCCACAAAGGACCCAAACCACAAATATCATTTTAGAACATCAAAATTTTAGATGAAGAGGGGATCCTAAAAATTTCTGAGGAAGAATAAAAGGAAAACAGTTTATGTAAGAAGTATCAGAAATCAAAATAGCGTTGAACTTCTTCATAACAATAATAGAAGCTATCATTTGATGGATTATTGCTTTCCAAAAATTCGAGGGCTTTTTTCTGACATAAGAGTTCTCTAGCCAGCCAAAATAATAACCAAGTGTAAATAAATATAGAATAAAATATCTTTTTAGATATTTAAATTATGAGTATCTAAATGTTTCAATATTTAAAATGTTTAACCTTTCATATGCTCTTTATAAAGCAGAAAAATACTAAATCATGTGCTTTAGAAAAATCAGAAAGAAAATCAAGCAACAGAAATTATAGGGACCAGAGGATCCAACGTAGAGTGACAGCTGCACAGGAGGCCTAGGTGGGAACATGGGGAGGGAAGACTCCAGGATAAAAATGAAATGTCTCCCGGATAAAAACGAAAACTAATGTACTTGATTGTGTGGAAAATAGAATCGAGAGGCCTATTATAGAGCTACTGAAGTATTTAGAATTAATGATTGTACAACATTTTTTAAAAATTAAAAAGTCAATTAATAACCCTGGAAATATTTTTAAAATTTGAATAAGAAAGAGAACATGATCATACTATTCTAGTTAGCTCAGCCAAAAAAATTTACATAGTCATAATAATGTAAACTCTGGATGCTGGTTTACTCAAAAATAATGAAGTGAGTTAGGAAGAATGGGAATTACTGTTAGATTTCTAAAACTATGTTCATAAGTTACTTTAATATAAATTAAAATTAATTTTAAAAGGCGAACATGCTATTCCGGGCATCTGCCACGTTTATGTGTTTGCTCAGCCTTGCAGAGACTGCTATCCACGATAAAGAAAGCAAAGATGTTTGAGAAATGAGTTTTTTGGTGTTAGCCAGTGAAAGAGTAGCTATTATAAGACAACATGCACAAAAATGAGAAAAACTGAAAAGAGTTCAAAGAAGAAAAAAGGTAACCAGCAGTTTATACTTAGTTTAATTACTGAAATAATCACACAGCAGTTTACAAAGGAATTCAAGAGATCGTTAAGGTAGTCTCATTTTATATAAATATACCCATGTGTATAAAGTAGCATATTTTATATATGCATATATGCGAATACATATTTATAGTCTGTTATAGATGTATGCATAATTGTAATTTCACAAGTATTCCAAAATGTCAGAAGTGACTAGTATTATGGTGATTGATATTGGTTTTGTGAATAATCTTGGATTTCATCTCTGTGCATTATTGTTATAATTAGGAAAAACACAATTTTAAAATGAGTTCTTTTTATAATGACTGTTTTCGGCTTACTTTTCTTTTTGCATTTATAAAATTGTAACATTTAAAATTAGAAGGGATGGGAGAAAATTAAAATGGTTAGCTGAGCACAGATGCCTAAAAATGACAGAGATTACATGTTTAAAATAATAAACCCACAATATAGCTGGAAATCGAGAAGAGATATTCTTAGTGGTCCAAAAATAAGAAGGAATTCCTAAGTAAGAGAGGCAGGCAGGATTGAGATAACAGAGGAAGATGTTTCTCAAAAAGCAAAAGGCTGTTATGGAAAGAAGAAATCATTATGGAACATTCAAGCCTCCAACCCCAAACTTGGAGGTGCCAGTTAAGAGGAGCAAAAGGGAACCCCCGAGGCAAACCTCAGAGTGACTGGGACAAACTCCGAGGACTCCTTACCAAGTAGAACGTCTGCCCACAGGCCAGAGCAATGAATACGAGCTTGAGAAGGATGCTTTGGAAACATCCATAAATATTGGGGAATCCCTTTACCCAGAATACTAACTACTGACACATTCCACCTGATAATAGGTGGGTCCATTCCCTTTTGAAAACACTAGGAAGCAGAGAAAGCATTCCCAGACATGCCACCAGGGAATACCAGCCTCAGCACTGAGCCCACAGCTAAGAATGGTCAATTTGAGAAAAACTAATATCCTGAAGTGTGGTACCAAACCCAGCAAATGCCCTCCCCTTTTTTTTTCCTGAGGACACAAGGGCAATATCCTCAGAAAACAAGAGAGTATATTGCATTCCTGAAACTGAACAGGACTTTTTTAAAAAAAGGAAATTAATAGAGACTTGGAAATTAAAACTATGATTGTCAAAACAAGAATCGACAGGATTCAGTCTGTAGTTTCCTTTGTGTTGTGTTTCTGACCATCTTTGTGTTGACGGGGAACTCATCATCTTATCAAGCAGCCTAGTCTACTATTGGAGACCCCAAATTTAAAAGTTTCACAGTTTTCTCTCGTATGGAAACTTGTCTCCTCACTCGTAAATTCATGGTCTTGGATCTTCCTCTGGAACAAAACAGAGCTGGCTTCCTCTTCTACAAGAAGCCTTTCAAATATTCACAAACACTTATTATGTCTCTCTCTTTGTGTCTTCTTGTCTCCAAGCTAAATAGTCCATTTATCCAACTGTTTCTCGGTTGACAACTTCCAGAGTCTCCATTCCTTTGCTTACCTTTACCCTAAGCTCTTTCTAGATTATCTCCAATAACTAGGACAGAAGCTACTTAAGGCAGGCCTGGAATGGCTCATGATATTTCAGATGTGGCCTAATTTTCCCACAATGGTGTAATTACTTCCTCTGGTTACTCAGCTTCTATTAATAACATCTAAGCTGACACGAGTGTAGTGCTTTCCTTAAGGAAACTCCAGGAAATGAGTAAGTAGGTCTGTCTCTCTAATGTTTAATATCTGCTTTATCTACCTAGTAAATATTTATTAACCACAGGCTGTCCTCCAAAGACAGTACCAGGGGCTATTCAGCCTTCAAAGATGAATATAGCATAGTTGCTGCCCTCAGGAAGTCTACAGTCAAGTAAAAAACTTAAGATACATGTATAAATAACCTTCAATGTAGGAAGTGGTACAGGATGGCAGGTTAGTACAGATGGAGAGCCATGGGATCTGCAGGAGAAACGTAATCTAAAAGCAGAAATCCTTCCTGGTAAACAGTCTTTTGGGAGGCCAGGCTCTCTGATTGGACCTTGTTCGCCCCGCTGTCTCTTCCTGGTTCCACCACAGCTCCAGCACTCAGTGTGTGTTCCTGTCTGTCATCCCTCCTAGGCTTGAAAAGGGCCCGAGAGGCCAGACTTTGAGAATCAGCCCATCCAGAAATCCCATTTCTGGGGAAATGCCCTAAAATACTGAAAGCAGTAACTCAAATTGATATTTGTACACCCATGTGCACAGCAGCTTTATTTACAATAGCCAAAAAGCCAAGAAAGTAACCCAAGTGGCCACTGATGAATGAATGAAAAAACAAAATGTGGTCTCTACACACAGTGGAATATTGTTCAGCCTTAAAAAAGGAGAAGATTCTGACATATGCTACAACATGAGTGAACTTGAAGACCTTTGCTAAGTGGAATAAGCCCATTACAAAAGGAAAAATGTATAATTCCGTTCACATGAGGTTCCTAGAGTAGTCAAGGTCATTAAAACAGAGAGTGGAATGGCATTATCCACTCTCCATATATCTGATGGAGAAAGGGGAGAAAGGGAGTGAGCATTTAGTGGGTGTGGAGTTTCAGTTTTGCAAGACGAAAAGAGTTCTAGAGACAGTTGTATAACAATATGAACATACTTGATGCTACTGACCTATATACTTAAAATGGTTAAAATGGTAACTTTTATGTTATGTGTCTTTTATGACAACAAAAAATAAAGAACTAGTCTATTCTTGGCTCTTACGTATTGCAGAATTCAATTCTTCTCTTTTCCTGGCTCTGCTCCACAACTTTGCCCTTCCTTCTAAGTACCATGTTGACTTAAAGACATGTTAGCCAAGGGAAAACTATGTTCCCAGAGCAGGGGCTTGCCTTCCGGGGCCATGGCCAACAAACTCATGCTAGAATCTTCTTGGGGCAAGACTCTGGTGCCACTGAGGCCTTGCCCCATACATCGGCATGGAGTAGACCCATTAATTAACCAGGAGCTTTTTTGGCTCCGGTATGGACTGAGCCTGACAAGGAGACTCGTCACCCTCATCCCTGCCAATCTGATATTCTCCACAGAAACTCTCTTTGAAGGAAGCTCTTTGCCCACGTTTCTCCCTCCATCCCCAGGAGAGCATGTCGCTGTCATGACCTGCAGCCACGGTACCCGCTGCTCAGTTTTCAAGTCAGTGAACAAGCCAACAGACGTCAAGAAATTGAAACAACCGTGTCATAAAGAGCACTCTGTTAATTTGTTTTGACAAAAGTTGTTTAATTTGAATTTTTTATGATGCTTTAGCATCCACTAGAGACTGCCCACCACTTCTTCAATGGGAGGCAGTCGGCAGAGTAACCTGAGAACCTGGCCCGCCTCTCCACTGTCAAAGCCTTCTCACAAGAAATGGTCAGTCTTTTCAAGAAAGAAGAGTTACTCATCCATTCAGTAAATATTTATTGATATTGATATGACAATTATATGGTATGTGACAACACTAGGGTTATGATAATAAATAGCCCTGTGATCGGTTAAATGAAAATCCACTGGGAATAGGCTCATAAATATTCTGTTTTTATATGAAGACTATTTTAGCACAATCTTAACACCATCAAACCTAAAAAAGACCCATCGAAATTCATTGTAATTTTATACCTGACCCTTCTGCCCACAGTCAACTCAAGTCCCCAGAAATTGAGAGGGTTTTGAAAAAAAAACCTAAAAAAAAAATTACAAAAATAGTACTTAAAATAAATACAATGTGTGTCATTATTATATTTACAAAGTAATTGTATCTCTTGGGGATTCAGGGAGGCCACTGGTGGCATATTATGGGCTGAACTGTGCCCCTCCCCCCCATTCATATGTTGACGTCCTAACCTCCAGTATGTCAGAATATATTTAAAGATAAGGTCTTTAAAGAGATAATTAAGGTCAAATGAGGTTATTAGTGTAGGCTCTGATCCAGTATGCCTAGTATTCTTAAAAGAGGAGATTAGGACACAGACTCACACAGAAGAAAGATCATGTGAAGACACAGGGAGAAGGTAGCCATCCTCAAACTAAGGGGAGAGGCCTCAGGAAAACCTAACTCTGCTGATACCTTGACCTTGAACTTCTTGCCTCCAGAACTGTGAGAAAGTACATTTCTATTGCTTTAAGCTACCCAATCTGTGGTACGTTGTCATGGCAGCTTTAGCAATAACATACTCAATCATTGCCCAATCCATTTCTCTACTTAATAATCCCATTCGCTTCAGTGACATCATATCCAAGCTGAAGGAGCTGAGGAAGCACACAGTCAGTAAATCTTCCTAGCGACACAGTGTACATTAGGAAGAAAAAGATATGCTGGGAGGAAGTGGGAATGTACTATGCCACAGCTCAGCAAGCTGTTGACCTATTAAAAAAGCACATTGGTATTACTCACATTTCCTCCCAGAATTGTGGGACTCTTTCAGTTTAGGAAGGCTTCCCAGAGCCGGCATTGCTGCATTAATAGCGCGACACCCAGGCATCTACTTAGCGCTGTCACAAGCGGTTCACTCAGATTGTGCAGTCTCTCAATAATGACTTCACGTTGGTTATAATGTACATGAACATGAAAACTCCCAAACTGTAAGCCCCAAAGAAGGGTGCCATTTCCAGCAGGCAGAGCGTGTAGGTGGCTAGCTCCTTAGCTTTGCGCTCCTGAACGTCTGTCTGCCCTGTGCTTCTCCTCCCTTCTCCACACTCCCAGCACACCCCACTGGAGCCATATGGCCACACGCCTACTCTGCCCGGCATTGCCAAGATTCGCTTTTGCTTCTTAAGGGAACAACACGGCCTTCAGGCTGAGATAACTTTCTGGCTTAAGCGTGTTTCTAATGCTATAGACTCTACCTGTTGCCCAAATTGTCTTGCCAGGATTTTTGAACTGTTTTCCCAACTTTTCCCTGACTTTCCTGAGCGCCGTGACCAGAGTGCTTCTCAATTCGTTACCCTCCATTCCCGGTTGACCCTTGGCAGCTCTCCTGGCTCTCAGACACTCACACTTGATTTTTATCTGCTCCCCTGGACGGGGTTGTTTGCTGGTGAAGGGTTTTCCACCTGATCCTGATGTCCTAGTCTAACACTAGCTTTTCCGACCTAGGAAGAACTCCCCAGGCCAAAGCAACTCTTTGTGCTGTCACCTTTGAACTGTCCGTTGTCTAGCCAACATCCAAATACTTCTCCCTTCTTCTCACTTTGCAGAAGGAATCTTTGTGCCTAATTTAACAGCAAAACGACTCTGATAGGGAAAGGATTCCTCCCTAACACTCTCTTCCAACAGTGTTGCTGAGCGCAAACCTGCCTGGCACACCTGGTAATCCGGCCTGCTTTCACAGCGGAATATATGTTAGATGCATCCGCAAATATCATTTGCAAAATATAAACTAAGAAAAACGCTGAGCCCAACCACTGTGAGAGCTCTTGTTACGATCACTCTTCACTGGTTTAGGGGGTCGCCAGCTGAGCCAGTTTCACGACCTTTCTTTGAAATCAACGCTCATCTAGACCCCTCACCAGCCTAAGCTAGATGACAGGTCTGTTTCTGTCATTTTGCACCCCATTTCTTCCTTCGTTGTCTCTTCATTGTCTTCCTTAGCTGCATATATGCCATGTCACCTAGAGTTCTGGATGCCTTTCTTTGCTCTTCCATTTCTCCCTACTTCCTTGTCACACCATTTCTGCTTACTCAAAACCAGAAGATTGTGTGTGCAGAGCTGCCTATGCCCAAGGCTGCGCTTCGTAAGCTGGGAATAGTGTGGATTCTGCAACGCATATCATTCCCCTAAGGAACATTAATTGGCACCCTGATAAATAAAGAAAGAAAATGCCTCAGGGACAGTGCCAGACCCATTTTAGAATAGAATCCTGAAAGTTCACCTCCAGAAACGTCCCACTTGTAAAGAAAACAATCTTTTTCTCCGCCCCTCATTTTTACTTTGGATTCATCCCCTTCTCTTAGGCCATTCGTTCTAAGATAGTTCCTTTCCAGACCTGGATAAGGCATCTCAAGCTGAAAAAAAAAAATCGAAAACCAAAAAAAAAGCCCCAGAATCAAGGTCTCTGCTGTTGTCAAGTTCAGGATTATCTGGACAAGCCCTGCCTTTCTGATCCTGTCCCCCTCTCATGAACTGCCATTTTCCCAAGACATTCTTATAATCCATTGTCATTCTCCAATCAGAGAGCCCAGTAGGGTGATATTTAATTCATGTCTGTCAATCACGACACAAAGAAAAGGCCTTCAGCTGGCCACCGAGAGAATCTTCTGCCCACAGAACAAAGAGTCCGCGGGGATCTGTGGTCCCAGCCGCTCGCTGCACTCAAGGGTGGCTCGTCACCGCTGCCGGCCCTTGCATGGTTTTAGAATAATTGTGGCGTTGGAAACAGCAAGGCAGATTAAAGAGATTAAATCGGCAGTGCATCCCTGAGACAGAGTCAGGAGAGAGTAAGATTGGGACGTTCATGTGTCAGCTTTTCCGCCACAGATCAGCATGTCCTTGGCATTAGACCTCTGCAGTCAAATCCAAATATTTGAATTTTAGAGTAACCGCTGTGGCCTAACCCTCTCGACTGGTGATTGTATTAGCCTCGTCATTTTTAAACTGAAGCATCAGCAAAACAAAGTGGTGGAGATATGAATCTAGTGTATGACAATAAAAAAAAAAAAAAAGAAAGCTTCTCTTCTATGCCTTGCATTTATCTTTGGAAGTCGGAGGGATATGAATAATAAATAAATGAAATGAAACACTTCCGTGGCAATTGTCGGTAATACAAACACAGGATTCGAAGGCAGCAGCTGGACAACAAAGGAACAGTGCCTCACGTTCAAGATTAGCTCACCAAGGTTCCCCGCCTCCCTGCCCTCACCAAAAAAAAAAAAAAACAGTCGCTGGGAAGCACAGAGTGTTTTCGCCCTGGCTCTCCTGGGCTAGTAGTGGAATCAAAATGGTTTTGTATGTTGACACCACGTGTGGGCACTTAAGCTCATGCTTTTCAAAATATTTTATTTTATTTTGTATGAGGTTTAGGTATACAGTACAATGGTTAGACGGTTATATACAAGAACCCTTTACATATATTTTGAAATATTCTATTTCAAAAACTTTACATAGGTTCACTCGATTTTTTGTGAAGGTAAGGAATCTTTTGGTCTCCCCTTTGTACCCCTTCTTACAAATAGAAAAGCAGTGAGAGGGGTGGCTTGGAGATGTATGCGGGGTGGGGGTGAGGAACAAAAACAAAAGCAAATGGGTTTGGGGACAGAAAGAGTCATTTTGAACCTCAGCCCTTTCCATTTCGAGCTCTCTGACCCCCTTGATCTTCAGTTTCCTCCCGGGTTAAGTAGAAATATATTTCTCACAGAATTCTCACTACAACGAAATCAGATAACACAGGTTAAAGTTCCCGGCACACAGTAGGCTCTTAGAAATTGTAGTTTCTTCCTAAACCAAGAGCAGCTGGCAGGAGAGCTGGGACTTCTGCCTCTAACCAGGACGCCCTGGACCCCTGGCTCCCTCAGTTTACCCCGGCGGCCGACTGGCAGTGCTGGCCCTGTTCCACAGGCCGAGCACATCAGCCCTCCCTGCCTCTCGCAGCAGCAGCAGCAGCAGCAGCAGCAGCAGCAGCAGCAGCAGCAGCAGCAGCAGCAGCAGCAGCAGCAGCAGCAGCAGCAGCAGCCGCCCTTCCAGAAGTTTCCCTCTCCCAATCCCTTGTATTTGCTGCCTCTCTCAGAAACTTGGGGTGAAAAAAATTTAACGAAGAGATGAGCTCTCTGACATCCAGGGGCTTCTGTGTTCCTGTCATCTTAGGCTGTAATTAATATTTCAAAAGTAGAAAATCTCCAGGAAATTTGCTTTTCAAATGTGCCCGCCTTAGAAAGGGAGGAGCAATATGATAATGTTAACGTATTTTTTAAAAGGCAAGCCTGCATAACCAGCGTTTCCTCTAAGCGTGGTCTTTGAACTTGGACTTAAATTTAGCTTTTCTAAAACCTTTGTTCCCTTCATGCAGGACAGAGCAAATTTCCCTCAGTTGTAAAATCCAGTGCTTAAGTGAGAATATTTCTTTTTATGTGCTCATACTTTCTAGAAGCTTCCATTTTTAATTACTATCAAGTAGGGATAATAATATCTCACATATAAGTTATTGTGCAGCTTCAGTGAGACAATACTTGTAGTAGGCATAAGTCTCGATACACAAATTCTGATGTAAAAGAAGGATTATATATAAATATATATAAATTTTTAAAAACCATATATTCTCCAAGCCCTAACCCTCTGGTTTAGTAGAAATATAACTTCAGGCCTTCTTGGCGCTTTCTCACCCATATTCCCAAACAGAGTTCCAGGGCCCCCACAGTACCAGGATGAAGCTGAGGTGAGGAGTAAGAGATTCTTGTCTATCTCTGAGATGTGTCTTGCCCGGAGCACATGGGCCTTTCCGTCACTCTCCTGCCATGCTTGAGATAAGAGAATCTTCGGTCGGGCTGGGAAGTCCAGTACCTGTGGTCTCTCTTCCTCTGTGAAGTCTTGACACTTCCCACCCAGATAACTGCCAGGAAGTAGTTCTTACTCCCCATGGCTCTGGGAACCTTATCCTCTCATCGCCGTAGTAAATTTTCCACTACTATGTGAGCAGGAAAGTTCATTGTCTGGCCCTCCACCTGTCTCTTCAACACGTCCCCTGTCATCTCTTCACGTGTGTCCTCTGTGCCAGCCATGCCGAGGAACCACCTGCAGCTCGCACGTCTGCCATGTTCTCTTTGTATTTTACTGCTTTGCAGGTGCTGTTCTCCCTCTGGAATACCCTTCCCTGCCCTCCTCTCAATCTAATTCAGCTGTTATTCATTCTCAAACCTAAACCCACCCATCACCACATTCAAAAAGTTCTTCTATGCTGCCTCCAGCATTCCTCTCTCTACGACCTGCACGGCATAGAAGTACCGTGGCACCGATTTCATTTTATTGTGACAGCCTGGGCACAGATCTCTTTGCACCATTCCTATAAGAGCAATCTGAGTTTTGTCTCTGTGTCTCCATCCCCTGCCAGAAACACGGCAAGTGCCCTGAGTAGATGTGTTAAGTCAGTTTTGTTCTTCACAGCAACCCTAGCCCTTAGCCTTCCTCTTCCCTCCGTACTCTCCAATAAACGTATCCCTCTGCACCTGAATCCATGTCAGCGCTGTCCACATTTGAGCCATTTGGGTATGGATGTGACCACCAGGTGACCACAGATTTGAATGAATTACATGTTCTCACTCCCAGCCTCCTAATTACAGAACCAGGAAGGGATCTCAGTGGTCAGCCAGTCCAACCTTCCATTTATTACAGGACTTTCCTTATGGATGGTCACTCAGTCTCTGCTGAAATACACCTGAAGCCTTTTTATATTAAGTGGATATAATGAAGGCCTCATGGAAGACACTAATATATGGAATGAATATTAACAAGAAGATATCCTGGCTTACAGGAGCTGATTCACTCTGTTGATGAGAACAGAGCAGTCCAGAACAGAGGGATACAAAGAGAAAAAGGATATTCTGTGTTTGGAGGAGCTTATTTTTCTTTCAGATTACAGTCCAGGTGAAAAAGATGCTTGACTACCCTAATCTTGTGGGCTGTGTTCTGTGGGCCGGTTTTGGCTGAAATTCTACAGGTGAAATGACTGTCGCCTTCTGCTCAGTCTGCGAGGAGCCTTTGTTATCTCCACAGTGAGTTTTGGACTCTTACAGTTTTTAAAGAAGAAGAAGAAAAAAAAAAGAAGCAGCAAGGACAGTGGCTCTTTGTGTCGCTCAAAGGCAGCACTGTTCCTTGGGCTGGCACAGCCCGGGGACAACGTGCTGCCCTTCATGCGAGATGGTTTTACTGTCCCGACACACGGGCTGGCCGGTGCCAGCCTTCCTGCAGGAGAGAAATGCCGGGAGCCCCCTGCGATGTGAGGACAACTTACAAAGCAGCAAATGGAGAGGACCTTCCAATGATGGCTCTCATTAACTCATCCTCTCTCTTCTTACATTCCTGGGAAGCGAGTTTTGGGGAGCGCTTCCTACTATGTGACCAATTCATCGCTCCTACTGCCCAGCAGCCATCAACGGTGATCTTGAACTTGGAAGGGGAGTTTCTAAGGATCCCTCTCACATTCCCTTAATTTAGATTCATTTTCAAACGTTGAAAGTCAATGAACAGCTTGCTCTTTGTAAATATTTATCTGTTGATGCAACCTGAACTTCTAGAGTGATTCCGCTCCATTCATTCATTGGTGTGTTTGACATCAGCTGAGGGTTGGCTCCGTTCCACCTGCTGCTCCCGGTGTGGAGGTAGGGAGAGGAAACACACCTGTGTTCAGTGGGTTTATAGGTAAGTGATGATTCACTAGCACAAGTAACAAAGGGGCACTGGGAGCCACCAGAGCCCAGAGGAAGGGTCGTGGACCACGGCCAGTGGGAGTCATGGCGGCTTCATGGTGAAGGTGGTGTCTGAGTTGTCACGGTGGCTGATGAGGAGGAACGGCCCGAAGCATTATGAAGGCAGCGACAAACTGGGGCATGTCAGGAAATTGAAGTTAATTCAGAGTGGCCAGAGTGTGAGGTATACCCTAGGCGACAGGCAAGAGATAGTAATGAAAATACAGAGAGATTTTGGGGACACTTTGGATTTCATATTTTATTCTAAAGGTAACTGGGGCCTTGGAGAGATTTTCGCTGGATGGTGAGGTACAGCCTCCAGGCCATGAGTCCGGACAATGAAACCCTCCCACACAGGAGGCAGCACATTGCCAATGGGCCATGCCAGCCCAAAGGAAGTGCTACCACTAGACACATGAAGGCAGGTTTCAGAAAACTGGAACTTGACCTTCATTCTCACTGGACTATGTGTCCTTTGAGGCCAGGCAGAGTTGTTTTCACTCTTGTGCCTCTACAATCTGGCATAGTAAAGAGCAGTAGTTGCTCAACAGATGATTGTTGAATGAAGGAAGGAAAAAATGAACAAATGCATGGTTCTACTCTCTGGGAGAAAAAAGAGCAAGTAGAATCCTTCTTTCATGGGATTTCATATCAGATTTTCTGATACGAAAGACCACTATTCCTTCAGTCTATGTTTTCAGGTTCCACTTTCTCAGATCCTTCAACCATCACCCACATGATGTGATTCCACCCCACTGTCCGTATTGAATTTGTTCTCATTTGTCATTGCCCGTCTGATTAAAACGTGGTCCTGAAAACTAAACACAAAGCTCCAGGTAAGCTCTGGCCTCAGAGAAGGCTCCTGGGGACTCTCCATCTGATTGTTCTTCAGCTCAGTGTCACACGGTTATTTTCACAATCACTTAATACTGATGATGTGTATTCTGCTTATAGAAATATTTTTTATATGTTCAACTTCTAAGCCATATCTTCATCCATAAGAGTAAAAAAAAAAATACTAAAATATGTCCCCTACTCGGTATATATGGTTCGCACCTTTTAGAGTTAAGTTTGGGGTTAAATACTTAGCCCTTTTAAACCTCAACTTGCTTTCTTAAACCCATTGTTGCTGCCTGTTAAGGCTGTATTATCGACATCTTCCAGTATGATACCATTTGCAAACGTGATCAGTGTTTAATCAATGTCTTAATTCAAACCATTAGGAGAAATCTTCAACAGATTAGATCCCTGTGATATACCAAGAAGGAACTTCCCTAAGGTAAGTGTTTCTCAAGACACGGTAGTATCCCTTTAGTGAGTTGTGACACAACTTAATGAATTAAATCAGCATTTTTAAATAAAAATAGCATAGAATAGAACAGAACATCAGTTTATTGCATGTACTAAAGGCAAATTATATTTCGTGAAACTTTTGTCTAAGTCATACACACATACAAACTCATATTCTATTGAAGTCTAACATAGCACAATCATGGACAGAAACAAATATCATCACATGAATCAAAATTAAATTGGAGAATAAAGATTGTTACTTCTTAAAAATATATTAGATTGGCATAGAAATTAATTGAAAGTCCCGCTGTCACACTTCTAATTCTTGACTTTTTTAAATGAAAACTCCCATTGTGTGTCAATCAGACAACTTTTTTTCCTTTAAGAAGTATTCTTGAAGCAGCAATCGTGTAGGGCATTCCAGGGTTTTTGGAGTATCTCAGACCACCGTGAGGTCTCCAGGTCTCCAGTTCTGACTTCAGGGACATCACCTCCACTTCCCTATTTTTAAATGCCATGTTATCACTTAAGATTTTATTTGGGAAGCCTAATGGAGTAAAAGTTTCCTCTGGACTTAAAAAATATATATATATACAGTTTAAGTCTACTAACAAAAACCATACTTCCTAAGAAAACCAATTAGAAAATGTCTTTGACTTGCTAGGTAAGCATACAGAGACTATGGTGACAGGCTTTAAAGTTTTGCCTGAAATTTGTTTGGACCATTTTTCATGACTCCTTGTATCCTTTTGTTCGACCTAAGTGATACATTTTCTAGATTCTAATGAATGTTAATGTGTTGACTAGCAGTACATGTGAAAGTTATTCTTTCGAAGTCAACAAACGCCTTCCAGTTGTTGGTGTTAATGGTTCCCATGGACTCTCTTTACATGTAGTCATCCTTGGTCTATAAGTAGTTTTTCTTATAATTCAAATATGTTAAAAATGATGTGATAGTCATTAAGCTATTCACAAACACATATTCTTATTCTCCTTCTTTCAGGCAGGCATGTGGTAGTATTGCACTTCACCCTATTGAAGTTAGTCATGTGACTTGGCTTTGGTCAATGAAATAAAATTGAAAGTGATATGTGTCACTTCTACGTGGAGATATTTAACTGCAAGTGCTCGATACTATAATGCCGTCTTTCCCTTTCTCATGGTGATTATGAAAATCCTAGCGACGAGGATGAGGAAAACCTCCTTGCAGACCCATACCTGGCATATAGCGCATAAAAATAAACTTTTATTATCCTGAGCACCTGAGATTTAGGATTTACTTGTAACTAAAACATTAACTAGGCCATGCTAATATGTGGTTTATCATACACTTATTTTCCTGTACTTTAAGCCACATTTATTTTTTGTTTTAATTTGTGTCCTTGTTTCTATAGTGATAAATCTTTATTCTTCTTACGTCTCTATGTTGTTTATTGAGCTGTAATAATCCTCTCTTCTGATTTTCCCTCTTCTGATTTTCCAAAGTTTTTTTTTTTCTGTGAAAGGGTTGCAAGAAGCTTTCTTGAATGAATATCAATAATGGGGCAGTTGGAAGTCATACTTTTTTCATTATATTTGGCAAAGAAAAAATACACTTCTTTTTAGAGGCTCTCCACCCTACAGCTGCAAATCATTACTGTCTACCTAAATGCACTAAACTAGCCAGAAAGCAAATGTTTCCCATTACAAATGACATTTATCAGCTAGTCTCAGGAATAGGTCTCCTTCAAAATTGATCTAGTTTGGAAGTAACAGTTATGACTCACTACTGGATCTCTCAGAGCTTTCAAAGTGAAAAAATGCAATGGATGATATGATTAACACTGACCTATTGCATCTTTTGTATGTATACATCAACCATAACATTTATTTTTCCAATAAGACATTTTTTTGGCTTCCAGTATTAGAATGTCTTCCTGAATATGTCTGGTAGTCTTTCATTTGCATTAATGCTTTACATTGTAAAGTTTTTATGTAAACATATTCATTATTATATTTTTATAATCTGTTCTTTTATTTTGCCCTCTTACTCATGTATTGAATGATATTGTTAAAAAAAAAATGTTTGAGTTAATATAAATCAGACTTCAAACCTGATTGAAATACAGAATACCCAAACTTCCATGTGGGTTATGTTCTAAACATTTAGAGTCTGTTTTTTGGAGCTAAGTTGACTTTTTCCAGAAATAATTTTGAAATTCATGATTAGTTTCCACCCTAGCCACTCAAAGCCATTTTAACCCCCTAAAGTAGTTAAAATATATTTCAACTACACACACACACACACACACACACACACACACATACACGTATACTCTGTGTGTGTGTGTGTGTGTGTGTGTGTGTATCACCGTGGAAATATAATTACCATATAACAATGTTTGGGAAAACTAATTCTCTGTTATTAAAAAAGGCATACATTTATTTGGAAAAAAATGTTTGTTTCCTTAAACTTTCTTATGAGAAAGGAAGCAACACATTTTTCTCTTTCTTAGAGCCATGGAAACAATGGTGTGCTTATTTTTGTTTGTTTGTGTGTTTGTTTGTTTGTTTTTAACAAAATAGTGTGGAAGTATATTTGAGGTGAGCCTCTTAGAACATCTGGTATGGCCTGAGATGAATGGTAAGACAAAAAGGTCTTTGTAAATCAAATATTTTTAAAATACTCATACTTAATTTCATACAGTAGTTTAAAAGACACAGATCTATATAGAAGCAATATAATACAAAATTAGCTCAAAAAATTAACCTCATTCTGACTTTCCTACCAGAAAGTATTGATCACAATCTAATAGGAATGCTAATTTAATATTATTTTTAATGAGGTAATGCAGCTGCAAAATTCATACTCCAAACAGGTTATTTCTACTGTGCCATGGAGAAAAAAATAGAAATGAATTTGAAACTCTTAAATTTGGAGATATGGTACAAATAATATCTGTATTTAGTAATAAAATGTAGGTGTGCTGTACCCTGCCACCTTGGCCCAAAAGTGAGCTAACTCAGTATTCAATCAGCAAGGATTTTGTTTTTAGGCACTGTTTTCTCTATTTTGAAAGCAATAAAATGGCAGCCCATGAACAAGAGAAGGAAGTAAAAAGAAAAATCTGTGACCCCATAAGGAATTTATATTATTCTGATTTTTGACCGTTAATAATACAGTACTTTAAGCTCAAGAAAAATATTTTTTTTCCCTTGTTAAGGAAAAAAAGAAAATAGAGAAAGAAATCAAAACAGTGTTTGAATTTTTGAAATCTTTTATACAGCTATGTTCCAGACATTTAATAACTGTGATAGCAAAAGTTCCCATCACTTCTTGAAGAATGAAGCTAGCAGTCAACCCTGAGGCAAAATGGTCTTGAGAAGATTATCTTCTTGTAAACCTGCCTAGATGACAAATGGAATTTTTATAAGTTGCCAGGATTAACCTGTTTGCTAAATTGGTTAGAGAATTCCAGGAAGTCAGAAAAATCTGGGAAAAGGTAAAGTGAAATAAAGTACAGTGTGGGAGAGTAACTTCCTGGTCATTTGATGACCTAGATTTAGTTTAACCTTCTGCAATTATATCTTATTAGATTACTTGCTCTCTAAGGTTTTTTCAACTTCAATATGTCTATAGCTCAATGATCTATTACTGGTCTCCTCAGTCAAATACAGGCATTTCCAGATACTAAAGGATGGTGGCATTTGGTCATTAATGTCACTCTGTAGTAGCAGCAGTAGCAACAGGCACAACTGCCATTCATTGAAAATTTACTGTAGGCAAGATTCTATGCTGAGTCCTTTACATGCATTATCTCACTTAATCCTCAAAATATCATTAGAGAGTTTATGTAATTTTCCCCAAGTCCTCCCACTATAAAATGACTTATGTGAAAGGAAGTAATGGATATTGATCTTTTTATCATCTGCTCGTAAATTAACGGCCATAGTAGCTTTGAATGAAAACATAAATCTAACATATCCATTCTTACTGGAAATCGAATGTCTTACATCTATTGGCAACAGACTTTAGGTAACATTTGCATCAATTTATGGGTGTTATGTGCACTGAGTACATTCATAAAATCACATAATATTAGAACTCTTAGGGATCTTAAAGACCATCCATCTAGTGATGTTGTTGTCCAATATAATACTCACAAGCCCTATGTGGCGGTTGAATTTAAAATTAATTAAATAGATTAAAAACTTACTTCCTCAGTCACCAACTACCACACAATAGAAACATGTGGCTACCATACTGCACAGTGAATGTATAGAATATTTCCATCGTCATAGAAATTGAACACTGTGGCTCTAGGAACTACATTCTAATTCAACCCCTTTGAAGCAATTAGAATGCTTTTGGTTGCAAATAGGAGAAAACCTGGCCGAGACAGAATAAAAGAGTGGGAAATTGATTGGCTCACATTATTGGACAGTCCAAGCCTTGACCCAGAGGTTCTTGAGGTTAGGTGGGCTCCTATTCCTGTTATCTGCTTATCTCTCATGTCTCCTCTCCCCTCCCCTTTCTTTCTTCCTTTTATCCAGTGCCTCTATTTTATCTTCAGGCCAGATCCATCCACATGACAATGGATATAGTAGTTCTAGACCTTCCCACCCCATCCAGAGGGAGAAGAATTATATTTTGAGATAGTCAGAAGAGTATGGGAACTAATTTCTAAGAAGCCCCATCATATGTCTAGTTATGTCTCACTGACTCTAGTCTGATAACGTTTATCTCTGAGTAATCCTTATGGCCAGAGGGGTTGGATGTTCTGAATGGTTTAAACCAATCAAGCCCACACCTGGGTCAATTTAACTGCAATAATTGTAATTTCATGACTACTGCACTATGGATTCACAAAGAAATTTACTCCCACTCCCTCCCCCCAACACACACACACACCAAAACTCAGAGTATTTTAAGCAAAAGAAAAAAAATAGACACTAGTGAGTCACCCCCCAAATTTCCAGTATACCCTTCATTTTTACCATTTTTCTAAAATGATGCCTAAGGATATGTTTAAAGGTTGTACTGGAGGTCACAGAACTCAGGCAATAGTATAGCTGGATTAGGTTTCCACTATACCATGGTGGAGCTCCATTATGATATACATATCATAAAGGTATAAAAGGTATAGAAGGTATAAAATTATTGGATGCAACACAGTAATGTAGGAGCTCTGCCTAAACCTAAGGAAGAAAGACTCAGGGAATGAGTGACCTCACAGCTAGGCTACTGTATAAACTTGGGTCATTTAATGAACCTGTACTAGTTAAGCTTTTATACCACATTTCTCTAGCATTTCCTATAATGCAAGTCAGTACAGTAGCCATCACACACACTAGACGTCCTTGAATTTAAATTAATGTTTTCTAAAGGTCTTTGACACTCTAGACTGTTGAGAGTGTTAGTTAGGAGAAGAATATTGTTATCCAGTTTCACTAAAGTGGAAGGAAGTGGTGCCAATACTCATAAATTACATTTCTTTCCAATCTTTGTCCTCAGTTGTTAATAAATATGAAACCTGGGCCTCATTATTTTAAATTTCTAGAGGTTATATAAATGTAGAAAAGATGAATACCCCAACCTTCTCCTTCCCCAAATATAAATATACAAAAGAAGAATCCACACAAGTCTGTTTACAATTTAGAACAACAACAAAAAATAAATTGAAAAAGTCATGGTGATGAGTTCAGAATGTCCAAGCCAGTTTTAAAGCAGCTGGCCTTTGAGTTGCTAAGCATGTTTATTTTTTCCATTCTCTCTTGAAACCATAGTTGCTACAAAATCCCAGAAACAGAACTGCACTGAATCTACAGAACTCCTTTATTCCATCAAACCCCAGTCACCAATTTGTGATTAAATGGGTGTGAAGAGTAAAACAGCCCAAGATTCCTAAAATGTCACATATTTGCAATTTGACCAAAATGGAACCAAGCCTGTAGGCTTGTCTTATTACTTTTTGGCAAGGAAAAAGTGAATATCCATGGGAATGCTCTTAAAATTGTCCTTATTTTCTTCTGAAAAATAGTACCAATTTATAAAGTAAGTTTTAATCCTAGTTAAAAGGGTCAACATACCCACCAAACAGAGACTCTCAAAGAAGAATCAACCCACCCGAAACTGGTGTTAGCATTATGCTCTGAGGTAGTAGTTAGACAACTAGGCATACATTTCGAAACATGCTTTCACCTTTGCTAGCTCCATAATAGAGAGTTGTCTCTCTCTCAAACTGGCTGCCTTCCTGGACAATAATTAGAACTCCTCCCTGAGCTAAATGAACCAGCCCCTTTGGTGTAATAGAAAGCATTTTAATGACCACTGATTATGATGGAATCACTTCTTCCTATATATAAATGTCTAGAAATCATCAGACCCAATATTCTACTCACAGATTCAAACAATAAAGTCTGCAGGCAAGACAATTATTTTCTTGTTTCTTTGTCTGTTTATTTGTTTTAGAAATTTTTAGAGAGGACAGCAGCACATATTATTGTCTCATATTAGCTCTTTGTTTAAGACAGGAACCAAACCTATCTCCAATGTCTTTCTTCTTTCCTAGGTAAAAAAAAAAAAAAAAAGTAAATTATTAAGTCGGAATCATCTGAGCTTTTTCTGCACCCCTTACCACATACTTGTGCCTTTCAGGATGAATATTTGACAGTATTGGAAAAATAGACATGCTGTTCTGGGCCTTATAATACTATAGTGTACTCATAAAATGTTACTGATGTTTAAATATTCTCGTATGATTTTTAGATAATAATTGAAGTCAGTGAATACATATAAGTCTTTTATCAGGTTTAAACCTAAGAAAATATGGAGTATGTTTAACTTACTTACAGAATTGAAGAAGAAATCTTGACATATACATTAGTTGGTATCTGATTCTCTAATGGAAAAAGAAATTTCCTAATAATATTTATTTACCTGTCTTCTTTCAACAAACAACACTTCTGATGGTAAACAAAGATTCCTACCTCTTCTAAGTATTGACACTGGCTCTCAATATGAAGAAGGTGAAATTTGAAAGCTATGTGGAATATAAATAAAAGGTACAGCATAAACAAAGCACAGAAAAAGGCATGATAAATGAAGAATTCTAAGTTAAATTTGAATGAAAAATTGATTATGAATAGGGGATTTGAGAAAACTAAAGTCTCTACATACATGATATATAAACATAGAACTTCTGTAGGAGAGCCTTCTCTTGTCCTCTGGGCTATGTTAAGTTTTTTTGATGTAAAATTTATCTTTCATAATGTATTTGCAATTTTAATTAACTTTTTTTTTTTTTTTTTTTTTTTTTTTACCTATTCAGAATAAGAAATCTGCTTTAAATTTCATGTGCAACTGGAGTCTTTAAAAGTATTTGCTTTAGGAGAATGTGTTATGTCCAGAGTTGTGCTTTAGGAAGGTTTTACTGGCAGCATGTAATGAATAAATTAGAGAGAGAAAAGCAAGGCATGAGGAGAGAGCAGTGAGGAGGCTACCATATTAGACAGGAAGTGAAGTGAGCCTGAGCCATGTCAATGGCGTAGGAATTGGAAAGGAATAGATACAGAAGATTCTGTATAGGAAAACCAACAAAATATGGAAATCAGAGATTAGAAGGAATAAAGAAATCAACTATATGCTGATATTTTAATAGTAAAAAATTAGGAAAAAAATCATGCCATTCTTAGAAATAAGAGTCTAACAGCAAGTGCTGGTTTGTTGAGGTAGCTGCCAATCTTAAGTGTCAATTACCTGTGGGCTTTCTAAGCAGATCTATTGATTAGGCAATTGGAAACATTTGTCTGGATCTCAGAATAGAGTTGTGAATTCGAGACATAGAGTGAGCATTGTCCATCTAGAAGGTAAACTTAGTACTAGGAAATGATGAGATTATAGGGGGAGAGTAAGGATGAGAGGGAGAGAAAGAGAGACAAAGAGAGAAGCTTCCAGAGTTGGGAGTAGAACTGATGGAGTGTTATGTTATGAAAAGAGAGTTTGGGATTAGTTAACTAAATATGTTAACTATTTGAGTAGCACAAAGACAAAAAAAGAAACCATTGGCTTTGATCATTAGATAATGAATAAACTTCAAGATAATTCAGGTTTCTTGATTTGATTCTTAGAATAATCCATTAAAGCAGAAGGATTATTCTTTGTAGATGAAGAAACTAAATCTCAGAGAGTTCAAGTGGTTTTCTCAAAGCCACACAAACGTGAAATGTCACAACTGAGTCTTTGCCTCAATGTCATCCCTGACATTGTCTCCTAAAACCATGTTTTATCTTATTCTTTATAACACTTTTCAGAAAAATATATTTGTTCTTAAATCTATACTCTGTTATTATTCATCCAATTATTTTCTATTTCCCTAGGAAACCTATAAAAAATACTTTACTGGATCCTCCAATAATAATATTAATATTAGTAGTTGTTGAAATTATTTTAAAGGACCCAATTTAAACTTCTAGAGATAAAAATACAATGTATGAGATGAAAAATCTCTGGATGGGGTTAACAGCAGTTTAAACATTGTAGAAGGAAAAATTAGTGAATTTGAAGGTAGAGCAAAAGAAACTATTGAAAATGAAATACAAAGAGAAAAGGTACTTCTTTAAAATGTTAAGAGAATCAGCATACTATGGGACAACTTCAAGTAACCTAATATATGTATATTTAGAGTTGCCAAAGGAGATGAGAGGGCAGAAAAATATTTGGAGAAATAATGTTCCCAAATTTTCCACATATGATATTATGAACCCACAGATCCACCAAGCTCAATAAATCCTAAGCACAAGAAAAAAGTTTATGTACCAAATAACAGACCAAAAACAGGCAAAAATTAATAGATCTGCAAAGAGAAATAGACAAATGCACAAGTATAATCCTAGAACACTAGGAGAAGTATTCCTTATGTACCTAGATGCAAAAATCCTAAACAAAATTTTAACAAATCAAATCCAACAACATATGAAAGCATCATGGTCAGGTGAGATTCATTCCAGAAATGCAAACTTAGTTTAATATTTAAAAATCAATGTATCTCAGACAAGAAAAAGCTAATAGAGTGTGTCACCACCAAAATAGTATTACAAGAAATTTAAAGGGACTTCTTTTAAAAAGAAAAAAATATATAAAAAATATGAATAATAAAATGGACATAACTCCATATCTATCAACAATCACTTTAAATATAAATGGATTAAATGTTCCTACAAAAGATAGAGTAACTGAATGGATATGAAAAACAAGACCCTTACATATGCTGCCTGCAAGAGACGCACTTCAGATTGAAAAGACACATAGAAAGTAAAGAGATGGGAAAACATATTTCATGAAAATGAAAGAAAAAAAGCTGGCTAGCAATACTTATTCTAGACAGAACACACCCTAAAACAAAGGTTATAAGAAGAGATGAAGAAGACCACAGTAATTCTAAAACTCTAAAAAACCCCAAAACACTAATTCGAAAAGACATATGCATCCATATATTCATTGCAGCATTACTTACAATAGTTAAGATACGGAGGATACCTGGGTGTCTATCAATGGATAAATGTATAAAAAAGAGGTGGTACAATGGAGCACTTCTCAGCTGTAAAAAAGAATGAAATCTTGCCATCTGCAATAACATGAATAGACCTAGAAGTTATTATACTAAGTGAAATAAGTCAGATGGAGAAAGATAAATACCATATGATTTAATTTATATGTAGAATCTGAACAACTAAATAAATGAACAAACAAAACAGAAGTTAACTCATGGATATAGAGGACATTTTGATGGTTGACAGATGGAAAGAGGGTTGGAGTATCTGTGAAAAATGGGAAAGGTTTAAGGCGCACAAATTGGTAGTTACAAAATAGTCATGGGAATGTAAAGTATAGCATAAGGAATATAGTCAATATTACTATAATAACGATGTATGGTGTCAGATGGGTACTGGACTTTTCAGGGTGAGCACTTCACAAGTTATATAAATCTCTAATCATCATGTTGTACACCTGAAACCAATATAATATTGAATGTCAACTATAATTGAAAAATAATTTTAAAAATAAAATAAAATAAAACTGAAAAAATCTATCAATACAATTCACCATATTAACACACTAAAATAGGAAAACCATGTAATCATCTCAATGGTAACACTGAAAAAACATCTGAGGAAAATAACATCCATTCCTGATAATAAAAATTTCTCAGCCAAAATCCTATAGCGAACATCATACTTAATGTTGAAACACAAAATACTCTCCCTCTAAAGTCAGAAACAAGATAAGGATGTCTGAACTTCTACTTAACACTATACTAAAGTTATAACCAGTGCAAGGGGGGAAAAAGCATCCAGATTGGCAAGAAAGAAATAAAACTGTCTTGATTCACATATGACACGATAGTCTACGTAGAAAATCCAGGAGAGTCTACAAAACAGAATAGGTTGTCCAGAAATAGAACCACACATGTACAACAAATTATTTTCACAAAGCTTCAGGTATAATTTAATGAGGAAAATAAAGTGTTTTTAACAAATGGCCCTGGAATATCTGGATAAGCAAATAGAAAAAAATACCCCTTGACTGCTACCTCAAGCCACATACAAGAATTTAATTTGAGCTGGATTGTGAAAGTAAACACAAGCTAGAACTAAAAGCCTCCAGAAGGAAGCATGAAAGAATAATTGGACTTCATAAAAATTGGAAACTACATTTATCAAAAGACAGCATTTAGAAAATGTAAAGAGAAGTCACAGACTTGGGGAAAGAGTTTTCAGAGAAATAAAAATTAGGAAAATTAAGAAAATCTGTAGACCTGCCTTGCAAGAAACATTAGATGTTCTTTAGAGAGACGGAAAATACTGTATATCAGAAAATTGGATCTACATAAAGAAAGGAAAATAATCGAAGAAAAAAATAAGTGAAGGTAAAATAAAAACTTCTCTTTTTCTTATTCTTAATTGATCTAACAGATAACAGTTTCTTGAAAATGATAACAGCTATAGCATATTTAATTATGTATACACATGTATATGTCTTATGCATATGTGTACGTGAATATATACATATATATACTTATATGTAAATTAAATGAATAACAGCAAAGATACAAAGGATGAGAGAATAAATCAGGATTATTTTGCTATTATAAGGTATTCATACTACCCGTGAAGTACTGTGGTGTTGTCTGAAAGTGGACTTGGATTAGTCGTAAATGTATATTTATAATAGCCATAAATGAAGAACAACGCATATATCCATCAACAGTTGGCTAGATAATCAAATTGTGGTATAGTCATACATTGTAATACTACTTAGCAATTAAAAAAGAGACTAATACACACAACAATACTGATCAATTAAAAAAAATTCACATTAGTGTGAAGAGGGAATCTGTCTATATATAAAGAACAGGCAAAGCTGATCTATGATAATAGGAGTGAGGAGTGTAGTTGCCCATGGATGTTGAGGATTCACTAAAAGGAGGTATAAGAAAACTTTCTAGGGTAAAGAAAATGTTTGTTGTCTTGATTGGGTGGTGACTTCATGTGTATATACTTTTACTAAAATTTATCAAAATGTATGCTTTGGATTTTTGAATTGTATTCTACATAAATCTTACTTTAAAAATTAGACCAATATTAACCTCATCAGGTAACAAATAGGTGATATTGACAGTTTATAAGGCTTGTTTCTGTTTCTGAGTACTTATTTAATTTTTTAAAGTAGGCTTCAAATTTCTATTCTATAAAACATTAAATACATGTTATCTTAATGTCAACTTAAGAAGCATGTGTTTTAAAAATTGTATATGTTTTTGAGTTTACTTCATCAAAGAGTTAAAAAAAAAAAAGTTTTAGAAAACCATGTGTAAAGACTGAGAAACCGTAAAATAAATGTTACTAAAATATTGGATGAGATGGAATGTATTTCAAGACTGAAATGAAACTCCACAATAACAAATACAGACAATGCTGAAGAAAGGAAAGAACGATTAAAAATTACAAGAAAAATTGAACACCCTAGGACTAATCCAATAGAAATAATGGCTGTGAATAAGCAACAAGCAATGATCCATCTGGAAGAACATAACTCAGGAAATATGAGCTACAACTGTGAGCCCCACAATGACCTTGGGTCCTGTTCTCATACCACGCATACCTCTCATTCCATGGGACACAAATATTCCTTTCATATTAGAAAGAGGACTATTTCCTATATGCTCAGCCTTTCCAGTGACGATCAACAAGCACAAGGACATGCATTTGGACAGAAGCTACTTATGTTTTCTAAAACCCTATTTCTTCCCAGACAACTATTTATCACTCTATGAAAGTTTGTTTGTTGGACTTATTAAGTACTGTGTTTGGAATGAAATTTTAATATGACTTGTAATAAAACATATAAATTGAGAAATAAGACCTGTTACTATCATTAAGAATTATTAAGCTCTGCTAGAATAGGGGACAGCATGCTGACTACAGCCTCTTTATTATGGTTTGCTTTATCTTAGGGTTGTTTGTTCCTTGTCACTCTATTTTCTCTGCTCAGCTATAAGCAACACGAGGGCAGGGATTGTATTTTTCTTACCTATGTATCTCCTTCAGAGCCTTGAACACAACTGAAGATTAACAGTCATTTACTCTCTTAAAATTAATTGAGTTGCCTTTACTTTCTCCTCTGCGTTTCCAGGAGCTCCAGTGTCTCTCTGGCATGAGTGTCCCTAATCTGGCTCTTTCATTACTCTTTTTTAGTGTCTTTTGAAGGTGAAATTTTTAATTCATTCATACATCTCTTACTGATTTCTTCCTTCTTTCTCAAGATGTTCAACAGCTAAATAACGGTTTCTGTGTGTTGTCTGAGTTCTGTTTTCTCTATGATTTCCTCCGCCCACCAAAAAAGAGCAATAAATAAAACAGGCAAACATGAGCTGTGTCAACACAGCAAAGCACCTGCAGAACAACAACTCGAAGCTGACAAAGGCTTATGCAACTTTTTAATGGTTTGTCCTGGATCCATGATTTTTCTGATAGTAACTCTCTCCCTGCCAATAAATCGTGCTCCTTGATTCTGTTAGAGAAATTGGATATAATACTGGACTGTTGCTTCTGAGAATCACAAAATAAAATATGTGGTTGGAATCTTCATCATAAAAGGATTAGCACACAAGGGAAAAAATGATAAGAATGATAGCAACCAAGACTTCTAAAATATATACAGCGTTTCTGGTTATAGCCCATGTGCCCCTTCCCCCACCAACACACACATACATGCAACAGACCAAGAAGCGGGCTGTGTTTTTCTTCATTGTGCAGAAGAAGAAATGGGCTCAGAGCAATGGAGGTATCTACTCTACTCAGATACAAATCATGTTCCTCCTTGATATTTCTGACTCATGTATTAATTATTTAACTCAATGCAGATGTCTTTATGATTTAGACATATAAGTTACACACACGTAACCTTTTTTCCTCATATAAAATAATATGTTTATCTAATTCACTTTAACAATCTCATAATAGTCTATTTCAGGGTTGTATCATAATTTATTTAATCATTTCCACAGTTGTAGCCATTTAGCCAACTGTCTGTTCCCTATAGGGATAGGTTTGTACATATAATCAAACTCATTTGAGAGTCCCATGTTCTATTTGTTGTAAAATAAATATAAAAAAATATGAAGATGCTTTTTACATGATTTGCAGATAGGTATCTTTTAAGGATAAGACAATGATGAGAAAGTACTTCAAAATAATAATTTGGTAACATAAGCAAATTATGTTATCAATAATTTGATTGACCCTTCTTCGTCACTTGCAAAAGAACTTTTCAATGTTACACTTTAAAGGTTTATTTTACACTTTTACAAATATATAACTTTAAAATACTCAGAATATTATATTATTATGATCTTTAAGAGAAGAGTAAATGAGTATAAAGCTTGTTTATATCTTAGGTTTTGAATAGAATAATCAGGTTTCAAAATGCTCTCCCTCTCTGTATAGCTCTCTCTTAATTCCTGAAATGATTAAATAAATTTAATATTAGGTAAAGAAAGGGTGTCTTACACATGCTTAGAAATTCAGAGAATCTGGACCAGATTTACCCATGACTCTGTGAGTTGCAGAAGCGCTTACAGTTTTAGCTAGAAAGAGCTTATCAAGTATTTATCAAGCATGAAGAGACACTCCCCTCTACATAGACTGATGACAGCTGGGAATTGCAAGGAAAAATAAAAATCTCCCAAGCAGTGCTGACACACCCAGAAAAGGTTACTTTAAAAAGAAAATGTAGGTTGGCATTAAAATAGTTTTCTGTAGTAATAAATACCAGAAGAGAGTAAAGCAAACATTAAAATTTTGTGAAACCATATAATCAATTTTATAAAATTTATATGAATTCTGCATAATAACTAAAAAATAATTAAACATATTGTTTGAAGTGCTTTCATTAGTTTATTAAATCCTCAAGGTAGGTGTCACCCTCTTCTGCAGATTGGAAAACTAAGGAAAGTTTGCAAAGCCAGGATACGTTTAAGCTAGGATTTGGACCTTGGCCATGTGAGAGCAGAACTTGACCTCTTAACTGCTAGTTTATTTTGATCCATCATAAGCGATAATATGATACGTTCTTTCCTGCTGCTGCCAGCTACAGCTAAAACCTTGGACATTATATATAAAACAAACAAATGAAGAGTATGAGGAAAGATGCTCTATATCAACAGCCATTAGGGAAATACAAATTTAAACCACAATAAGCTATCACTACGCACTTATCACAATGGCTACAATAAAAATAATAATAACACCAAATGCTGGCAAAGATGTAGAGAAACTAAATCATACATTGCTGGAGGGAATATAAAGTGGTAGAGTCACTCTGAAAAATACTCTGGCAATTTCTTAAGAAATATGTAACTACCGTTAGACCTAGCAATCACACTGCTGGCTATTTATTCCAGAGAAACGAAAATTTATGTTCATGCAAAAACCTGTACACAAACGTTTTATAATGCCTTATTTGCAACATCCCCAAACTTGAAATAACCCAAATGTCCTTCATTGGGTGGCTGGTAAAACAAACTCTGACCTATCCATAGTATGAAGTACTACACGGCAATAAAAAGCAATGAATCATTGGTACCCGCTACCAAGTGGATGAATCTCTGGAGAATTATGCTGAATGAAACAAGGTAATCCCAAAAGGTTACAAGCTGTGTAATTCCATTTATATATAACATTCCCAAAATGACAAAAGTATAGATATGGAAGACAGATTAATGGTTGCTAAGAGTTAAGGAAGGGTTGGGAGTGGGAGAGAAGTGGGAGTCGCTAAACAAGGACAACGTGAGGGAGTTTGGAGGTGACCGAAGCGTTCTTGATCTTGGCTGGACCCATGTCATAATCCTGCCCCTACAAGCTGATACCACTGGGAGAGATTAGGTAGAGGAAACGTAAGGTCTCTCTGCACCTTCCTACAACTCCACGTGAATCTACGATTTTCACAAAATAGAAAGCTTAGTTAGAAAGAGACAGTATTCCTAAATCTAGAAAATGGTATTTAGGTTCAAGGGCAACAAAAAGATTTACCGCTGTAGTATCCTTTCTGGCTGAGGGGATGGTGTGGGTGGGGTGAAGATGGCAGGAATTAAAGAAGTTCTTTGGATGGAGAGGTTAAGAAAACAAATCTCATGAAAGCCTATGAGAACCTATGAAAAGACACAACATAATTAATAAATTAAATAAGGCAGTGTTAAGATGAAACAGTTGATATGGTGATTACCTCAAAATGCCTCACCCACTAAATGATGGTAAAAGTATATTATAGAGAACATTTTCCTCCTCACCTCACCTCATACCTGGATTAATGCTTAATGCCTGGTCCTGTAGCAGTCAAGTCCTTCATACATTTTTTAATTGTTTCAAAATAGTTTTAATAGTGCTTTAATACTCACTTCAAATGCCCATTAATTGGGTTTATACATTCTTCCCCATGAGAAATAGAAGTTGAGCTTTATGTTTTAATTAAAACCTTTGAAGTATTAGAGTTTATTTTATTTATTAATATAATACACACAATTAAATTAAATTTTATCTTTAGGAATATTTTCTATGGAAATAAGGAAGAAGGAAAAAAATCCCTTTGAAAAGGGCAAATGCCCTTCTGTACCACTCAGAAAATCAAAGCTATCTGAGTAAGTTTTATTTGCTGCCTCACCCCAGTTATTTCACTTTATTCAAAACTAGAATAACTTCCTGTTGCGTTGCCAGATGGTTAAAGTGATTTCATGGCGACATCGCCCACACGTGCTTTAATGAAGTCTAAACAGAACAGCTCACAGTTCTGGACTAAATAAGAAATCCTCAAGGGCCTTCTGCTCTAGAATACAAGAAAGCAGAGCTACAAAGCCTTCCACAGTTTTCAAAGTGTCGAGTTTCTGAAGCCTTCCTTTATGTAACCAGCCCTGTTTCCTCTCCTTGCATCTACTGCACTGGGTCCCAAGTCTTGACCACAGAATTGGATTAACTAAGGAGCTTTCAAAAATACTGATGCCCCATCCCCAGAGAGATGAATCTATCAGTCTCCTGTATGGCTTGAGCCTCAAGAGTTTTTAAATCTCCCATAAGTTTCAAATGTGCAGTCCAAATTGAGAAGCACAGAGCTTTGCACTTTTGATTGAATCCAGGTGTACTTAATTTTGCCATTTTTAATCAATTCTAGCCCTAGCCTGATGAATCTGAATTTTTCAAAAATGTAATCAAAATTCTAAATCAAACTGCATCAAGGTCCTAAGTTCTCTCTTCATTAATTTAGCTCAATTTTAAGTTAGTCAGTTAGATATCTTGAGCTTGGTAATCATTCTGCGATGTACAACAAATCATCACATTGTACACTTTACAATTATATTTATCAGTCGTTCCTCAATAAAGTTAAAAAAGAAAATGCTCCTAAATTTTGCTAGTGAAAAAAAAATCAATAAATTAGATTTTGCAGTTTGGGCGTTCAGAAGCAAACAGGAGGTGATATAATACCTCTGTCTTCTCGTTAAAAATGACCTCCAAGTGAGAAGAAACGTGTTGGTGAAGTGAACCGAGCAGTTAACTTCCGACTGTAGAACATTTCCACATCTATATAATTCACGTATCCACCTCCTCTCCTCCCTCCTATGACGACACACACTCAAATTCTTCACTCTTTTCAAGAGTCAATCACACTTCTGTAGTAGATTTAGGGAGAGAGGGAAGCAAGTTTATCTCATGTTTGTCCTCAAATTAAGCAACAATGTAGGTTCGTCTCCACTATCCTCTGTTCCCTCCCAAGGCTTCCAGTTTTTGTGTTAAGACCCTGTTCAGTTTGTGGCCGGTCACTGCTAAAAATTTGGTACCATCGGCTTTTCTTAATAAAACATTCTACTGTCATGCAGGGCAGAGGGGGTGATTTGGGAAGGCCAGACGTCGCTTATAGCCCTGCCCTTTGGTCCTTCACTCTACTCCAACCTGAGTAAATGAGATTTACTGAGTGTTTGCAACCCACTGGACAGAATTACACTGCAGGCAAAGGAACTTTAAACAGGAGGCAAAATATGGCTATTTTTAGTCTAAGCCAAAAGGGAAAGAAATTCAACACTTCTCACAGGGCCCTTCTCCTGGCACATTCCAGCTCCTTGCGCATCTTCCCTGTCTTGACATCTATCTTCCTACCTCTCTCTGCAGAAAGGCCTTTCTCCAATTCTTTACAGTGCTAGAAACATCTTTCGCTCCTTCTGAAATCACTCCCTCTCCCAAACAGGACAATCCACAGCACCACGACCTCTTATAGTGCATGTCCCAGAATGGAGTGGCAGCATGCATCCACTTAACGTACTTAAATTCAACTACATACTCCTTTAAAAATAGCGAGCAATGACAAGTTGATAGTGCAAGTGATGCTGCGTATGTTCTTTTTAAAAAGCTTTGGACCAAAAGTGAAAATGAGATGGGGATATGAGTCTAAATGCCTTCGTTGCTAGCATTTCCCCAAGCCTCTCATTTCACTGTGCTAAGGGTAATTGTGCCATTAGATATATGCATTTTTCATACAACACAGTCCCTAAACATATGCCACCCACTTCATTAGGCATTCAGTTGAAGGGATAATGACATCCTCTATTGCTGGAGGAAACAGTGGTAGGGCCTTATTGAATGACAACATATCCATTCTCATTTCCTAAAGGATTTTCAAGGGGAATGTTATTTATATGCAATTTTCTCTTTGGAAGTGCTGTCTTTAAACCAGAAGTCAAGCACTTTTTATGCAAAAAGGCAAATAGTAAATATTTTGGGCTTTGTGGGCTATATGGTCTCTGTCACAATGACTCAAGTCTGCCTTTGTGAAAGCAGCCACAGACAATACTTAGATAAATGGGCATGGCTGTATTCCAATAAAGCTTTATTTATAAAAGCAAGCAGTGGGCTAGATTTGGACCAATGGTCCTAACTTGCCAACTCCTGCTTCCGACAATACCTCGCGTAAGAGGCCAGGTAGAGGCCTCCACAGAGTCTTTCAGGTGAGTTCTGACAGGCAGAACTGTCCAGCGTTGGTTTGGCACTCCAAGGCCCCTCTGACTTTGAGATTTTTGTATCAAAGTGAGATGAAAGTCCTCCTTCTCCCCAAGGCTAGCCCTGTTTGCAAGTGCTACATGCTAAACATACTCGGACAGAGGTACACCTTCTCACGCATATTCATGAATGATCACACAGACAAGGCTGTGCTCCTCTCTAATTGTCTCTGGAGAAGAGGAACTGTAGAAAAAAATATTCTCCTACCCCCATTTCCATCTATGGCGAAACCCTAGAGGTTGTAGCAGCCTATGCATGTGGTTCCTCCAGCCACACCTGAGAATTTTGGCGTTGGTTGAGCTATGTGTAGCTGTCTCTTGGGAATGCCAGGGGCTTTGCTTTATTGATATTAGCTGGGAATAGAGAGGAACCTTTTTTCTGGGACAAGTACCTAAACCCTTCACAAAGGGCTTCCTCCATGGGGACATGTGGGATCTTATGCAGCGCATCACTCAGAAGAACACCCTTATCCTGTTTAGAGAGTCCTCCTTCACCCGCCAATGTTTCACTTTGGTGGAAATATGCTAAAAATATCTCCTGCATCTCAGCCATACACCCCCCCCCCATCACCATTCTGTCTTTCCTTCTGACTTTTTTCTGATCATCCTTTCCCCCGCATCTCACACAGCCTCCCAACTCGTCACTGGGGCTGCCACTCCTGCCCAATGGCAGAACCAAGCTACTCTGCAATGGCCAGAAGACCTGGCAGCTCTGTGCCTACCACACCCCCATCTTCCTCTTCTCCACACAAAGGAAAATCCAAAAAAACTCTGCTAGGAAGTGCCACTGTTCTTTCTCTGTTTTTAGTTCTGGTGAATAAAATTCTGCAATGTATTGTATACATATGATGATGCTCTGAATTTGTTCATTGTATGGGTATTTTGTTTTCTGACTAGATTTGAATTTTCTTGGAGTCTGAGGCAATGCATAGAAACTCCCACTTAATCGAGCAAGATTAGTTTTTTAAACTACAAATTTATTTAGTGAATTCTTTCAAGCATTAGTCCGTGAATAATCACACATATTTTTCATGTCCACTAATTACAAAGGGAAAATATATGTGTTTTAATTAAAGTAGAAGAGATTAAGATCAGACTTCCTTTTTTTTTATGTTTTAAGTCAAATATTATTTTAACCTAAAATTAATACATATTCTTTGCAAAATCCTGCAACATTACAAAAATGTAAAAAGGACAGAATAGTAGTCATATTGTCCTTTAATCCTACTCACCTTATAAAAAAAATCAGTATTCATAATGAATGTTCTTTACAACATCATGACCTGTTTTTACTTGATAATATATCATGGATATTATGGTAGATGATGTGAAGTTTATCTATATTTGATGTTCTTTTCCAAGGTGTTGTTCTCTGGGAAAATAATAAATTCTTTTCTTGTCGATCTCAGGCATGGCCATTGACTAATTTTGGCTGATATGTGAGCAGAAATGATATGTATCATTTCCAAGCAAAAGCTTTAATGCCAACTTGTATTTTGTAATATCTCTATTCTCCTCCATGAGACCAGAAAATTTAGCTAGAAGCCGTTCCATCACACTGAGTTCCAAGGTTAAGATGGTGTAGAGAAAATAACGTAGAGTTGATTCGTGATGTATATGTGAAGTAGGCAATAAAGAAACCTTTGAGATTTGGGAGACATTTGTTATCACAGGATAAACCTTGCCTATTTGACTAGTAGAGGTTATTTATATATAAACTCATACGACTCTATATGTTTTTTAAGCAGCTGCACAGTATTGCATTATATGGATTAACCACATTTTATTTGATTTTCTGTGTAATTGTTTTAGCAATTATTGAGAGAGTATGTGTTGAGGTCTCCAATAAAAATTGTGGGTTTGTCTACTCCTTTCATTTCTGTTTTGCTTCACGTATTTTGCAATGAGGTTCTATGGTGCATATATATTTAGGATTGCTAGGTCTTCTAGAGTGGATTGACCCTTTTGTCATTACCTAGTGTTTTTGTCTCTGGTAAGTTTTTTTTGTTGTTCAGAAGACTGCTTTATCTGGTATTAATATAAAACTATTGCTTTTTCGAAATTAATGTTTCCATGATATATGTTTTCCGTGGTGTTTCACTGGAGCATTTATTGTTTAGAAGCTTTCTTTGTCACTAGGTTGCCCCTTTTCTGGTCCTTTGGCAGGCTTCTGATGGGATGGGAACTTTTCTGTCTGTCTCTAGGAGGCCAGCAGAAGATTTTTAAGCAATGAAGTGACATCATGTGACTTAGGTCCTAAAAGGATGATCCTGGCTCTGGTGTCGAGAATAGACACTAGTGAAGGCAAGGGCAGAAGTTGGAAGACTAGTTAGATTGTTGTCATAATCCAGATGATGGATGACTGGGCTTAGATTTGAGTGATAGATGTGAAGGTGATCCTGGATGTAATTTTGTTTGTTTTTGTTTTATTGAGAGGCTTCAATTTGATGTTAGAGCTGATAGGGTTTACTGATGGATTACATGTGAGGCATGAGAGAAAGAAGAGGCAAGTCTGCCTCACAGTTTTTCACCTCCACCTACAGAACAAACAGATTTGCCAATTAATGTGAGAAGAGCAGATTAGAGCGTCTTAAACTAGAGACTCCTATTGGATATCAAGATGGAAATAATAGTCATTTCAGATTTTGCAGACAATACATAATGTGGGGCCTGAGCAGCTAGAGTTGCCATTTACTGGTTTTATGAATTTATATTTCCCACCTGCAGTGGGTAAGAACTTCTGTTTTCACCACTTCAACACTTAAGATGTTATCAGACTCATTTGTGTCAGTCTGATGGGTTTGAAATAATCTCATTATTATTTTAATCTGCTTTATCCTGATTCCAAGATATTGAGCATCTTTTATTATGGTTAGCGGCCACATGTGTTTCTCTTTTGTGAACTGCCTGTTTATCTTTTCCATTTTATTTATTGGTTTATAGAGGCTCTTTATAAACTCTCCATATAACTCTTTGGCAAACTTTATCAGTTGCATATGTCTTATGCTAGTCTGTGGCTTTTCACTTTATTACTAATTATTCACCCAATCATTCTGCTTTAGATAACATAATATTTCCCTAACTCCTTATAACCAATGAGGAAATTATGGCAGTTAACGCTTTTTCCATTTTCGCTTTCCCCTCTACCTCTTAATTTTTTTGTATCCTTGTTTTTGTTCTAGTACATTATAATATTATTACTCTTCATTGTTGCAATTTTCTTTCAAGATTTATCACCTGTACATTTTACATTATTACAATAATAATCACCATTGTTTCAGTTTCACTCTCAGTCCTTTTATATTTATCTTAAATCCTCATTTGGTCAATTACACAGTCATATGTAATTACTCTGAAGAAAAGTGATATGTTTCCTGAATCTTTATATACTTGTGAATGTCCTTCTGCTTTTAAGTGTGGATCCCTACGTCATTGTGATCTTTAAGTCACACTCTTTTTTTCTTCAGATCTCTTTTTATATTAATTAATGCTGAGAAGAATTCTGAGGCCAGTGATGTTTTTCCTTTGGGTCAGAAGTCAGCAAACTTTTTCTGTAAAGGGCCAGATAGGAAATATTTTAGTCTTTGCAGGCCACGTGGTCTCTGTTGCAATTACTCAATTCTGCTATTATAGTGCTGAAGCAGCCATAGACATGTAAACAAGTGAAGGGGATTGTATTCCCCTGAAACTTTATTTATAAAAACAGGCAAAAGGCTGGACTCAGTCTGTGTGCCATGATTTCACAACCCTTGCTTTCGGTGATTCACTTTGATTTGCTTGTAGTATTCCTATTTTTAACCTAAAGTTTCATAACTTCCCCCAAGTAACTAATCTTTTCAAATAATTTCCTGAAACACGGTAAGTCCTTTTAATCTTCGGAATTGCAACAACAACAACAAAAAAAAAATAGAGGCTGAGCTCCAATACCAACAGGATCTTAAAATACCATAGTCCTTATATATAGAAGTGGCAACATAGAAAGTTAATGTTTTTTTTTTCAGTCAATAATCTAGAAGTAGGCTATTTAGACTTACTGTAGTGGTGTGTCTGACATCTTGCACAGATGACTTTATCTCTGAGTCAAAGGCAGATGCTCCACTTCTCACTATCTCCTGAAGGGTTCCCAGACAAAATATAAGACACTCAGTTCAACTGGAATTTCAGATAAACAATGATTACTTTTTTTTTTTAATGTAAGGGTGTCATGTAATTATTGAGATATACTAAAAATTTGTTTATCTGAAATTCAAATTGAACTGAGCACTCTATATTTTTATTTGCTAAATCTAGCAATTCTATCGCCATCTTTAGGGAAGGAGGAATTGGACTAGATAGGCAGAGGTCCAATCCTTTTAAGGAAAGACCTCCAGAGTGACAGACACTCTTTCCTGCCCCATTTCATTGCCTAGAATTTAGTCATATGGCCACACCTACTTAAAGGCTGGGGAAAAAAGCCTAACTTGTTGATCATGTGTCCAACTAAAATGCTATTTGTATGGAAAAAGGAGGGAACAGTTGTTGGGGGAGCATTTAATAGTCTGCCACATCATATCTCTGAATAATTTTTTAGTTTCATCTGTTCTAAATTCTTTGTTAGAGACATCAATTTTTCTAAATTGGATGGTTTTTGGTCCTCCTTATTTTTCATCTCCTGTCTAATTATCTCTTTGTCCTTTTCATTTGAGTTTTACGTGCTTTTAAAAAGCCTGTCATTCATCCCACTAGATACTTACTATTGTCTGTCAGATATTTCTTCTTCTTCTTTCTAATTTATTTATTACTTCTGTAATGATACGACTTTTTTCCTTCTCAATATTTTTTTAATTCTTCTAACTTCTATAATATCTCATTCATTCTCTTGTTATTTCACTTTTGCCTCTGTTCTTCTTCTGTTTACTGGGGTTAGCTGTCTTCTATAACACATCTTTTCTTTCTCTTTTTCAATATGCCCTCTTATTTCCTCTTTCCCTTTTCCCAACAATTTAAAATGTTTACATTAATTTTTAAAATTTTCTTCCCATTCATCTTTGACCAGAATTTACTATCCAGATTTCCTATGTATGTAAAAACAGAGTGAATAAGATATCTTTGAGTAGCTTGGGCTTCCTGTTAAACTCAGCCAATGAGGAGCCATACTAGGAGGATGGAAGAAGGCAGGAGAATGGGTTCATAAATTGTGGCATGAAATTGAGCCCTGCCATTGTTTCAATATCTATTAATTTTTATGTCACAATTCTTAAAAATTAAAACTTAATTAAAAAGCTCTTTTAGGAAAAGTTATGGAAGGCTGCATCTATCCTACTCAAGCCCAGATGAGAATCACGTTATCCTGTAATCCTTTCCTATGTGGGGAAAAAAAAAAAGAACTCTTAGTTGACTTTTGGATTAGTAGAGAATGCAGACAATTATAGGAAAATAGAAATGGAATTTATAATGCTAGAGAGTATTGAAGGACACTCCGCTTCCTTGAATCAAGAAATGAAGAGGTCTTTAGATGGCTCTCCTCCTTCTACCTCCATGAAGATGAAAGGGAAATCTAGGATATTTTTTTTCATTCCAGTGAAAAAGATATGATTGTTCAGGATTAGGTCTATAATATGAAAAACCAGTTGCTAGCCCAGTTTCCTAATTAGAATGGTTGGAATTTAGGATTCTAGTCCAGGATGATAAAAACATATTTCAGTTCTTCAGCTGCAGTAAAAGTTTTAGCCAGATTGCACAGTATTTTCACAGGATGTTCCAGTTCATATGTAATTGGGTGGGTGGAAACATTTAAAAAACTGGTCTCATATTTTTAAGGAAAATTGGAATGCTTATAAATGAAGTCATGATTCTTAGGATAAAATAAAACTTATACATTTTTATTCTTATTTTCTCTTAAAATATGGAAATAAACTTTTAATAATGTTGATGAACATGATTACCATACCACTCAATTTTATTTATGGAGATGCTGGTGCTGAAAAACAATTTGAATTCACAAGAAAATATTTAATACAGAATTACACATAAACTATTGCCGAAATGCAAGTGATATTAATTTTTGGCATGGTGTTGTGACCACAAAACCTCTCAGCCACCAGAGGTGAAGTTAGATAAAGAGATAAAATGTGGCATTTCTGGAAGTTGAGGTCCACACCAAGCGTTCTCTTTGTGAACACTTATAATTGATAGTGTCCTTTTTGAGCTTGTGTACCCAGTCAGGTATGCATATCTTTCTGCAACTCGGAGAGTTGTTGGTCAACCAGGAATTTCTTGAGGTATAAACATTTGATAATAATAATGACACAAACATCATTCATTTCCTGATGAATTTTATAGTGATTTCTATGTGTCAAAGCTGTGGTAGGTATTATGGGGCTTGAAAATAACTAAAAGCCCTAACACTTCCCTAGAGAAATTTATAATCTAAAGAGAAAAAGAAATAATATTCAATTAAAAAATAATATAAAATAGTTTATGACCAAGTAACTAATTAATAGTGACAAAGAAACCGAAATGAAGCCCTGAAGCAGAGTACTAGTCTAGCAGAGGGAAAAAGTACAATAAACTGAGGGCAGAGAAATTATTCAAGAATATCTATTATGTGTGGCACTATGCTGGGGACTATATACATTGAATTAAAGAGTGTCACTATCTTCTAGATTAGAAATTAATAATTGAAGATAGATAGTAATCATGTGGACAGATATAATGTCATAAATCTAGTAAATGTAGAGCATTAAATTAGTAAATCATTTACATGACTAATCTAAAAGGGATGACGAAGGAAGAACAATCTTAGGAATTATTATCTATCGTGGAAAATCATTCCCTTTGCTTGATTGCAATAGTTAAAGGCCTTGCTAAAGAGGTGGTTTTCTATAGTTATTCAGTGTAACATAGAAGCCTTTTTCAAGAAAATATTAGTAGATAATGTGTTGTTTAGTATTGTATGAATAAGAAATAGTGTTGTCCTAAAACCAGAAAAATACTTAATCCTCTGAGGGCCATTGGTTTTAACTGCCTCAGACACATAGTTTTGCAAATGCCTCATCTCAAATTATACATTTCATTTGTGGAATTCACTGGCAAACACTTGTGCCTCTTAGAATTGCCAACTTCTATATTCAGAGTAGAAATCATCCATAGATTATCTCAGAATGACCTTAGACCAGGAGCTAGGACACATTGGTTCTATTTCTGGCTTTGACATTTTTCCTTGATAATGGCTCACCAAAACAATATTATCATGTCATTAACAAAGTCAAAACTTACATTTTGAAGATATAATTCCCAACTTTAAAAATGTCTTGCCCACATTGAGAGAATTATAGTGTACAAGGTTTTCCCATAGTTTTTTTTAATGTAGCTGTACTAATTTTTTAGGCTATTTCAAGGGAAACTCTAATTTGTTAGATTACATAAAATCCACACATTTATTAGCTCTGCTCGAAAGAGGAAAATGTCAGCTTCTCAAAAACGAAGTTAGAAATATAGTTAGCTGTTGCTTAACCATGATATTTGGGATGAAAAAAAAACTATCAAGATATTGATGGTGAAACCCATGATTGATTTCAAAACTCCTTTCAGTTATAATAATCCTCAAACTGTTTCACTAAATCTCTCCCCGGAGAGGTTAACAAGTATCCAGGCACAGGATTTAAGTTTGGCTCTTTTTCCTTTCTCTTGCCCTCCCTCTGGTGGAGGTGTTAATGAGTGAAATGCCCAGGATGGGCAGCTGAAGAGAACTCCAAGGGTTTGCATCCTCCACCAAGAACACATTGGCTTTTGGACTGGAAAATGACTGGCTGATGGCTCCCACTTCCCAGATACCTAGAAGGCGTCCACTTTGGTCAACTCAGAATTCATCTAAATGAGAATTCACAGAGTTATTAAAACATTATTGTTACTCATGCTTTCAGAAAGGAATAGACTTAATCTTTAACTGGGTTAATATTCCTAATGAATATCAATAAAATGTTGTAAAGAGTGGGGTTCCTGTTGGAAAAATAGGATAATTCCTGCTTCATAATAACATTTTAATTGGAATGTTTTTGTCTTTTTAAAGCTCTTTTACATCTCGTATCTCACTTGGTCCTCTCAGCAGCCTAGCAAGAGAGTCATATTCTGAGGTCCCAGTAGAGAAGCAGGACCCAGGTTTCCCAAATCTTAGTACTGTGTTTTTGTCTTTCTCCATCTGGATAGCCTAATATACATAAGAAAATATAATAGCAACTTATCATAAAGGTCCTTAAAAACATTCCTAAATTTTGGAATATCATAATCATACCTATCCTAACTCACATAAAATACATATGATAGTAACTTACCATGATGATTCTTAAAAACATTCCTAAATACTGGAACATCATACTCATACTGACCCTAGGAGTAGGATTAAATTAGTATTCACAAAGCACAATAATTAGTACATAGTACATAAGTAAGTACTAGCTATTATTGTTGTTATTAAAACCCATGGTATAGTGTTCTGGAGAAAGAAAAACATGGACTCTGGAGCTGACCCTCTGGGCTTGAATCGTGGCTCAGCCACACATCTATCTTGCTGTACGTAACCTCTTTGAGGAACACGTAGCATGGCCGCAGTGTTGTATAGATGGTAGTCACTATTATTACTTGATAACTCTAGTACGTATACACACATAAGTGATCATTTGTTCTAAGTCACACAGTGGAGCCAGACTGTAATCTCAATCCTTTGATCTATCTCTTATACAAATGTCTTTCTAGGTTATGTTAATTTTCCACAATTCCTAAAATGTGTTTTACCTCTTTTTCATGTCTCCTTCTTTGGAGACATGAAATTTATATTGACTCTCTTTTACCAAACTGAAAACCCTTTCAAAATCAACTTTTATAAAAATTTCCATTACAAAAATCTGAACCCTAGATGTCTTCAGCTGTTAGGTACTCAGTTTATGCCCTGCATGCACATTTGCATTTGTAAGGAGCTGTTTTGTGCTTAAAATTGTTTTTCCTTTCTAGACATATTCTGTAAGCCCACTAGAGGTCGGCTCCTTGAACCCTGCATTTCTATTCATTTCTTGTTAATTTACTCAACAGTATCTAGAACTGGATACTACTATAGCCCAGTGGGCTATTCAGTAAATTACCAACTGACTGGCAGGCATTCCCTCTAGTTTATTGTTGTTTTTTTTTTTCTTTGTTATTAGCTGACTAGCTTTGTCAGGGGCTGTCAAGAACATCAAGTTTCATGGTCATGTAAAAATAACCCAGTTAAAGTCTTTCCTCTAGTAAGAGGATTTAGTTGAACATTCTAAATATTTGGCACTTTTCTCTCCTAGGAAGATTTTAAAACTAAGGCACAGGTATTCAGACTCCAAAAAGTGTTTTTGCTTTTTTTTTTTTTCTCACCAAAAAACAGGACCCGAGGCAGCCGGCAGGGAGAGGATAGGAAGAATGGGTGTGGGGTGGAGAGATGTCTCTAAATCCTCAGGGGATAGTATGGTTAGAAAGAAGAAAAAGGTAAGCAAACCCCGTATCTTCTTGGTTTTGTTCTTTTTTTTCCCTCAGGACGGAGGTGGCAGCTGATCAGACACAATAGCTGGCAGTCCCCCGCCTGAGTGAGGATAAAAATGACCCTCAACAGCACCAGCAGGACTGGGAAAGGGAGGAGTGTGTATGGGAGGGGTGAGGGTAACAGGGTGACAAACGCCGCCGCCTCGGCGGGCTACTCCACTTCGACCCGGCGAGGATAGGAGCTGGTGAGCCACCCGAGATCGGGGGTGGGGCGGGAATGGGAGGCAGAGGGGCGGTGGCATTTCCTACTGGGGGCGGGGCGAAGGGAGGAGGGAAGCCTGAGTCAGCAGCCCCTGATTGGCTCGTGTTGTCTCGTCGCATCTCCCGATTGGGCCATTTACAGCGGGAGATGTTCGGAGGCGGGGCAGGACGAGCCGCCCGGGGTCTGGGGCCTGGCCCGGGAATTGGGTGCCGAGGGGCGGTGGTGTTTCGCGGAGTCCCGAGCCGCTGTGACCTGCAGGGTGGAGCAGCGCAGTCACCCTTCTTCCGTGACCCCTGCAGCGCCGAAGTCGTTCCGATGCTCTGAAGATTTAAAAAGGGGGAAAAAAATTGAATTCATAACGCATTTTTGCGACCCCCTTCTCCTGACACGAAAAGCTATTCTGCGGGGCGAGAAAGGATACTCCCTTATCTTGAAGTTGCACCTCACCTCGCTGGCTCTTTCCCTTCCCGCTGCAAAAAAAAAAAAAAAAAAAAGGCAAAAATTGACCAAGACGTGCCGTCCCCTATCCCCGCAGTCTGGGACCTGTGGTCCCTCAATCTCGCACATTAGCTATATAATTGACCCCCTCTCTGGCCCTGACGCCGAGCACCGAGTCTCTTCCTCGTAAAAGCCCGGTTCCCGGCCACTCCCGCTCACCGTTCGGGAGGTCGGAGAACACGGGGAAGGGTTCGTGTGTGCCTGGTTGTGGGGGGAAGACAGGAGGGTGAGGGCGCGTGGGTCCCGAGCCACTTTGAGACGGAGGTGGCGAGTCCCCCCTCCCCCTTCTCCAGCCTTGGTTCCCGGGACCGTATTATTCAAGACAGAAAATATTCAGCCCCAGAGCCTCCCCTGGGGAGGGGAGGGGAAGGAGGTGGAGTGGGAGGAGGTGGATCCAGGGAGGAAGAAGCGAGAAATCCGCCCCCGGGAAACAGCTCGGCGCGGCCGCGGAGCGAGGCATTTCTGTCACTTGGCGGTCGCGGCGCCCGAGCGCAGCCCCGGCGTGGCCCCGCGAGGCGAGGGGAGAGTCCGGCGGCCGCCGCCCCGCCCCACGGCCTCCCGCGGCGGCCGAGGGCCCGGGGCCGGCCGGGGCAGGTCGTGGCGGAGCCTGGGAGCGGTCGGCCGGGGGCGGCGGCCTCGGAGCGCGCGGCGGGCAGCGCCGGGTCGTCTCCGGCTGGGACCGGCTCGTGCCGGGCGTGCGGGGCGCGCGGGCCCGCGGCCGGGCAGCTGCGTGCGGCCCCACTCGCCGCGCTTCGCTCCTGTGAGGTGCGTGTCTGTTGCATTCTCCGCCGTGGCCGCGGGGGCGCAGCGCGGCTCGTCCCGGCTCCGTCCCTTCCCGCCGCCTCCGGCCACCCTGCGGGGTGGGCGCGGGCGCCGGGCCGCGGGCGCGGGGCGGGGGCCGCCGGGCCGCGCCCGCGAGTGCGCGAGCGAGGGCGGCCCGGCGGGAGGAGCGAAGGGCACAAAGGCCGGCGGCGGGCGCGGGGTCCGGCCGGCGGCCGTGGAGGAGGGGCGCCTCCCGGCCGCTCATGAATATTAACCGAGCCTGCGGCCTAGCGCGTCCCGGAGCGGCCCGCCGCCCGCTCGCCCGCGTCCCCGCCGCTGCTCCCCGCCGCGCCCGGCGGGCGGGAAGGGTGAGCCCCTCGCTTTTTGTCTTTCCCCCTGGGCTCCCCACACCATTTTTCAAAGTGCATGTTTAGGCCGCCTTTCCCGGGAGATCCAGGTCGCCGACCCGCCTCTGCAAGGGGCGGGGGAAATCGGGGTAGGTGGGTGGTGGTTTTCTTTTTTCTATTTTTTTTTTCCCTAGGTGGCCGCAGGGAAAAGGAAAGATAGTGTCGAGTGGTAGTTTGGGGAGCCGCAACTAAATAAAAGTTGCTTGGGTTTCGGCTTCATTTAGGTGGCTCGCGAAGCATGCCCCAGGGAGGGAGCTGCGCCCGAGTCCTTCCCGGCCCCGCGCGGTCCCCACCCAGCCCCGCCGCGGGCCAAGGAAAACAGCCGCCTCCTCGGGGACACCGGCTGGGGCGCAAGGGCAGGCTGCGGGCTCCCGGAGCTGCTCGGCCCGCGCCGGCCGCGTCCGAGGCTGGCTTTTTGTTTTTATTTTGGGGGTGTGTGGGGAGGGAGCGAGGAGGGCTTTTGAGAAGTATTATCCCATTTCAGTCTCGTGGAAAGAAAACTTCCCTTAAGTGTGCGTATCCGGGTGATGCGGAAGGACAGACACACTCCTCCTCTGCCCAGAAAATGCATTAATTAAATGCACTTGAAAAGGGAATGGTTTTTCTTGGAGGTTGCAAAACAGCCAGGCGTGTTTGACGCGACCATCGTGCAGTTCTGATGTTGCTTTTTTCTTGATTTATAGCTTTTTCTTTTCTGTCTTGTCTTGTCTGTCTGTATGTCTTGTCTTTTCTTTTGTACTGGAGGCTTATTCCATCTTTCATGCTTGTGGTTCTTCGGTATGGACCGAATCCTTCCAGGTGTAGGGAGCGCGTACTTGGGCTAGACTTGTGGGCAAGGCTAAGGTCAGCGTCTGGAGAAAGTTCATGCCCTTTAACTTTTCCCTGTTCAGGAGCGATCTCGTTGGGAGCTGACGCTCGAGCCTTCACGACCCATTCAGATTCCTCTTGGACTCGCGAGGAAGGGGACGGCTTTCTGCATTCAGCCTCACTAGCTGCCAAGGAGACCTGTCTTTGTTTTTGAAGTCTCTAGAAATGGACGAAGACGGTGCCGTCAGTTGAAGTCCGAAGAAATCGTCAGGGAATTTTGCAGGGGTTTTATAAAAACATTCTTTCTCTGGCACGTTATTTGTCTCGCCAGTCCTGCCCCTCCTCGGAGCCTCGTGTGAAATTCTTCCCTTTTTGCTTTGTGGCGGCATTTCTCCCCCCCAATGTGGACTCCAAAGGGGTGGTCCCTTCTTTGTAATTTGAAATGAAATGATGGCCACGCGTCGGACCGGTCTGCCGGAGGGAGATGGTGACACGCTCAAGGCCCGGGTGTCCCCTGCCTGTGAGGTAAGCAGAGGCAATATCTCTGGCTCCCTTTGGCCTGTGTGTGTGTGTGTGTGGGGGGGGGGGTGTCCTCTCAGTGAGGGGGTCACTTGATACCGGCCTAAGAAGAGGCTTTGGGGGGCTTTGAGCTGGTTGGTGGGAGCACCCCAACCTGACTGCTACTAGCAAGGTGAAGCCTCGCCCATTTTGTTTCCAGGAACTGCCAATGGTTCTTTTGCAAGAATGTTTCCTCACTTTGAAATGTCCCCAACTTGGTCACCTCCGAGCGGGGAATTCTTTCATTTCAAGTGGCTGGGAATACCAAAAGTCTGTTTTCCTTCAGTCTCCATCCTCCAATATTCTTGGAGTCAGGCTGGTAAGGGGTGGCTTTGTGCATTTCGGATGTGCACACCCAAGATTTCTTCCCGAAGTGATGGCAGCTGGTGTGCTGGTTGCACCTTGACCTTAGTCTCTCTTTGACACACCCATGGGTGTCCTAGCTGCTGCTCTGCTTTGGGTTAAAAAAAAAAAAAAAAGGCTTTTCCCATAGCCTTGAAAAACTGCAGAGATGTAATTCCAATTTCCTGAAAAATCTGCCTTTACTGTTCTTTATGTAAGCTGTTTCACTGCTCAGAAGTTCTGTGAGCTGCTCTGGGGTGTCAGGTGGCTTGCACTGACTTCAGATCAGCATTTTTGGAAGGCCTCCGAAGATTTTAAGCCAGGCTTCCTGAAATTTTTTTGAGCCAACAGGACAGAAATCATAGAAAGTCCATTGATTCGTGACACCCAAATGCCCTGTTGCCTCTCATATCGTTTTTTCTCCTTGTGTTTGGAGTTTACTTCTATAACAAACTATATTGTGTTTAGTGTGTTATCGATGGTTTCTCTGATTTGCTCGCTAAATGTACTGAATATAAACTTTACTTTTGAGATGCTTACGTTTTGATTCAAAGATTGAAGGTTACTTTAGATAGCAGTAACATCCCCAAATGAGGCTGCACTTAAATTCATTTTGTGCCTCATGTTAAATCTAAACTTAATGACGATTGAAACAAGGTCTAGTTCTAAGCGTGTGTTTTGGCATTTTAATAAAAATGAATCAGAAGTTACATTTTTGATTGTTAAGTATCCAGAGAAAATTACATCATGCTTACTTCATAGTTGATTAGAAAGTATGCAGAAAAGAAGGGGTAGGTACAGTACAATTTATTAGAACTATAGGTTTTACAGTTGGAATCAGTGTTTTACTTCTTGACACCTGTAAACACCTGCTTGCAGGTAAAAAAACGTGATTAAATGTAACACCACAATCCTCTGATCATGGTAAACCATAATCACTCCTTTGGAAGGCCTACCTACAACTTGGTGATTGCTTAAAGTGTATTGTAGTTACATAATGATATGTGTGTACCTTGGTTCTAAAGCTTTATTTGTCACTGTTCTGGGAATACTTTAATTAGGGTCCATTTGCATTATATTCACAAGAAGTAATGTTGTTTGATTTTTTTTTTTTTTGGTCACTTAAGAGATGTCCTGAAACCAAAAATTTGTCATAGACATATCTTGTCCTTGGCTTACGAGGTAGTGTTTCCAGTTGCAAACTTGGCTTTTATTAGCAATGACAGTTATGTATTTTTTTAGGGGCTGTGGCATGGCCATATTCTAGTTTGGAAACCAAGAAAATACTATTGTCTGTATTTTGCTCTTATGAAGACTATGTACACAGTTGAGTTTGTATTAAACCATGAAATTTTTTTTTTTTAAATATAGGTAGTTTGTTTGGATTCTATGTGGAATGGAAATAAAGAGGCTCTATGCTGTCAGACACTTTAAAATCTCAGAGTGAGGCATGAGGGCAATTTCTATAATTATTGTCTTTGTTTAGTTATCTGTTGTTGATGCTTCTGATGCACATTAAATCTTATGAATATTTATTAGTAATACAAAGAGAGCTGCCACAGGAATACTTTGGCTATCAACTTTAGATTGATAGATCTATCTAAGCCTTTGAACACTGCACTTAATTTTTGTGCATAATTCTATTAGAAGTATTACATTCTAGAGTAGTGCTGTCATTCTTCTAAAAAATTTAAAAACCAATAACTTCCTAAATATATGTTTGAATAATACATTTGTGTTTTTACTTAATGAACAAATGAGCATATTTGTCATAATATTAATGCTGTTAATCAGCCAGAAAACAACTTTGTAGAACAGAAGAAATCCATGTAGTGACTTAATAGGAATCTGTTTTATGCTTTATCTTAATTACCTACTTCCACCTTCTATGAATAAGGGCTATTGCTTTGTTGAAAAATAATCAGAAATTTCTTGTTCATCTTAAGAATTAGAATCTAATTGTGTTGAAAAATAATTGTAGGCACCACCTTCTGAGAATATACTGGAAGGTAAAAAAAAACAAAAACAAAAACAAAAAACAAAAATCCTTCAAATAAAGAATTGTGACAATCCAGTAGAATAGATCTTGGCATTATACAGCAGGATGGCATATTGTGTTCATACAAATTTAGATACTTTGCACCCTTAAAGATGTATTTTTCAAAATTGGTTTCACTTAACTTGAGCCAGATAAGGATTAGTGTGTGTGTGTGTGTGTGTGTGTGTTCTGATCTACCCTTGAGTAATTTCCCTCACAAAACCACTTTGTATAGACTGTGAATCCTCTGATATTCTCCTGTTTACTTACCATATAGTATTCACCCTTTTAGGTTCAACTTGCTTTTGCTTTTTCTTTTAGCCAAAGGTAAAAACATTTTCCTCAGTTTTGTAGACACATTTCCCTTTTCTAACATTTGTTTCACTTTTTATCTTAAGTTTATAGTGTTATCCAAGTGTTTAGCACTTTTACTGTTATTAAAATACACTTTACTAATGATAATTAACTTATTTCATCTTATTGCTTCTTCTCTTAGGCTAAGATTATCCTATGACTAGAATATATTATAGCTGATGAAAAATATTAGTTGGTTGATTTTGGAATGTGTAAATAATAAAATAAAGTATTTTTCTGTACATGAATTCATATGAAAATTTATAATTAGCTCTTTTTTCTTGATAATACACTATACGCTTTGCTTTTATCCCAGAATCCCTTGTTCCTTCTCAGGCTCGCTCTCTCTCCCTCCATATCTCTCCCTTTTACTCTTTCTTTTTTTTTTAGGATTCTTCCTTCACTGCTGCTCCCTTCATCTTGTTTTTAACCAGAGTCAGGCCTTCCCATTCCTCTATTCTTTCTTTTTTTTTCTCGCTTTCTGGGTTTTATTTTACACTTTCCCATGACTTTAATCTACATGCCTGTGTTTCCAAATTTACAACTCTATTGCAGATTGTATAGCTGATCTCTAGACCTTTATAGCCGATTGTGTCTTTACCATTTTTTTTTTTGGATAGTCCACAGGCATTTCAGACTCAACAAATTCTCCCCCTACCAGTGACCTTCTCCTCTTCCTGTGTTGCTTCTTCTGGAGAGTAGCACCACTATCTCTTTATTTGTCCAGGTCAAAAACTAGGTTATCATCTCTGGCTCGGTTCTCTCCTCCTTCCTCCAATCCAAAGTCCTGTTGAGTCCACATTCCAAATCCCACTGCCATTACCTGAGATCAGATCAGCAGCAGCTCAGTGGTGAACCCCTAGCCAGGCTTCCTAACTAGTTTTCCAGTCACCCAGTCTTGTGTCCTTCCTGCTCTCTGTCCCTGTCGTAGAGTGCTCCTCCTGCAACAGAAAGCTGATCATTGCATTCCCTTGCATAAATTCCCTTGCAATTTTCTGGCTCTCCATTGCCTTTGGAATAAAGCTCAAACTCCTGGGGAGTCTTAAAGGACAATGATAGCCCATATCCTGCTCATTTGGTTCCTCTTTCTCTGCATCCTGTACTGAACTGCTTTCAGCTTTCCTGGAGTATCACGGTGTTCCTTCACTTGAGGTCCTTATAAATGGCCCTTATAAATGCAGTTTTCCTCCATCCTTCCTTCAGTCTCCCCACCTCCACCTCCACCCCTCCATGGCTGATTTTTATTCATCCTTCTGATCTTTGCTTCGGCATTACTTTCCCAGGAAAGCCTTCATTGACCCTCCAAGACTGAATTAGTTGCCCTGGTGCATTATCCCCAAACACCCTGTACCTTATTGGGAATAGCACTTAAATGTTTATTTGCCTGTATTTCCCTGGATTGCAAACCCCATAAGGACAGGGACCATGTATTTCTACAGCGTGTGGCACATAGTAGTGCTCAATAAATATTTGTGGAATGAACGAATGGATATGCTGGAAAGGCCTTGATTTTAAATAAATGGTCACTGAGATTCCTGTGCACTACTCTTGGTTACCCTCTGGCTCAGCGTCCCTCCTCCTCAGGCTCTGAAGTGTCCTCAGCTTCCTGACCTGCTAAATTTTCATATGCTTCAGGGCTCAGGTTGACCCTCTTTTCCTCTTGTTGGACTCAGTTTCGTGGTTTTCAAAATCAGGCATAAACTGATCATTCATCCATCTACATATATATACACATAAATGTGGATGTGTGTATATTTCCAACCTAATCTATCCCTTGAATTCAGATTCCTGTATCCAACTGACCTGCCTGCCCAGTCATGCTCCACCTGAATATTACATAGGCATATCCAAAATCAGATTCCTGATTGTCCGCATCCACTCCCCCAGCTCACCTTCCCCAGTTTGCTCCTTCTACCCTCGTCCTCCTCTTAAGCAGTAATGATCCCACCCTTCCAGGCCAGGCATCTGGGAGTGTAATCTTTGATCTCTCTTCCTTTTCTCAGATGTGACATGCAAATCTGAGGGGTCTCTCAGCTTCAGTCCCACCCAGCCTAGACCCTGTTCTCCACCCTTAATCAGAATGAACCTTTTGTACAACAGATCAGGTCACCCCTTTGCTCCAGTTCCTCTAATGGATTCTCATTTCTCTCTGGATGAAAGCGGGAATCCTGACAGGGGCCTGCAAGGCCCTGAACAGCCCACCCTCCCCCGCCCCTGATTGCGCCCCCTGGTGCTCTCACCCTCCTCACTCTGTACTAGCCATTCTGGACTCTTGCTCTTGCGCCTACACACCGCACGCGCCATTCCCCAGAGCCTTCTCACATGCCACTCTGTCCTTGGCATACTCGTCCCCTGAGGTGTCTTCAGCTTGCTTCCTTCTCTGCTTAAGGTTCTGCTTAGAGCTCACCTGCTGGGTGAAGCCTTTGCTGACCATTCTGTTCATTGACCACCTTCCCCTTCTCTTGTGAGAAGACCTGCCTTCCTTCCTTGCTTTATTTTTCTCCGTGTCACATGATCTCCACCTGACATGCTTATCCTCATTTTGCTTTCTTATTTAGACAGATAATATATCTAGAATGCGTTAAGTGCAGTTTGTCTGTTTTGTTCACATTGTGTTTCTTGTACCCAGAAGAGAACTTAGCAAGTTGTAGGCCCTCAGATATGAAGACTAAGAATCATTCTAAAATATTATTGAGTTTGCATCCAGGTAAGGAATATGTGAATACTTAATTTAGATTATACAAAAATGTGTAGAGTATGAAGTGTATGTTCTTCCTTAGGCCTCCATTTCTGTTAGAACTGCTGCTGACATTTTTGGGGCCTTTTTTCTTTGCATGTTTCTTACCTTTGGGAACCTGGTAACCAAGTAACAGTAACCAAGGCAGTGTGTAGTACAAATGTATGAAACAATTTTTACTAAGAGGTAAGATAATGGTAATTAACAGGCTAGTGGATGGGGAATCAGACTGATGTAGAGACTGTAGAAAGATAATACATTTGTATCAATAGTGGGGTTTTTTTCCCCTTAAAACGAATGGCTAATATATGAGTGTTTCTTATTAAATTTTTTATTTTTTAAATATAAACTTCATTGTAAGCTAAAAATGATCACAACGTTGACTATGACAAAATGTAATTATTGTTAATTATGGATGATGAGAATTTCGGGATTATACCATTTTTATATTTTTTCTTTGTTAATTCTAAAACTGCAATAAAAATACACCATTTACAGATTTAAAAAATAGGTAATTTTTTTTACCAGTCTGGTGAAAATCTGGTTTGTAGAAGTAATGATGCTTAAAACAATGTTTAAACACTTTTGAAAAGGATACATACTACTAAAAACAATACTTAAACATTTTCTTAAAAGCATATTTTTTTCTTTAGTGGGGGTCTAGAATTTATTCTGGGCCAGTTGTAGTACAATATAATATTAACACTATCATTTAATTTTTGTTTTAACTGGCATTTAATTTTAAATGTGTATTCATTCTTTCACATACCTGAATCTGTCAGAATACCATTGAACGTCAAAAGCTTTCTGCTGCATGTAAGGATTAAAGATAAAGTCTGTTGGAATGAAGAACAGCAGTGTCAGCAGCAGGTATCGTTAAATGCCATTTCAGCAGAAGTCTGGGTTTGAATGTATGGAGTGGGACCTATCACTAGGTGAGGGCCATCAACAAAATGAGTCCCCAGGTCCAAAGGAAATGTCTCCATGCATTGTTAGTGTTCCAAAGCATTCATTTCTTCCAAGTTAAACATGTGATGAAGTCCTTGTTCCTTGATTATGTAATCTCTGATCCTTTCGTCACTTCTTTGGTTATAACCAGGCCAAATAATCTAGTACAGAAGTGAGATTCAGTTTCTTTTGTTCTTTGCTTTGTGAAGAGACCTGTCCTCTTCTTACGTTTAACAATATGCTGATTTAAGTATGAGCACTGCTAGTGTTGATAAAGATGCACAGATGCTGTTATTGAAAGCAGTTATTTTCTGTTGCAGAAAGAACATATGGTAGGCTCTTGTTTTTCTTTCTGGTTGATGTGATTAGATTAGTAAAATGAAAGGTTGGTGGTTGGACTTAAAGATTGTCTGAGTATTTATCTAATTTTAATTGACCATAAGGAATTAAATATGCTAAAATATTAAGAGCCTTCTGAATATTCTGTTGGTTTGAAGTAGGAAGACATCTTCACTCAAAAGCTCGATTTTGGATCGCTTCCACCAAAAATAGTTTTTTAGTTTAGGTTGTCATATTTTAAAAAGTTAGTATTGGGCAGATTATTCCACAATAAAATCTGAAAGACAAATGGATATACTGTACTGTAGATTGAAGAAACTCAATATGATGAAAAACATTTTTTCTAAGTCCTCTTTTTCCTAGTTATTGATATATAAAGAAATCCACCGTGTAGATTTGTGACTAAGAGGTAGGTTTAGAACCCAAATTTAATATTTCTGAATATTCATCTATTATTGGGAAAATTTTTAGACAGACCAGAACTATTACTACAAAAAAAAACTTGCAAGTTGAAGTTTATTTACTTTTCCTTAGGCAGACGCACTGCTCTTGCGTTTTCTATTTGATATTGGCATGTTCTTGATTCAGAATTGGTTGCTTATTGCCTTTTCCCCTTGTCGCCCATCTCTGTCCTTAAGAGATGTCTGGGCATTTGTGAGTAATGACGTGTGTGCAGTGTTGCTTCTGATCCCACACTTTCTTTTTCCTCCTTATATAATCTAGTGAAGACATAGTCTGTTGACTTCTACTCTTTGTTCACTGCATTAGTCTTGACAGGATCTTATATGCTTAAGAACATTTTGATTTTCTCCTGACAGTGTGGAGTGTATCCTTAAATATCAGTAGCTAGAATGATTACATTTCTATTGGATCTGTCTTAGCTACTAATACTTGGGGATTAATAGGCATCATTAAAAAAAAAAAAAAAAACCTTGAGATATCTAGACATCTTTAATCCCCAGTATTTTTCTGATAAATAAGGATTCTGTGTTTAAAAGAACTTGTATTAGCTTGATCAATGCGACCTACTTTCTCTGGGTTCTGCATATGGGCTTCTGAGAACTTATTTCATACCCAGTGAATGTGAGAAGAGATATTTGCTCTGGACACCCAGTTTCAATCAGATCTTTTTTTTCAGAATGCTTTTAGGAAACTATATTCAATTTACTTTTTCTTCATCTAATAATATAAGCACCCTTCTTTGCCCATAAGGAGGATGGAGATCGATCAATCTCTCTCTCTTTACAAAATTGATGAGATACATATCATTGATCAATTTTGTAAAAGGATGAAAGAAGAAACTCTCAAAACACTGTACAGAGATATTTTCAAGGATTGTAATTTGGAAAAAGATTACTTTTGTAGGCTTTGAAGGGCAGAACTAGGATCGGGGGATAGAAAGGCATGTCCTTTGCAGGGCTGGACGACCTTCTTCGGTTAGGGGATTACAGCGTGGATGCCTGCTTCCGTAGGACTTTAAGTCGGGCAAATCTGGGTGATCATTAGCATCAGAATCACTTGGACAACTTTTAAAACTACAGATTCCTGTCCCCACAGTGAAGCTAAGGAATCAGAACAGAATCTCTGGGAGTGTGACCCCCAAATCTTAACTTTAAAAAGATCCCCTGGTGACCTTCCAGGTTTAAGAAGAACAAGACTAAATGACATTCATAGCTCCTTCCAAAATTTAAATTCTTATAGCACCCTGATTTTGGAATTCTTCTGACCCAATTGTAAAGAAAATAGGCAAAAATCTGAAGTAAAAATTTAAATGCATATGAACCAAGATCAAAATTATTTTCTTCTATTTGTAATCAGATATATCTCTACATGTCATTAGCTTTTCAGATATCTTTTTCAAATAAAATAAATTATATTTCAAAAGAGCACCTTAAAATTGAAGTAATAGGTGTTGCACCTTTTTGTATCTATGTTATCCTTTAATCAAAGTTAAAATTTTTAAAGTGATAGAACTCTTTGGTTATAATGAAGTAATTGTTACTTTTTAGCTGTATTATAAAAGTAATTGTTTCATGTCACTTTATGCAAATAACGTAATTTCTTTTGTGGATCTTATGATTATTTGTACATATTAACTATCAAGAATAGGAAAAGTTACAATGGAAGAAAGATATATATTGCTCTTTACCTGAGTACACATTGTGAAGTTTCAGAAATCATTCTAACATAAATAATAATAATTAATCATTAACAAAAGAATTCTCTCTGCACAACTTTCTTCTGACACCAGCAGTTCTTCTGTCTGTTCGCTGAATCAGTCTTGTCTTTCAGTCTCACTGATTATGAGAGGCATTGGCTAAGACAGTGCAAATACAATGTAAACTAATTACAGAGTCCAACTACCAGTTCTGCAATAGAAGCAGGATTTCTTGACGTCAGTGAGAGTGATGTTGGAGAAGGAGCAAAGCTACTAACAAAGAGGATCTGGCAGAGGGAGACCAGAGAACAAATGAAGAAAACATAATCAAGGTTGATAGGCATCTTGAAAGAGAATGATTTGAATTCGGAGGATTAAGTGGAGCTTTTGAGAAAACCGATGTCCTTGAATGTGATTGCATGTATGGGGATGTGTTTCTTTTTTTCTAGGAAGCGATGTTTGGTTTGGACCCCAGTGATGGTGCCACTAAGAGTTAATAGAAAATGCTAGCTTCTCCTGTTGGCTTTGAAATAAAGCTGTTTAAACAGATGTACAGGAGAAGCTTCTTGAAAGGTTCTACTGTTGTAATAGTTTTTAGATGCCCAAATAGTTCAGAATTCTGAATATTTTAGATGCCTTGGTTTATATTTTTTTAAGTTCCTTTATAGAAGTATGATTGACATGTAAAGAGTTATACATATTTAATGTATAAAACTCTTAATGAGTTTGGGATAAAGTATATACCTACGAAACCATTACTACCTCAAGACCATAAACATATCCAACACCTCCCAGGGTTTCGTCCCACCCTCTTTATTGTTGTTACTGTTTGTTGTTATTGTTATTATTTCTTGGTAAAAACACTTAACATAAGATCTAGGCCCTTGGCGGATTTTAAGTATACAATGTGGTGGTGGTAGCTACAGGCACTGTGCTGTATAGTAGGTCTCTGGAACTCATTAGTCTTGTAGAACTGAAACTTTGTCCTCTTTGACGATCACCTCTCCATTTCCCTCACTCCTTAGCTCCTGACAATGTACTCTCTCTGCTTCCATGAGTTTGACTATTTTGGATTACACGCATAAGTTAGATCTTAGAGTATTTTGTCTCTCTGTGTCTGGCCACCAGGTCCAAATGGCAGGATTTCCTTTTTTTTTTTTTTTTAAGGCTGAATAATTTTCTCTTCAGGGTTCTGATTTCGATTCCTCTGTATATGCACCCAGAAGTGGGATTGCTTGATCATATGATAGTTCTATTTTTTATTTTTGAGGAACCTCTATGTGATGGCTGCAGCCAGTTTATGTTCCCACTAACGGTGTGCCTGGGGGTTGCCTTTCCCCCACATCTTCTCTAGCACTTGCTGTCATTTGGTTGTTAATAGCCATTCTGAGAGGGTGAGGTGATAGTCGTCATGGTCCTGGTTTGCATTTCCCAGATGATTAGTGAGGTTGAGCACTTTCTCATCTAACTGTCGGCCAACTGTCTTCTTTGTAGAAATGTCTATTAGGGTCTTTGCCCATTTTTAAATCGTATTTTTTATTTACTTGTTTGTTTATTAGCCGCCTTCATTTCTTTCTCTCGCTAGTCTTTGCTGACTAAAAACACTAACCGTGCCATAGCCAAATGTGCAGTTGATTAAAAATCCTACAAGTAGAAATAGTTACAATTATACTACAGACTCAGTGGGGGAGAGAGACCGTAACACTACAGTCTCCTTGGGGTGTTGTGAGCCCACAGGATTTCCCAGCTTAAGATACTGACAGACTCTCAGAGCTTGTGGCCCCTAGAACTGCATCGCTCTAGACAAGGCATGATGCTCAATCTCTTTAGTTTAGGAGAAGAACTTGGAAAAGATCATTTTCCCCCTGTTTAATCCTTGTCTACTATTGCTATTTTTGGCTGTCTTTTTATTTGACTACTATTATCTTTTTATCTAACTTTTGAACAAATTACTGAAACATTGTGTTTGGATCAAGTAGGATCTCTAGGAATAAGGTAGGCATATATATAGGAATATGTGTATTATTATTATATATATATATTCTAGGAATATATATATATTCAGGAAGCATAAGGATACCCAAAAACGTGGCATAAGAAGTGACTACTACTTGATTTTTTCAAACTACAGTGAAATGTTTGGCATATTTTTGACAGGAGGAAAGTATGTGTTTTTGTTTGTTTGTTCGTTTTTTAGTTGGCTTTGAATTGACGGCATACCAGTTAGGGATTTTATATTAGTCTCTGAAAGGGATTTCAAACTTTATAAATCAGTTGCGATTAACTAAGAGGGAAAAGATTAAATGCCACTGTCAGGAATAAAAAAGAGAACATCATTCAGAGCCTACAGACATGAAAGAGATCAAAAGGGAATATTATAAGCAACTTTATGCCAGTGGATTTGACAATTTGGGTGAAATGAGAAAAGTATGTGTAAGAATTCTGATACCAATTAGATTTCCAGGTTCCCACACCAAGCAGCTCTCCAGCAGCAACTGGGTGTCTTGCGATTCAGCTCCGTTCTGACACTGTCTGTGCAGAGCACCAGAGCATCACAGCATTTAGGTCCTGCAGGCTAAGGGCTCAGTCCTGTGAGACCTGCCTGCCTCCCCATCAACTACAGTCACAGGTCCTGATAGTCACCTGTGCTCCTGACCTACCTACCGGTGGAAGATTGGTGGTTCCAACAACATCCTCCATGGGTTCGATTACTTTGCTAGAATGGCACACGGAACTCAGAGAAACAGGTTACCTACTAGGTTACTTGTTTATTATAAAAGGCTATAACTCAGGAACAGGCAGGTGCATAAAACAAGATGTGGGGAAAAGGTGCTGAGCTCCCACGCCCTCTTCAGGCCTTTGCCCTTCCTGACTCTACGCATATTCACCAACCCCATCCTCAGGTGTGGTCCACAAGTCACCTATTAACATAACAAGACACCTTTCTTGTTCCTATCACTTAGGAAATTCCAAAGATTTTAGGAGTTCTGTGCTAGAAATGGGGACAAAGATCAAACGTGTCTGTATTATAAATCATAATATCACATCTCGAGAAATACAAATTACCAAAACTGCTGCAAGGAGAAATTAAAAAAAAATCTGGACTATTGTCATATGTGTTAAAGAAGTTGACAAGATAACTCTAGATACAGGTGGTGACACTGATATATTTTATCAAGTGTTTAAGGAGGAAATCATACCAATTCTATACAGACTAAAAAAACAGAGGTAGAGGGACCACGTCCCAGCTCCTTTTATGAGGCCAGCGTAAGCCTGGTAACAACCAGGCGAGAATGTTATAAGAAAAGGAATTCAGACCAATAACCTTTATGGCTGTCGATGTAAAAATCCTTAACAAAATGTTAGCAAATCAAATCTAGCAGTATATGAAAAGGATAATATATCATGATTAAAGTTGGAGTTATCCCAGGAATAAAAGATTAGTTTAACATTTTAACATATTAATGGTTTAAACATGTTAATAGAATGGAGAAAATTCATATGATCATCTCAGTAGATACAGAGAAAGCATTTGACAAGATTTAACACACAGTCACGTAAAAACTCTTAGAAAACTAAGAGTATAAGGAAACTTAACCCGATTTGATAAAGGGGGATCTATGACAAAACATACAGCTATTGCACTTGGTGAAATATTGACTACTGCTAAGATCAGGAATGGGGCAAGGACGTCTGCCCTCGACACATCTATTCATTATTAATGGGAGGCCCTACTTAATGAAATAAGTCAAGTAAAAGAAATAAAAGGAAGGAAGGAAAAAACATTTTTTTTTCAGGTATGATAGTATATGTAGAAAATTATAAGGAATCTCCCAATAACACTTATTAGAACTAATAAATACAATTTGCAAGGTCTCAGGATATAAGAATACAAAGTTACTATATAAATATTAGTATATTTCTATATACTAACAAAAAATAATTGGAAGATGAAATAAAAAATAATAGCATTATTGTTTTAATATTTTAAAGACAACCTAAATAAACTGAGATATACAATGTTTATGGATCAGAAGACTCAGTATTAAGATGTGTCTTAGCCACAAATTACAGTCTAATTCAATCCCAACTAAAATTTCAATGGACTGGTTTAAATTTTTTTTTTTGTTAGAAATAAACAAGCTGATTCTAAAGTTTATATGGAAATGTGAAGGACATAGAGTAGCCAAAACAAGTTTGAAAAAAGACAAAGTTTGGAAGACTCACACTGTTATTTTATAATTCTTATTCAAAAAGTTCAAAAATCAAGATGGTATAGAATTGGTATAATGATCGATGTATAAAACACTGGAAGAGAGAAGAGAGTTGGGAGAGATGTACAGTGGGGTGAGTTCAAGTGGTTCTGGACAAAAATGAACATTCATCATCCCCTTAGATCATCACAGAGAAAAGTTAGCTCCAGATAGATCACCAAAGTAGATGTAAAAGCTAAGACACTAAAACTTCTAGTCAAGAACAAAGTATGCATGGCTTTGGGGTAGACCAAGATTTCTGAGACAGAACACAAAAAACACCAGCCCGAAAAGAAAAAAAAATGAATTAGACTTATCAAAATTAAAAACTTTGTTCTTTGAAAACACCATTATGATAGTGAAAAATCAAGCTATAGATGGGGAGGAAATATTTGTAGAACATACATCTGACCAAGGACTTGCATCCAGTATATATAAAGAACCCAAAGATGACAATTCTGGAGTGGAATTTTATAGGACATGTAGAGGTGTCTGAAGCAGGGGGTGGTAGCGTGTTTCAGGCAGAACAGTATGGCCAAGGCAAAGTGTGAGAAATGATTACGAAGGGAAACCACGAAGATTAAAAAAGAAAAGTCATATTAAAATAAACACCTACTAATAAAACTCTTGCAAAGGCTGACATGGTTGGTAAAGAGCTGTAGAGTTTGTACTTTTTTTTTTTGCCCCAAATATACATATCAAAAGTTATTTAATAATCCTTTAGTAATTTGATTTCTAGTGTGCAGTATGTATCTATTTGTCTTTAGTTTTAAGTGTCACGGCCTTTAAATATTCATTATTCATTTTATACTTTAGATATATATATAGATATAGATATAGATATATATGGTATTGACATTTACGAGCCTTAATATTTATTTAATTTTAAGATACAGTGTGTAATTGCTAGGCTGTAATGTCTGTTTCCTGAAAACATACAGTGAGATAAAGTAGATTTTAGATAATTTTTTAAGGACTTTAAGAGAGGACAATGAATCTTTATTAAAGTGCCTTACCTCATTGCATTGAGGTATGCACTATTATATTCATTTTAACGACGTGGAAACTGAGGTATGAGAGTTAATCAGCTTAACGAAGGTTACACAGCCAGAAGTGGAGGATAGAAATTTAATGGACAGAGTGTTGACTTGACCATATATAGCTTTAATAGAAGGAATAAAAAACTCCAGTGAGAAAATCTTTACTTTGATCTAGACTTATTGGTTTCACATAGATGGAAATAGTTTGTGTTCGATTACCTAAGTGGTAAACAGTTAATGGCAAATTAATAGACAGCTTGAAAATTTTATCAACCCCATATGTGTCTCTTGGCACACTAGGAAACTTGATGTCTTTAAAGTGTCAATTTATGGTATGCAAATGACTGAAATCTTCTGTAGCCTTCAATGTGTTAACATTAGTGAGCCAAAGCCATATGCTGTTTATTGTCTTAGAATTGGTCCTTAAGACTAAGATTTGGCGGATAACTTTCTCTAGGTGTCTTAAGTGGTAGATTATTTCTCTAGAGTAGTAGGTCGATCATATTTTAAATGCTTTTCTGAAGAAAGTTTGCAGTTCATTTAAAGCTGAGCAACTGTAACAGGCTTTAAAGTACACATACTTCTGTATAATGCCTTACCGTCCGATGTGAAACATTTATTCAAAGCAAATGGCAGATCCATTGTCCCCAGAATATATACATGAAGTCTGAAGTGTTTTCTTGTTTCTTCATGTCCATTTCACCTGAAATGCCTTTCCCTTGGCTTGTCATTTATGTAAATATCAAACCTTAAAGTCTGGCTCCGATTTTACCTGCATGTAAAGCTTTCCCCGACTTTGGTGACTCCAGGTGGGAAAGCCATTCCCAGTCCCAGGGTCGATGGTCTGGATTCCTGTGATCTTCCTTCCCCATTCTTTCTCTTCTTCTGGACTCCCTCTTTCTAGTTACCCTCATTTCCCATGTTGTTTGCGTCAATCTATAATCCATTATCCAAAATCCTTGGGTTTTTCAGAATTCAAAAGGTTTCAGATTTTAGAAGTGTTAAGATGCTGCAGGTTCTGTGACAGCACCCAGCTATCAGAGTAATTTCTGCTGTAAAACGCATGAATATTTATACTATGGGGAATAAATAAAGGCTGAGAAGGAGTCTCATGTCAGCTCATGGCAGGTCGGGTTTTGCCATCAATGAGTTACAAAAATGTTTTGACTTTTAGACCTGTTTGAATTTCAGAAGTGTCAGTGTGGGATTATAGACAGTATTACTCAGTGTTTTGGACGTATACATTATGTATATTGTGGAGAAAATCTAGTATCGCATATGACACCTTATGATTTTTCTTTGCTTAATTCTTTTTCTTTATAGAAATGAAATCAGTTCAGAAGTGCGCTATGTGTGTACTACGTGTGTACGTATGTGTATATATGTATCTGTCTAGTAGTATTAACTGGTAGATGTCAACAGATGCCACAGTGTTTCAATTCACATTGTGGTTCCAATTGTCACATTTTTGGCTAGTGGTAGCCTCTTCAAGTTTTCTCCTGAGCCCTACATGAGCTTAATTGTCTTCCATAGCTTCCTAACTGTCCAGTATGATTTTCTAACTCATCTTTTATGTATATTTCCTGCCCAAGACCTGGACTCAGCCATTTCTTCTAGAAGCCCTTTCTTTGAGTGGTGCATGATATTCTAGGAGCAAAGCTAGAGATGTTCCTTGCTGCTGGGTTGTAATTGTTTATCGTCCTTTTCATACTAATTTTTTATTTTGAAATAACTTTAGACTCACAAAAAAGTTGCAAAATAGTACAGGGATACTGTTACAGTACAGCGACAGCTTATATCCTTCATCCAAATTTTCCTTATGTAACCATCTTAAATAACCATAGTACAATAATTAAACCAGGAATGAAGTATTGCTGCAGTATTATTATTAAATTACACACTGTGTTTCAGAATGGTTTATAAAAGCCTGATTATAGTTGTGCCTTTAGTCTCGGTGAGGTTTTTTTTGGGAGGGGGAATGAACTTTTTTTTTTTTAATGGTTTTTAAGAAGTAGACAGGTCTAATCAGAATCACCTGGGAACTTTTGAAAATCAGATAACTGAAACCCTTCCCTCCCAGGATGGTTCAGAATCTCCAAGTAGGGATGGAATAGATAATGTCAGTACAGGTATTTGGGAATTTTGCTAGAATTCCGTCTGCCCTAACAGTTTAGTGGGGTCATGTAAGGAAGGAAGCAGTTTGTGTTTGCTCACAACTAGTGATAATGACCCCTTGCTCCCCAAGATCAAAGTTATTCTAAAATGATTTGAGTTTGATACTTCTAGTGCCAAAGATTCCTATCAGACTTAGAATTGTCCCTCCATGTTTAAACTCATTTAACAAATATTGGGCACCTTCTAAATGCAAGACACTGGGAATAGGACCCTGGTCTGATCCCTGCCTTCATGGATATATATGGATAATGGGAAGTGCAAACAATTGAACAGTTGAATTATAATAGAGTGTGATGAATATTATTTTAGGAGAAGAACAAGGAGCTACGAGGACACAGCAGGCAGAGCTCACCTATGTCTTCCTGGGAAGGTTGTGGTTAGCTGCGTCTGGTAGGAGTTAGCAAGGCGAAAAGAAGAGAAGAATGTTCTGAATGAGCCTAATGGCTGAAGCTAGAGAGAATTACTGATATCTCACTGGAGAAAAAAGGATAACACCAGAAGACCAAGGAAGGGAAAAATACAGAAGCAAGCAACAGCCTTTAATAAGCTTTTCAAAGCATTCTTGTTTTCATAGAAATAACAGCTCTCATTTTTACTCATATTTTATCAGTTTCCATATCATCTAAGTTATGTGCTAAAAATACGCAAATAAAACTGACATAAAAAAAGTTGGTGCAGAAAATAAACCATGTTAAGCGTGAGACTCATTTGGTGGGAGCAGATATAAGTGACTAGAGAATATCTTCCCAGACTCAAGAGTTGAGCTTGCCGTGGGATCAGCCTGTATTCACAAAGCAGGAATGGAGAATTTTGGTTTCTCTGGCAAGTCAGTGGGGCGGTGATCAATTAAGCCCACATCTGCGATAATTGTAGTTTGGGGAATAGATTAGCTCATTGAGGGAGATGAGGAGAAAAGAGGGCCAAGGTCAGAACCTTAGGGAACACCACCAATAAAGGGACAGAGAGAAGAAGACAAATCAACTATAGATTTTCAAGAAGGCCTAGTAACAGACAAGCTTTCCACAAGCCTCAGATTTCAGATTTTGAGGCCTTTGAATCTGTCCTTCATATTTGGACTCTGAGCAACCTTGCAACTTTATCTTTGTTTAATCCGGCTTTTTGCAAACTTATTTTGCTAGTGAAGACTTTTCCATTTAACTAATTCATATTCTGTATCCTGTAGAACAAGTAGGAACAGAAGTTGGGAAATTCTGCCGTAGGCTGAAAGGAACAAGAGATTTAAAGGCAGGGTGGTGGACAAGGAGCTTGTGGTTTTGAAGATTCATCCTCTAATCCTGTGGAAGCAAGATTCCAGAAGGGAGTGAGACAGGATGCTGGGAAAACCAGCCGGAGGCCTGTGGGGTGGTCCAGGAGAAAGTTGACGGGAAGACACCATCAGTAGGCAGTTGACAACGTGGTGGAAAAGAGGCAGGCTCAGTATACATTTTAGTTGAAGTTTTGGTAACTGGATGTGAGAGGTAAGGAAGAGGAAGTCCAGGATGCTCTGATTTCTGTTTTAGGTGACCAAGGAGATGAATTGCATTGCCCTTATGCAGGTTTACAGAGCTGGGGCAGGTTGTGAGAGGGAAGGTAATGAGTTCAGTTTCGATGTGTGTGTGTTTAGCCAGAGTCTACACTTGCAAATTGGGAGCTTGGGAGAAAGGGTGGGGCCTAAAGGAGTTTTGGAAGTAATTCCTAATTAAAATCATGAGTCTAGAGGATGACATCTGGGGATGGCATAGGAAATGAGCGAGAATTCTAATATAGACAGGAAGAAAGCTCATCTTAAAATATTAATAGTAATCATTTATTAGGTGTCTGTTAGACATGGCTTTACGCATGTTACAGATGCTATTTTATTTTATACTAAAAACCCCATGAGGGCCTCTGTCACCATCCTCATTTTACGAATGAACGAGTTGAAGCTCAAAAGTTAAGCCCTTAGCTCCCTGTTAGACATCTGGTAGATAGCCGTGGAGGAAGTGAAGTCCATCTTACTAAGGTCCAGGCTGTCTCACTTTGCTGCACTGCCTCTTGCAAAGAAGGGATGGTTTGAGAAGTAGCAAGAGAACCGAACAGTGGTACCTAGGACGAGAGACATTCAAGGAGTTGTTAGCAGTGAGATGGACGGGGACTGAGAAAGGACTGGGAGGAGGTACCCTTTACACTGAGTACAGTATAAGCACCACAGCCTTGTGTTGGGAGCTGGTTTGTTGTGGGAACAGTGGACATGTTTGATTTGTGATGCCACCTCCCCAAGTTGTGTTTTCATTGAATTGCATGCATGCTCGCCTATGATATCCAGAAGGAAAAAGCAAGCAACCATCTTTTAAAAACAAAAAAATAATAAATATAGAATCAGTCTTTTATGAAAAGTCTTTCCATCACGATCTAGTAATTTAAATGCACCAGGATTTAGGAAGACGATGATGTCCCGCCAGCCCGCTAGCTATTGCAGCCTCGGCAGGAAAGGGAGGGGAAGATCCTATTTGCGGATCACATCACTGCAGAGCTCTTGTAACAGCGCTGGCAAAAGCTGAGTCAGAGAAGACAGAGCAGACTGCGCTCCAGGCAGTCATGGCCCAGTTCAGGATGTTAGACTGTATCAACCACAACTGGAGTTTACTGTGCAATCTGTACTGTGCATGGAGGGGTCAGGTTTGTTCGATAAATGTATATGGATATGTATGTATATTTTGCTTTTAAAGTGGAAACTGCCATAATGTGTAAAGCAAAAACAAATCAGTGAAATTGCTGGATATGAAATCACTGTCTTCCTATTACCAGTAAAAATGTAGTCTTTTCTGCTGTTCCTTTTTATTAAAATATTTGCTTAGTATGAAATATCTCAATTCTAATGATCTGAATTTCTCTAAAAGAATCAAATTTACTCTTAAGCTGCGATGACGAGACTTTATTTGTAAAGCTTTACGTGGTGGGGGAGGAGAAAAATAAAACTAGCAAAAATCAATGCAGTAAAATTGTAAGATAAGGTAAATGTCATGTTTTTAGAGATATTTATTGTGTTTATAAGAAGGTAGGCAAGATTCTGGAATGAGTTGCTTTTTAGCCAGTTTTTCATTTTTAATGAAATATAGTTCTTTATTTCTTTCACTATGGCATTAAATGAAAATTTCTTTTTTTTTTAAACATACTGCGTTATTAGATAATCCTTTGAGAAAATGGTTATTTTGCGATAGAGAAAATTTACTGGGTATATTCTTTATTATAGTTATAGGTTTTTAGTTTTATTCTCTAAGAGGCAAAAACTTTTTTTTTCCCTTCAACCCTCAATCAGCATGGTTATTATCAGGTATGGTCTGCTTTTGTAATTCATAAATAATATTGTACGTATTCATCTAATTGCTTCTCTTACAGAATAGAAAGAAACTGGCATGACAGCTTTTTGTTTTAGTTTTCGGTGAATCTTCAAAAACTATGCATTTTGACCTTGTAAGGTTATTAATCACCTTGTGAGTATTTCTATTCCTTATTTTAAAAAGTTCTTCTGTATTGTTTGAAATTTAGAAGCAAAACGAAATTTGAAACATTGAAAGCACTGAATGATAAATGTACTTACTAATCCTTCCCCTCCACCACCAATACACACACGTACCGCCATTTACTTCTCAGTTCTCCTGCAGCCATGGCGAGAGCTGATGTTTATGAAACAGGAACCTAGTTCCCAATGGAACTTTTGGGTCTTCAATACTTTTTTTTATGTCCTATTCTCTCTGTTCTGTAATGGTGAAAAGATATTTTCATAGTTTACGATGAGCACAGTAGACTAATGTATTAGAGAAATTAGAGCTGGAGAAGGTCATTTAGCGTATATTTCTTCCAGCATGAGATTGATCCCTCACTGTACTTTCTAGTTCTCTCCCTAATGGATTTACATTACCATCAAAATATGGATTTCAAATGGCTACTTAGAGAATAAGAGAGATACTGTAATTATCTTAGCATGTAAAATTCATAATATCAGGAGCCTACTAAAGCTGAAACTTAAGAAAAGAATTTAGTGTTTAGTAACCAGTTTGCAGCTATTACTAAACTCATTAGTCTCATCATCAGAGAACTTTCTGATTTGAGGTTCTGGACCTTGTGAATACTTCTTCATTCTGGCTACTCTCAAAAAAATATTTGGATTACAACAGAATATAGAGATGAGTTGATCCAGTTGGCCAGCAAATAGAAAGTACTTTTGGGACATGCGTTGGTTGGGTTTTGCGGGATTGCTGGTACTTACTTTCCTTGTGGTTTAGATCGAACAATAGCTCATTCGGTTGCTAGCATCTCAGAACAGTTTGCGGAACTTAGCATTAAGTAAAAATGGCATGTGACCTCATCTCCTGTGGCTTTTATGCCATCACTTAAGGTATTCGGTGGAGAGTCGCAAACTCGATGCTTTTGGGTGCTAGGCCAGTTCTCCAAAAGAGCAAAGAGAGTGGAAGAGAGTCGGGTATGAGACAGCAGGGGCTGGTGGAGACTGTGGCTAACTGGAGAGTCAGGAGACTGATGCCGTGTTGGACCTACCATTGTCAAATCATTTAATTATCTGGAGAAACTAAAATTTTTCATTTTTATGTGAATTTATCCTAATTTTTAAATGTTGATGACTAATTCAAGTTTTTCAAAATATGGAGATCTCAGCAAAACACATGTGTGACCAGCTGTGGCTCTAGACTTCCAGTGTGTGACTTCTGATTTATAGAAAGACTTAGGGCAGCAGTTGTTTTTAGTTTTTTGTTTTTTGTTTGTTTTTTGAGTTTTACTGTTGACGCTAAGCGCTGCCCAAGGTTGCTGCTGGATATCTTTGGAAAGTTTATGTATCAGTAAGGAGGGAGTGTGGGAGAGAAATAAGAGGAGTAAATGAAAAGGCAGGATGAGGGAGGAGCGAGGGAGGCAGACTGAAGAAAAAGACAAATAAATGATATGATGGGAAATGGGAGAGTGCCGCTGTTGGCACTGTTCTCGGTGCTTTTCTTGGCTTACTGCTGGAGAATTCTGATTGACGCTTTATTATTTAATACTATTTCTACGTTGTTGTAGGGAGGCAGTGTAATATTATAGGTAAAGAGGGCAGATTTTAGTGCCCCAAAACTGGCTTCAAGCCCAGGACTGTCCCTGGCTCTGTGATGCCTCCAGCATTACTCACATACCTCTGCTTTCTCATCTGTAGTATAGTACCTGCACCCTGGATTGTTGTGAGAATTAAATGAAATAACCCGGACACAGCATTTAACCCAGCACCTGGCATGAAAAGTGCTTATTACATGCTTACTATTATTATTAATATACTCTAGGTTAATATGGTACAACATAGAGGTAATGTTGTATGAGATTTATATTGGAAATAAAAAGATGAGAGTAAAGAGGTCCCATGAATTGTAAGTAAAATGCATGGTTACTGGTAAAAATTGGAAAATATAAATTAAAATTGGTTTACTTAGTGTAGTCTTCAGATACAACTCCTGTTAATATTTTGATATGTATTCTGCCAGTTCTTTCTCCTGTGCACAGTGTTTTTTTCCTGCGCATGTATTTTTCAAGTTATAATCACAGTATGCACATTTTGCCATGTTGTGGCATGATTTTTAATGACTGCTTAATATTCTAGCTTTAGGATATAAATGTAACATGCTATCTTTATAATATATTTACTGTTTTACATATTATCAGTATATTTAATCATTTATCTGTTCAGCATTTAAATTGCTTCTAGTTTTTTTGCTGTTAGAAATCATAGGGTACAATCTCAGAAGTTAAATTACTGGGTCATAGTGATAATATTTTTAAAGCATAACTTTTACTTCTATATTAAGTGAATTTAGAAGAGTATTCTTGGACTTCATGAGAGATGAGTAAAGTTTTAAATTTGGTAGCTTTTAATACCGTATGTATTATAATACCACAATACCGTTGCAAGGTGGGACCCTGTGTTCTCTTTTTTTTCCTTTGGTGTATGATAAATCTCAAATGTTCTCATCAGTATTTAGAAGTAGGGGCCAAATATTTGGTAATAGTGGAGTCAGATGTAAGAAGCTGGGCCTTAAGGTTTTACATACGTGATCTGTCCCATAACCCAGTTCCTGGTTTTTCCTCTCAATCCGGTGACAAGTGGTATTGCACAGCCGCGCATATCGAAAGCTCAGAAGGAGCACTGGAGCACGGGGCATGGGAGATCCTGGCCTTATCATCCTTTGTATATATTTGTTTGTAGCCTGCAGTCTATTTTTAGCTCTGCAGCCAGTTTTTTCCTGTTAAACTTCCGAACATGTTACTTAACTCAGAACCCCTCCCAAAGATCGTCCATATCGCTGAGCACAAAAGCCGAGGGCTCTTATGTGATTTCTTTTCCTTCCTCCATCATCTCCATGACCTGTTTCCACACACGTTTTCCCCACTCATTCTTCTCTAATGACACTGGACCCCTTGCTGTTTCAGTCCCAGGGCCTTTGCACATGCCATCCCGGCTTCCTGAAATGCTTCACATCAGTGAACTACTCTGTTCAAATTTGGTATAAAATGTTACAAAGGGAAAAACAGTCATACCATTAAAGAAGATACATTTTTTTTCTTTGAAAGAAGATGTCAAATTGACTCAAAGCTTTATTATTTAACAGAAATAGCCATTCCGTGTAAGTCCACGTCACAGAAGAAGAGGCAGAGGAATCCTAGATTTCACTCAGGAGAAAACCATTCTGGGGACCCAGGCGTCAGTTTTCTCTGGGGAGCCAAATAGAAGACATAAGAAAGTCTGTAGAGAACTCTTTATTGCTTTTCCCTTGAAGCGCCACTCCTGTTCCTTTTATTGGTAAGAAGCAGTGAGTAGCCCAGGGCTCTCTTTGCTCCTTTGAGCTGTGAGGACAGGCCCTTTCTTCTAATGCTTCTAACACTGGGAGGAAGCGGCTTTAAATCCATAAGCTAGGGAATTGAGAATAGGACTTTTGACACTTAAGGTATCTTTAATTCTTGCTACTCTAAGTGTGGTTCTCAGACCAGCAGAAAATCTGTGTGACCCAGAAGCTTGTAAAAAGAAATGCAGACTTTCAGGTACCGCCCCAGGCTTGTTAAAATGAAGATTCTGATTTCATAAGTTAATTAGGTGAGACTTGTGCACATTAAAGCTGTGCCTTAAATGATGGAAAGAGGAGAGGTAAAGGTATGGTTTTTTAAATTTGTTTTTTGGAGATACTATTAAAGCAAATGCATAGTACTATGATGTTATCACTTATTAGATTACGTAAATAATCACTTAAATAATCATATTTTTAAAATTCTAAATAATTATATGCTCTTCCTTTCTTTCTCTTATTCTTTTTTAATCACTGGATAAGAGACAAGTTAATCTAGAATATCTGAACAGAAAAAGAACTTCAGGTTAAAGAACCTGCGGGCTTTGCCTTGCTGGGCATAGCAGTGTAAATGGACTTTTTGGGGAGTCTTGACTTGCAGGACAAACTCTCTGTGTCCTCCCCTCTCTGCTCACTTCCACACACTTGACCTTGTACTGGAGACGCTGGAGGTGGCATGGGAGAAGCTTGCTGGTAGGCTGGGTGCATGTGGAGTTAGCAAAAACATTTACGTGTGCAGGCGTGTAGCTGACATTGCCAGAATGCACAGATGGCTCTTTTTCCACAGGTAGAGTTAACAGGTGCGATGGGGGAGGGAGAGAGGCTGATAATGAAAAGACGGAGGCCTCTTAATCATTATTAGGAGAAATCCAAGTAGCCATGTCTGCATTTCACCAGTAGTAGTTGAGAATTGTTGACTTACAGTTTCAGAATTGTCTCTGTCGGAATGGCTTTAGGCAGAGAAGGCAAAATAACATCCATTCCCTGTGATAACATCAAGCTGCTAAAATGTTGAAAAATGTCACGAGGAGCTTTCCCTCAGTATTTTGTGAGAGATAAAAACAGGTAACATTGAGTGAATACTTACTGTGTGCCAGACAGTTTACATATTCACTTCATTAGGTGTTAAAACCAGTAATTCCAAAGCTGTCTTAAGAATGTAGAGTAAATGATACAAGTTACTTATAAATGTACATATTTCCAACTAATAGCCAACATACAGAAAAATAGAAATAGACTGAAAAAGGATCAGGGAAAGTGGAAAAATGGATAGGAATGTCTGGAATGACAGATAGGCACAGTACTGAAAGATAAAAGGTTGAAGAGTGGGCTGAGAAAACAGAAAGAGGGAGAACTAGGTTTTGTTAATAACTGTTGGTGAGTTTGGGGTGCCTTTTGTCATGTGGTGTAGTTGATGAGTCACTTTCTTAGCTCTTTATTTTGATCCTGAAACCTTTAGCATTGCTCATATATATAGATATATGAATATATTGTAAGTATGACTATATTGTAAAGACCCTTGTTATACCAGCAGTGTAATTCTAAACACTAAGCCTATGTGAGCAGAGTTTAATGCTGAAATAATCTTTTTTATTGAAATAAAATTGACATACAAAATTATATTAGTTTCAGATATACAACATAATGATTTCATATTTGTATATATTATAAAATGATCTCTACAATAAATGTAAACATCTGTCACCATATATAGTTACAGAATTTTTTTCCTTGTGATGAGCCCTTTTAAGGTTTACTCTATTAACAACCTTCAGATATGCAGTGCAGTATTAACTACAGTCCTCATGCTGTGCGGCACACCCTCAGGGCTTAAACTTATTTCATAACTGGAAGTTTGTACCTTTTGACTCCTTTCAACTATTTTACCCTCCCCTCTCCCCTCTCCCCGCTCCCGGCAACACCAGTCTGTTCTCTGTATCTATGAGCTTGGGTGTTTTTGTTGTTGTTGTTGTAAGTGAGATCATACAATATTTGTCTACATGTACATGTAAGTCAGATCATACAATATTTGTCTTTCTCTGTCTGATTTATTTCATTTAGTATAATGTCCTCAAGATCCATCCTTGTTATTGCAAATGGCAAGATTTCATTTTATATATATATTCCATCTATATTTACATATGCCTATATATCTACACACACACATTTTCTCTATTCATTTATCTGTCGATGGACATTTAGGTTGTTTCCATATCTTGGCTATTGTAAATGATGCTGCAGTGAACACAGGGTGCATACATCTTTTTTTTTTTTTGCTATTATGTTACATTATGTTACATTCTTTATATATTTTGTATTTTTAACCCCTTATCTGGTATATGATTTGCAGATATTTTCTCCCCATTCAGTAGGTTGCCTTTTCATTTTGAGGGTTTCCTTTGCTGTGTAAAAACTCTTTAGTTTGATATAGTCCCACTTGTTTATTTTCCCATTTATTGCCTTTGCTTTTGGTGCCTAAATCAAAAAATCATTGTTAAGACTGATATCAAGGAGCTTACAGCCTATATTTGTAATGGAATGGCAGACTCAATCTGTTTTGACTTCTTGATGATATAGTTGGACTTCATTGCAAGGAAAAAACATACTTGAACATAGCTTTTGAATGTTGCTTCCTCCTCAGCTTTTGGGAAAAATTTTGCTTGAGAAGTTGAATGGTTTGGTAGAAAGAAGGAATCTTGATTAGGAGTATATAGATGCCAGCACACTCATCTGTCTGCTACTACTTGGTTGTGTGATTCTGAACAATTCTGTGAATTCTCTGGATTTTAGTGTTCTTAAGCATAAACTGTTTATACGATATCCAAGGCTTTTTTTCTTCCAGTTCTAACAAAAAATGATTCTTAAAAAAGCAAGCTATGCTTTTTTTTTATTTCTGAGGAATGACATTTCAATTCTTATGTTAAACATGAATGATGGGGGAAAACTGCTTATGTACGGTACCATGCATAGTGACTTCTACTTTAGAGGATGTTATTTAATACAAACTTTGCAGTAGGTGCATCGAAGTATGCAGAGCCTGATTTTTCCAAGAATGCTCAAACATAAGCAAATGTAGGAGTTACAGAATTCACTAGTTTTATCATTTTCCACCCAAAATGTAATATACTTTGCTCTCAAGGAATAGTTCCTTTTAGTTGAAGAATCTAGTGTTCAGCTCATCAGCTTTTAAAATAAGGGTTAACAAAGTTTATTCAAAACACAGAAAGGCATAATACTTTTAATTGATGGCCAATTTGGAAAATTCTGGAGAAAGTGTAGACTGAGAAGGGAAGAAAAGGAGTAGGGAGAGAAGGAAGAAGGGTGGGTGGGGTAAGAAAATGAGGAGAAAGAGAGCTGACTAGGTGAGGAAAGAGAAAGACGTCCTCTTGGTGGAAGGCATCACTGTATTTGTCCCTGTTGCCCGCCCCCCAAATCCCCTCTCACCTCCTCACCCAGATCCCTTTGCAAGGCCATTTCATTCGTCTCCCAGCAGCTAGTAGCTCCAGCTGCCCACTTGTTTAGATAATTTCCCTTAGCTTAATGAGATTGTTTGTCCTGGGACATTACTCCTGCCTTCCCCAGGGACAGGCAGGTACCAGTGATGGACTGCCCCTAGGAACAACGTATTTAGTACTCATCTCTGTAGATTCTGGGACCCATTCTGATTTTGATAGTCATCCCTGAATTTCTCCACCTTGACTCTGCTACCTGGCCTCATCCTCATTGATCCTTAAAAAGCCCAGATTTATAGCAGTATTTTCTGCTGTCAGGGCTAGCCTGCAGGGTACAGATAGTACCAAGCTTCTCAGTACATTCTGTATTATCTTAGGAAGTGGAGTGTGCTGGGCCCTTCTGAGGATCACTGTTGGCCATTTGGTTTTCTGGCCTGATACATTAGACCCGTTCCTGCATGCCCGGTTCTCTGAGCCGTTTGATCTATCCCTTCTATCACAGTCTGTCATAGCAGTTCTGGCATCTGTACTTTACTTAATATGGGATATCGCTTCTTCCTAGCTTCCTGGAGCCATCCCAGGAGTGTGTTTGAGCCTCTACCTGTCTTAGCTGTTTCCTTGGTGTTAAATTCTGTGAAGAGTGCCCCGTCTGAGCCTTCCTCCAGCTTTATACTCCACCCTCCGCGATCTGTCACCCTAGAACCACTCCCCTCTGTTCCTCCCATTTACCAGTATATGTTGGCCTGCAGTTCCTTTGGCATATAATTCCTTTCCTTCCTTCCTTTCTTCCTTTCTTCCTTTCTTCCTTCCTTCCTTCCTTTCTTCCTTCCTTCCTTCCTTCCTTCCTTCCTTCCTTCCTTCCTTCCTTTCTTTCTTTTTCTTTCTTTCTTTCTTTCTTTCTTTCTTTCTTTCTTTCTTTCTTTCTTTCTTTCTTTCTTTCTTTCTTTTCTTTCTTTCTTTCTTTCTTTCTTTTTCTTTCTTTCTTTCTTTCTTTTTCTTGCTTTCTTGCTTTTGCTTTCTCTTTTTTCTTTCTCTTTCTTTCTTTTTTCTCTTTTTATTTTCTTTCTTTTTCTTTCTCTTTTTCTTTCTCTTTTCTTTTTTCTCTTTCTCTTTTCTTTTTTCTTTTTTTCTCTTTCTCTTTTCTTTCTTTTTTTTCTTTTCTTTCTCTTTCTTTTTCTTTCTCTTTCTCTTTTTCTTTTTTTTTCCTCTTTTCTTTCTTTCTCCCCTTCCCTCCTCCCTTCCCTCCCCTCCCCTCCCCTTGGAGTCCAGAGCAGCTGTAGTGTAAGTGCTAATCTTGCTAGGCAGGATGCCCCACAGCATGCGATGGGAACAGGCACTGTCCTTGGCTCTGTGTGAGTTTCAGGGGTTAGTCCCTCTGATTCTTTAGGAAGCTCTTCCCCGTCCGCAGGTATTTCCTCATGGAGGCACCCCAGCTGAAGACCAGGCGGGGGGCCCCTCTGCAGGCATGCAGAGCACCCGCTTCCACTGCTCACTTCTCTCTCGTTCTCCTCACAACTCTTCTCTCACTGAACTTAAGGAGACCACCGGGCCCTGCCTGGGTTCTCCCCTCCCCCAAACATGGCCTTGAAATGCTCTGAGTAGAAAACTAGGGCTACTGCCCAAGAGAGTATGATGCTTGTGTTTCTTTTTACTCATGGATCGCTGTCCTTTGTTGTCTCCTATCCAGTGTCTGGAAACGGACATTGTTTCGTATATACATTGTCTGGACTCTAGTTGTTTTAGGTGGTAGAGGTTTTTTTTTTTTTTTTAATTTATTTATTTAAATTAGTTTCAAGTATACAATACATTGGTTAGACATCTATATTGTTCATAAAACGATCCCCCCAATTGTCCCTTCCTCCCCTGGCCCTCCACCTAGCCATCATATATTATAATGCTAACTACATTCCTTCTGCCATGCTTCCCATCCCTGTGACCATCTATCAACACTAATTTGTACTTCTTTAATCCTTCATCCCATTTTCCCAGCCTCCCAACCCTCCCCTCTGTCTGTTACCAAATTGTCCACTATATTTATGTTTGTTTTTGATTAGTTTGTTCTTGTTTTTCCTTACTTAGATTCCACATATACGTGAAATCATGTGGTATTTCTCTTTCTCTGCCTAATTTCACTCAGCGTAATAAACTCTGGATCCATCCATGTCATTGCAAATGGTAGGATTTTATTTTTTTAATGGCTGAGTAATATTCCATTGTATATATGAATCATAATTTCTTTATCCAATTGTCTGTTGATTGGTACTTAGTTTACTTCCATATCTTGGCTATTGTAAACTGTGCTGCCATGAATATTGGAGTGCATAGATCTCTACAAATTTTTGTTTTGGTTTTCTTTGGATAAATACCCAGAAGTGCAATTGCTGGATCAAAAGGTAGATCCATTTTTAATTTTTTGAGGAACCTCCAGACTGTTTTCTATAGTGGCTGTATCAGTTTGCAATCCCACCGATAGTGTATAGGATTCCCTTTTCTCCACGTCCTCGCCAACACTTGTTTTTTGATTTATTGATGATAGCCATTCTGACAGGTGTGAGGTGATTAAAACAACATTTATTATCTCATAGTTTCTGCAGGTCAGAAATCCAGGCGTGGCTTCACCAGGTCCTCTGGCTTAGAGTGTTGTGCAAGGCTGCTCTCTGGGGTCCCCCAGAGCTGCGGTCATCTCAGAGTTTGCCTGAGGAAGGATCTGCTTCTGGGCTCACTGCTGTGGCTGCTGGTGGGATGCTGCTCCTTGCTGGCTGTTGGGCCGAGGGCCTTCTGCTGGCTGTTGGCCAGAGGCCACCCTCACTTTCTTGTCACGGGTTTCTCCAGGGGGTAGCTTACAGCATGGCAGCTTGTTTTGTAAGGGGCCTGGGAGAAGAACCAAAGAGAGTGTGGAAAGACCGACATCACAGTCTTTTCTTATCTAACCTTGGGAATGACATCCCATCACATTCGTCGAATTCCATTTATTAAAAGCCAATCATCAGGGCCAGCCCACACTCAAGGGGAGGACATTGCACTTGGGCACGAGTACTGGATGGAGGAGATCAGTGTTCTCTTTCTTTTTTCTACAGTTCTGATTGAATATAATCCATTTCAGAACTGGGAGATATGTTGGGGATCTCCCAGATGACCCCCTGGTCCAGTGATTTACTGAAAGGACTTATAGGATTCAGCATATAGTAGCACAATGAACTGTGGCTCATGAAGAATCAGCAAAAGAAAAACTGTCTGGGACAAAGCGCAGAGAAAACCATGCCTGGCTGTGCTAGGTGTCACCTCTAAAATACGTCCTCTCCCAGTAGATATGAGGGATGCGCTTAACTCCTCCCGCAGCACGTTGTGACAACACGTGGAAAATGTTGTCTGCCAGTGAAAGCTGCTTGCGACCAGGATTTTATTGGGAGCTGGTACTGTAAGTGCCTTCTGCCTAGCGTGTCCCATATTCCAGACTGAACAATGTGTTCAGCATGAGCCACGTGGTTTGCATACACAGTTGAGACACTGGGAGCCACCTCATCAATTAGGGAGTGGCGAGAACCCTCCAGAAATCCAAGTTCCCAGATGCCACCCAGGGACCAGGCCTTTCTAAGGATAGCAGTCTTAAGCCTGCTGTGTTAACTCTCTGCATTGCACGAGAGGGAATGGGGATTTATCGTAAGGTTACCATAAATACTGGTGAGCAGTCAAAATGTTTTGATAAATTGATGATTCTGGGGCTATGCACACTGGTGATGGGGAAATGATGCTTTTTAGAGCTTGGAGATTAAAGGAGCTTAACTCATGCAGTAATCCTAATGTTTAGATCCTGATGAGGGTATTACAATGCATATTTGTCGAGCGCTTAGAAAAAAATGAAGTTTCAGTGGTGCTTCCACAAATATTTATTTTGCCTGGCTGCTGTGCTAGGTATTGGCGAGAAAAAGGTGAGTACGATGTAGGTCTGTGTTCCTGAAGATTAAAACTGAATGGGGGAGACACACATTAAACGAACGCAAATAAATTTATAATTATAGCCGTAAAATATCTTGTATAGAAAGAGAAAATATTCATTTTCTATTCATTCAGTACAATTGTTTAGGTACTTGCTTTGCGTTGTTGTTCTGGCGTGAACAAAACAAAGTCTCTGCTCTTGTGGACCTTAAATTTTAATGGGGAAGAGGGCTCTAAAATAAACAAATAAGCAGATAAGTATATAAGGTCATTTCAGAGAGTGATGAGTGCTATGAGGAAAATTATGCAGGACACATGGATGGGAAGACTGCTTTAGGGAAGGTGGTGAGGAAAAGCCCCTCTGAAGTCACTTCTGAATAGACGATGTTTAAGTAGGATCTCGAATGAATTAATAAGCAAGCCAGGTGGTGAGGAGTGCAGAGGGAAAGCCGCTGAGGGAGGAGGGGCTCAGTTGGGGGAGATCAGTGTGTCAGGAACGAGTGATAAGGTGGGGAGGGGTGAAAGAGGTTAGGTCAGAGTCACGGAGGATCTGTGAGAGAAGGGTTTGGGATTTTCTTCATGGTGTTTCTGATTTTCTTCCCGGTGTGACGGGAAGCCTCTCTTGCAGGATTTTTAGCATGACAATGACGTAATCAGATTTATGTTTAAACAAACATGAATGTGTTTTGTGACAAACATGTAAACATTTTTAAATAGAAATATAGCAATATGTAACATACATAAATCGTAAATATGTAGCTTGCTGAATTTTACAGGGTCAACTACCTATGTATCATTGTTCTGATCAAGGTGTAGATATGAACAGCTCCTTAGCAGCCTCCGTGATGCCCCTTGAAGTCACGATTTCCTCCTCTCAAGATAATCACCGTGCATTGCTTTGCCTGTTTTGAGTTGTGTCATGAATACTATCACATTGCACGTACCCTTTTGTGTTTGACTCTTTTCATTTAGTATTATATTTGAGATTCATCTGTGTTGTTGCATGAGCTATACATTTTTTTAAAATTTATATTTGATAGTTCATTATGTGACTATACCATGAGTTATTTATCCATTCTATTCTTGATGGACATTTGACTTGTTTCCATCCTTTGGACATTATAGCTAATGCTGCTATGAACATTTGCATGTGGCTTTATATGTATGAATTTCTTTTGAGTATAGGACTGGAGTTACTGGGACACAGGATATGTACATTTTATGGCCAGACTTTACCAGATACCACCACACAGTTTTTCAAAGGGGTTGTACCAATTGATACTTCCATTAGCAGTATTTAAGAATTCTTGTTACTCTGTATCCTGCCAATAATTGATTGACAGTTAAAAAAATTTTTAAACCATTTTGGTGTGTGCATAGTTGTATCATATTATGGTTTTAATTTGCCTTTGCCTGATGACTAGTGAGGTTGAGCATCTTTTCTTACACTTATTGGCCATTTGCATTTCCTCTTCTGTAAAGTGTCTGTTCACATCTTTTGCCCATCGTTCACTCACTGTAAGAATTTGAAGAAGTTACCTAACTTCTTGGAGTACAAGGTAAAAAATCCATAAAATAAGAAAAATGTCATCTAATTTTTGGTTTCTTGAATAATCTCTATTTGAGTAACCAAAGCACAAGTTAGTATGAACCCCAGACCTTCATTTTTCAGAAATTCTTAAGAAGTATTTATTCAATATTTTCTGCATTGACAATACCTTCTCAATTATAAAGATTTTTAAAGATAGAAGATCCAGAGGTTGTGTGGAATTGCATTTTAGCCTCGCTTAAATAGATATAGGGAAATCAATTTTCAAAGAAAAGGACTAGCTTATAAGAAGACAGACTTGTTTCTTTCTGTGGAAATTGTAATTATTTAATCAAAATTTGAATTACTATACAAAAACAATATCTGTATCATCAACAAAAATTTGGAAATTCACTTGGGAGGTGGTCCAACCAGCTAGTATTTATAGAAATGCCTTTACAAAAATGGCATCCAGTCCAACCAGAAACACCCACATTACAGCCAAAGCAGAGGAGGGAAAGGCATGTAAAAAGCCCTTCCTTTAATATGCCCATTCTTTAATACATAGTTCCCTCTGGCTGTCAGGCTAATCAGAATGATTAATGTTTCTTATTTCTAGCTTATAAATTTTTAGTAAAATTTATGGTATGTTGGAGTTGTATTTTTAATGAGTATTGTATATACTTTATAATAATTTTAGATCCTCCTTGTATAATATGCTGGTATTTTATGCTTATTTAAAAATTGTAACAGTTTGCACTTATAAATGGTTTTAGAGGTTTCTAATTCTTATTTTTTTGCTTTTCTGATATATTCTGAATCATTTGTTTTTTAGCCACTTAAGCATTTTTTTCTCTGTACAAATATTATCTATTTAAATGATTCGTCTTTTTATAATGTGGTTGCCAGAAATGTTATGCTGAAAGGCTATTATACATATAGAGCATAAATTATGGAGTAATTAAAATAATTCATTGCTTTCCAATAGGCTTTATCCCTGGGCTCCATTAAATAGTGAGCTCCACGATGCTTCTAAAATGTGTATAAAAATACTTTTTCATATTTAAACATAACTCTTCATGAAAAAATTATAAAATAAGGACCCTTGCATCGGGAATTTTTCCTTAGCTGGGGTTTTGAAATAAATAAAACACAGTTGAGTCTGACCTAGAGAGAATGATGGATTTGAAAGGGCATAAGCGGATGGTACATTGCCCCATGGGGAATTGGATGGCAGCCAAGTTGCTCCATCTCCAAGCCATCTTCCTCCAGGGCCTGTGGGTGCAGTTAGCTCCCTTCATGTCATTTGTCTTTGCTGGACCTCGACCCGCTCTGGTATCTCCGCCTGAAGTTAGGGTGCATCCTGGTGCTCTGACTAATCTGAATGCAGGACAGTTTGACCCTCTTTTTTAGGGGAGATTGTTGTCTGTAATTTGAGATCTGGGGGCTGCTCCCCCAGTGGTCACATCTGAGTTTCTCGTATTTTAAGTTTTTTTTTCAGTTCCCAGGAATTTTCCTTGGTTTCTGCTACTGTGTTTTAAGATATTCCTGTCAACCCTCATTTATAATTTCATATGAAAACTGTGTTCTGACTTCCAGTGGCAACATGCTCTTTTGTAATTCAATCTTGAACAAGCTGGAGACTATTCGTATAGTCTTTTCTTTGTTTTTATATTATAGTTCTTTAAGAATTGGATGTTACATGCAAAGATGTTTAACCTCACTACTAATGAAAGAAACAAAAAATTAAAACAGCCTGTTAGTCGTGTGGTCTAGTGGAAAAGGTCCAGGATCAGGAGATTGAGAAACGTAGGTTCCATTCCAAGCTATGTCACTAATTAGCTGTGAGACCATCAGCAAGTCTCTCTGGGCCTCAGTTTCTGTATTTGTAAAATAAATTGGCCTAAGTAGATCTCAGGTTTTTAAGTTCCTTAGCAGACTGTTACACAGTTTCCAACGAACCAGCATAAGGGAGCAGGTTTCTATACAAGCTCCCTGCCTCTCTCTCCACACAGAACAGCTCTGTGGATTTGGTATTTTGTATATGGAATTTTTGTTTTAAGCTGTCTTTCAGCAAAGGTTAAAAAAAAAAAAGGAAAAGTAAAGAAAAAAGAAAAAGAGCCTCCTCTTTCTAAGATTCAGTAATTCTAAGTACATTCTATGCTTCCCCTTGAAAGTTCCCCATCTTTTTCCGGTTCACTGGGGAGCAGGTACTTGTTTGTCGGACAGAACTTACCTGTGTATAGGGATGCCCTTTCTCTCCTGGAAATATCATATTATGGTAGTCTGCATTCATTGAGCGCTGATGAGTAAATGAATAATTCATGTCTAGTGTGGGTGCCTTTACTCTAGCTGACATATAGAGACCTGTGTTTTTACACATATAGAAAACCGTTTCGGCATCTTTTATGAATTGTTTTTCCATTTGCTCCTGACCTCTCTTTCTGCTCTACACTGCTTTAGTTTGTACCCTAATGAATACTTTGGGTCACCAGTAATTGTGTAACTTTTGACAAATTACTTAACCTCCTCTCAGAGACTCAGTATTTTATTCTTTAAAATGGTGGTTGACCAAGTTGAATTACATTATCTCTGAGTTTTCTTCTAGCTATAAAATTCTGTGAAATTCTGTCTCTATAGTTCAGGTTAATGAGTCAACTATTAACAGATGCCAAGGTAATGTCATTGAGAACCCAGAATTTACTTAGATTTGGCAAATTTATTTGTATGTGTATTTAAAGAGATGAGTCTCTGATATTCTAGATCTTTACAGCCATATAACATGGATCTGTTCTACCTATATTTTCTCTAGCCTGCATTCATGCTCAGTATTGATTGTGTCTGCTCAGAAGAGAATGCATTTCACTGGTAGCTAGAACGAACTGAAATGTAAGCTTGACTCTCAGTTTGGTGATCCCTGTCTGCCCAAAGGAAAGTAATAGTATTTAACCTAAAAATACAGTCTGTTCTCCGATTCAGAGTAAACGAGATTTTATTATATCAAAATATAAGTAGCTTCTGAAAATAACTTTATTATATTATCTGGTAATAGAACTTCTTTATAAGAAAATATGTAAAAAAATAGACATCAGCAGCAGAAAGGCCCATATCAACAGTCAGTGTAGATGGAAGGTGTTATAAATGAATATTCAAGTAAACAATAAACTTAAAAATTGAGAGTTATATTTTAAAAAATTAAGTCCAGGTATTTAATTTGAAATATTTTGGACTAAAGTCATCTAGATTTTTCAGTTCAAGTCATGAGAGTGTTAGAATTTCTTTGGTTATCATCTTTCATATCTTAAATATCTACTGAAAACTAGAATTAGTTCTCAGAAAAATATATCTAGATAATCTCTATATTCAACATCAGAGTAATACCAATTGTTATTAACTTGGAGGAGCCAAAAAAAAACGAAAAAAAAAAAAAAATCTTTAGAGACTCCAGAAAGAGAAGCTTCAAGTCATACTTAGGATACCAAAAAAAAAAAGCTTTATTCCAATCTTTTAACTCAGCTGAAATTTAAACAAACAAAACTTTAATTACAAACATCAAATTTCCACTTGTGTTGAAATATTTGCAGTGAAATTCCCCATTAAATTTGTGAGGCATAATTTATAAGATTAATTCTCTGTGGTGTTAGATTTATGGAGAAAGTAGTTTGATTATAAGCAGTATCTAAATGTTTAAAACCCTGTTTTTATTTCCTTTCTGCTTACTGCATAGAGCGGAAAGAGTAGACTAGCTCTGTTCTATACTAAGCTGTATGTTTTTGACAAATTACTCAACCACTGTGAGCCCCTTTCTCATTCAGACTTCTGATGTACCTAAAAATCTAGGAAAATGTTTTACAGATATTCAAGATTTTGTGTTTCTCTTCAGACAAAACTATTTTATACCTTATTCTCCTGAGATCTGAAAAGGCTTTATGTATTGGTGACCTCTGCGGTTTTTTGCTCTGTTTTGTTTCATTTTTTCGATGTACTGTTTAAACATTTTACGAACTTGATAACTCATTTAATCTTAGTAGGAAACATAGGAAGTAGGTACTAATATTATCGTCCTCAGAGTCAAGATGAGGAACTGAGGCACAGATGTGTCAAGGAGCTTGCTAGAGGTTCCTGGCTGGTAAATCAAAGATTCAGGTCCAGGTGGTCTGGCTCCAGTGTCCCTGTCCTCGTGCAATAAAAGATAAAACATCAAGTCAGGTGACACTGATAACTATGGTAATTCAACAGTTCTCAACGGGTATAAGAGGGAAAGAACCCCTCAGGGCTCACACATTTACATCTTGTGTGTTCTCAGGAAGTGACACCTTAAAAGGTGTTGCATGGCCAGGAGGAAGTGTGGTTCTAAAATAAGAAAACCTTCCTTTAAGCAACTGCCACTACTAATGTTATATAACAAATATTATAGAGCGAAATATTTTTAAAGAAGCCATGGGAGTAGGGCTAATAATCTCAGGTATATGATGAATCAATATTAGATAGACTCCGGATGAACACAATATAATACTTTCTTACGCTCCATTATGATCAAATCCCTTCAATGTACTAGAAAACTATCCCCATTGTACTTAAAGTACAAATAATTACAAAAGATAGTTTAGGGGTTATGTATTTATTGTGTACATAGGCGTTTTTCTTCCTAACTCTCATGTCTGCGTGACAACCTATGTCTTTCACCTCTGGCTAATATTTAGCCTCTGTACTTTTTACCTATGTGAGTTTTTAAAAAACATCTTTATTGAAGTATACTTTACATACCATAAAATTTACTCCTAGTGAGTGTACTTTTGAGTGGTTTGTAGAATTGTGGAACTTTGAACACAATCTCCTTCGAGAACATTTCCATCATGCCAGAGTGCTCCCACGTGCCAGCTTGCATTCTCTTCTGTGAGGTTTTTGTCACCTTTATTGCTATATGAGTAGTCATTTCCCCTCATACATTCTCTCACTCCTCTTTTAGGTTGCTTTGTCTCGTTATTTTATCTAGTTTTTATGGAGTTAGTTTTTATCCTTCATTTTGGTTTCTTCTAACCTTGAGTTATTATTCAATCAAGTGACCTTGTTATGAAGACTTTTAGGGGAATCAAATGACAGTTCTTAGTCCACAGGAATTTAACTGCTATCATTCCAGTCACTTCTTGGCTCTTGTACTCTGATGCTGTTGGTACATGAATTGGTGCTCATGGAGGGAGACGAGACATGTAGAAAGATGGGTGTTAGGGGTCTTCTCGAGTGGAGAAATGGTGACTGCTGCGTGCCTCCCAGTGTGCCCGCAGTTTGCCCTTGTTATGTATCCAGCAGATGAAAAGGCTCTGAGGGTAAGTAGAAAAAGGAGTGAAGAAGGCCCATGTGTGTATGCCTTTTCATCTTCTCTTTCTGTGTAGGAAGAAGTGTTACCCTCCCTTCTTTCCTGTGGGGAAAAGCTAGGAGTCTAGCGAGGATTCAGTGTGCTCTTGGGAGGATGGAATAATTGAGACAACTGCGCTGAGACATGTTGCATTTAAAAATCTTAGTTTTCAGGGAGCAAAAAAGAAATTGCTTACCCTTGATCCCATTCTCTCCATTTTTGTAAAGAACTCGGTAGAACACGATGTAGCTGGCTCACTCAGAGACTTGAAGCATGATGAAACCATGATCCAAGAGAGTTATCTCTATGATACAAAAGAAAAGAAAAGGAAACGTGAATATGGAAGCTGTGAGGCCAGGCCATAGTAATACACTAGAAATAAATTTAATACATGTCAAGATTTTAAAGTGCTACAGTTAGAGTCCTGCAGAAAAATGAAATTTAAATATAATTTTAAATCTAAAATCTAATAAATTAGATCAAAGAGCAACTGGGGGAAGAATCTATGCAGACTATAGAGTAGATGACAAAAAATAGGAGAAATATTCTAGTTTCACATTCAGAAAATCACGATTTCAATTCTTGCCCTGATACTAGTCAGCAAGAATCTTGAATAAATCACTTAACTCATCTGGACATCAGCTTCCTCATGTATAGCATGAAAGGGTTCTCTTATCTCCATTAAATCCTAAAGATTTAATGAGCTTTAAAATTATATAATGAGATACAACTTATATAATGAGATATTATCCTTAGCCATCAAGGAAATGCAAATTACAATTATAATAGGATATCACTACACACCTATCGCACTGGCTAAAAGAAAACATAATGACGATGCCATATGCTGTGGAAGATGCAGAGAAACTGGATCAACTATGCATTGCTGGCGGGAATGTGAAATCTTACAGCTATTCTGGAAAGGGTTCGGCAGTTTCCTAACAAAACTAAGCATACAATTACTATACAACCCAGCAATTGCACTCTTGGACACTTATCCTAGAGAAATGGAAATTACGTTCACACAAAAAACCTGTGCATGAATGTTTATAGCACATGTATTCATAATAGCCCCAGACTGGAAACAACCTAGATATCCTTTAAACAAGCTGGTGTATTACACTATGGTATGAATCTTCAGAGAATTATGCTGAGTGGGTATGGTTATGAAGGAGCAACAGGAGAGATCCTTGTGGTGATGGGATTGTTCTGTGCCTTGACTGGTGGTAGATACGCATCTATCCGTGTTATAAAACTGCATAGCTCTAAACACACACATAAACACACCAATGAATACAAGTAAAACTGGTGAAATCTGAATAACAGGGATGGACTGTATCTGTGTCAGTGTCCTGGTTATGAATTATGATGTCGTACTATAGTTTTCCAAGAGGTTATTGTTGAGAGAAACCGCATAAAGATTACATGGGGTCACTGTAATATTTTTTACGACTGCATGTGCATCTATAATTATCTCAAAAATTCAAAAAGAAAACCTAAACTGTGCATATTTTATTCACTCTTGTATCCCCACTGTGTGGGACTGTATTGAGTACATAGAAAGTGCTCAATAAATTATTAATTTATTGAATGAATGGGGAGAGAAGTTGAGAAAAAGAAGGCTCTCGTGGAAGAACTTGCATATGTATAAAATGATTCTCCCATTTGGGTCATAAAAGAAGGAACTGTTCACTGCTTAAAGCTATTTGGCCGATTATACCTAGAATAAATAACCTTTATCCTACAAAGGCTACTTGATCATATGTAGTTTTGCAGTTGACTCAAGACTCAACTTGAGTCTCTGCCTTGTTGATATTTGGTGTTTTTTACCCCCCCACACACACACCTCTCCCTATCTCCAAATCTTAGAATGGGAGATATACTAAAATGCACTTACGATAAATTAGTTTCAGATATACAGTCTCCATAGATAACTGGCTTCAGAGTCTTGATTACAATAGCCTTATAATAAGTCTTAAAGTCTTGTAGTGTGCGTACTCTAATTTTGTTATTTTCAAAGTTGTTTGGCTATTTATTTAGATCCTTTTTATTTTAAAGTGAAGTTTAGAAAGAGCCTGTCAACTTCTACACCTACAAATTTTGATTGGGATTTTATTGAAACTATAGATCAATTTGGGGAGAGTGGAGACTAACAATACTGAGTGTTCTGAACCATGAACATGGTATTATTTCTTCATTCTTTTAGATATTCTTTAAATCTCTCAGCAGTGTTTTGGACTTTTCATTTACAGGTCTCACAAATATTTTGCCAGATTTATCCCTAAATATTTTATATTTTTAAAATTTTCAATTTCCAGTGCTTGTTGTTAGTATGTAGGCATGTTGTTGATTTTTGTATATCACATATCATTTTCATTCACATTCCATTGACTAGAACTCAATCACAGCCACCGTACTGAAGGTTTGGCTGGGGATTGACACTCTTGCTGTCTTCCCAGAAAGAAAAGAAAACAAATTTTATGAATAGCTAACTAGTAACAGCCCAAATATTGACTATGTGATGAAAATGCTCAGGACCTAGAAGTCTCTTTATTTTTGTTGCAGTGTAACATATTTTTATTATGCAAAAATTGCTTTAGGGAGCATTCTTAAGTTTTAACCCCTTTATATGATGCAAATCTTTGTGTAGGAACAGATTCACTACTGGAACATAAAAAGAAATAATAACAGAATTGAGCTTATATACATATTTGTCATTCGGTGAAGGTTACACTTCATTGCTGAGATGAACTTGGAGTTGTAACTTAATACAAAAGTCTTAGTAGCAATGCAGACATGTAATGTTTGAGATACCTATTAGATTGGGGAGATGCCCAGGCTAGAAGTAAAAATTGGAGAGTCATCTGGGTATAGATGGTATTTAACGTATGAAATTGATGAAATCACCAAAAGACAGTGTAGAGATTGAGTGCTGGCTAATCCCAGGTTCGGACGTTTGTCAGATGGAGACATAGCAAAGGAGACTGAGAAGTAGGAGCCCAGGGTTAGGAGGAAAATCAGTGTGGAGGTTAAGTGGAGAAAATTTTTCAAAGAGAAAGTGACCCCTGTGCCAACTTACAAATCACATAAGGTGAAAACCGAGAATTGACTATTCAGTTTAGCTGTGTGGAGGCCATTGGTGACCTTGACGAAAGCAGTTTCAGGGAGCTACAGAGACAAAAGCCTGATTTGAAGGGATTCAAGAGAAAATGGGAGGAAAAGAATTGGAGATAGCAATTGTAGACAGCTTTCAGGGAGTTTTGTTCTCAAAATAGGCAGACAAACAGGGTGGTAGCTGGAGAGGGCTCTGTGGTCAAGAGAGGATTTTTTTAAGATTCAAGAATTTACAAAATGTGTATGTGCTGATAGAAATGATATAGAGAAAATACATGATGCAAAAGAGAGACTGGAAAATTGCTAGAATTCTATCTTTGACTAGTGAGAGGGAATGGGATCTAGTACCCAAGCGATGGGGCCTTAGAAGGATGGACAGTTCAGCCATCGTAGCAGGAGGGAAGATGGGATAGCAGGGGCACAGTTGCAGGTAGGTGGGTGAATGTGCCGGTGATGAAATTCTCGTGTTATTGCTTGTGTTTTTCAGTGTAGTACAAAGCAAGGTCTTCAGCTACAAGTGAGGCTGGGGGAGAAGGGATGAATTATTCACCCGGGATGGGTGGACTGGAGAGAAGTATCATTGGCAGACAACACTAAAGGCTCTCTTGAGGTTAGTAGTCATGAACTTAGAGTAAAAACAGTCAGCCTGGTTTTTGTTTTTCTCCAGCGACGTTGTGATCCAGAGGTACAGGCCCAGGGTGTAGGCAGTGTTAGTGTAGCCGGGGTTAGATTTTGTCAGGAGGCTTTAGGAAGTGAAAGAAAGGCAAAGGAGGGAATTGAAGCGGGTTTAAGAGGAAAGTGAGGACATGGGGTAGTGAAGGGTAGGGGAAAACTGGTAGGCTCAGCCCAGATGGGAGAATTGTGGTGCTGAGGTATGAGAGGGGATGAAGAAAGGAATCCTTGCTTTGAGATTGTAAATAGTTTTCAGTCATGACCTGATAAAAGCCAAGAGTGAAGGAGAAGAGATCAAAGGATTGTAAGGCCAAGAAACTGGAAGGATTTCTGTGTGGATACTGGATTCGGGCTCAGAACCTGAAGATTTTTTCTGTTATTTGCTAATATTCATGTTGCTGATATATTATCTGATAACAGTGGGTAAGAGTTTCATGTCTCTTCTGTCACAGTTTCTGTTTCTTAGTCCTTGGTACTCTATAAGATTTTCTTAGTATTTATTGTCTTTCATTCCTTCTATTACATTTAAAATTGTAGCCATTATATTTCTAATTTCCAAGCATTCTTTCTTCTGATTAACTTTTCATAGCATCCATTTCTAGGGGAAAAAAATAGCTTTGATGATCTACACGATTTGTTCTAATACATATAGTTCATGCATCAGAATATAGTTCTTTTTCTCCATTAAGATCATATCTGCACTCAGGTATTATATTTTTACATATAATTTTTTTTCTAAGTGAGAAAGTATATTGTGTTAGTAGTTAACATTTAAATATCTTTTCATTGTTAGGTATCAAAAAGTAAAGATGGAAAAGAACAAAGTGAAACTGTATCACCATCCGAAGATGAAACATTCTCCTGGCCAGGTCCCAAAACGGTGATGTTGAAAAGAACATCTCAAGGCTTTGGTTTTACATTAAGACATTTTATTGTGTATCCCCCAGAGTCTGCAATTCAGTTTTCATATAAGGTAAGAGAAATAATTAAAGTAACTCAAAAAAACCCACAAGGCTATTCTTGCCTCCACCTTGTCTTCCTTCTGTCTTAGAAGTATTCTATTTTCATTGTTATTACATTCTTTTAGATGATTTTCTACCTTTTAGAACAAAAACTCTAATCTTCTTTGAAAGGTTTATACCGGTTTTTAACTCCACATCTATTTTGCTAGGACTTTGAATTTCAAACTTCATTCTGTTTTCTTTTCTAATATGTAGCTGTTTTTCTACTATCTAGAAAGATGGTGAGTTTTCTGGGCGGAGAATGTAGACAAAATAGTTGGTTAAAATGTTCTGACAGTTATAAAAAGTTATTGGGATTAGAATAATACTTAACTTTCAGATATGTAATATGATGGCAAATCAGAAATCTAAAAACACAGCTTCCCACCAGAGTGAATCACATTAACACGCTTCCGTGTATAGTAACATGGTCTAATAGGGGGTGACATGGAGTAATTATACTGGCAGCAGACACACTGAGTACTTGCCCTGTGTTCTTTGTGAGCGCTATCTCACGTCATTCTTAGCTCCATATAACCGATGCGGAAACTGATCTGAGTCACATAATAAGTAACTCCTGGATTTTAGCTCACCACCATGAATGCCTGATGCTTAACTATTGTACAACAGTGCGATGGAAATCATGATATTTAGAAGTGTTGTGAGATCTTGGCCAAGCCACTTAACTCCTCATGGCTCCTGGATTTCCATTTACTTCGAGGGAATTGAACTAGAAGATTAGAAATCTTTTCTAACCCTTAATTTCTATGACTCTGAGGTGGTCTTTTAAAACGTGGTGTCAAATTGCTTCTAGAGATCACACACTTTTTACTATATCTTTCCAGTAAAATGTCTTAAGTTCTTTAAAGTACTAAATAGTGTTTAAGAGTTATGAATAGTTGCTACCTTTGGAATTAAAATTCATCATTTTGGGTTTCCTGAAATGTCTATAAAACTACTGAACTGGGTTCTCTGAGAATCTGCTTATCTTAAAATGTCTAAAATAGTATTTTTGTGTATTAGGTTACATGTGAGAGCACTTGATAATTTAAGAGTCCCTTTAATTACATATTAAGTCTGAATTTATTTTTGTGTTTTTGTTTTGAAGGAGAGCTTTGGGTCATGATGAACATATCGGTAGTACAATTTTTATAAGATAACTTTACCAGACACAGGTTAGAATATATCATCATCACCATCATCATCATCATCATCATCATCATCATCATCATTATTATTATTGGAAAATATTTCTAGAAATTTTAGTACCACAGTATAATTGTTAACAGTGTAATCACTGGGAATCAAAAAAGCCTGGGTTTGAGTTTCATCTCTACCCCTCGTTAGCTCTGTGACCTTGGGTAAGTCACCTAACAGACAATAAAAGTACCTTTCTTAGGTTGTTATGTTGATTAAAAGATATAAGACATGTAAAACACTTAGTACAGGCGTTGGCATACAGTAACACTCAGTAAACTTTAGTTGTTAATGCTATTATTTAACACAGAAGTTTTTTTCAAACAGATCTCAGACTTTTAAATTTACATGGAAAATATATACTGAAATCTTTTCCTTTTCAATTATGATTTTTGTCCATTCACATCAAAGGAGTTTAAAAAATAATATTGTATAGCTTTAGAAAATGTGGAATGAATACAACAATGTATTGTATCACTCAGCTGGTAGCAGAACTTATAACCAGAAAAAAGTATATGTTTGGTCAGCCAAATAAAGGTCAAAAGTTATATAATAGGTCAGCCCTTCACCAAGTGTCCTTTTTTTTTTCTATAGTATGTCGTAGCTTTCATGTGATAGAGGCTAAACGAATATTTGAATAAATGTATTTTCATACAAGTTTTTCCAAAGTGCTTTTCTGATTTCCCAGCTAGAGGTAAAAACATGGCAGCCTGGTAACAATGAGAAAACATAGGTAGCTAAAGCTCAAAATGGAATGCAAAAAATGAAATATATAGCAATTTGGAGCAAGTCAATTTATATAAAGATAGTTCTGGGTCCTGTAGCAACCCCTTAAAGGCACATTTTATTAAAGTACAGTAACTAAGGACCAGCCTGGCCCTCTCTCCCAAGTTCGAGGTGCATCTGTCAAGCTGCCTGCTTTTGACACCGCTACTTGGGTATCTCTATTAGGCATCTTACACTCAGTGTCAAAAACTGAACTCCTGATGTCCTCCCTCTAAATTGGCTTCACCCACAGCCTTCCTGTCTCTGTTTATGAAGGCTCCATCCTTCTGGCAGAAGGCTCTGTTAATTAGGTTGTACTTGGCACGCTCTAGGGAGGGTAATTTACATTGGATTGAACCTTGCTATGATTTCACCAGTTTATAAATATGTATTCATGTATGGATATATATTTTTTTATTTTGTAGGATGAAGAAAATGGCAACAGAGGAGGTACGCTGTAAAAGTTTTAATTTTTCTCTGATTGTTTTGCTATTCATGCCTTTCTGTTCTTTAAGTAATATTAAATGAAAGGATATAGTTTTTGGAGTCCAAATATATAACTCTTTTTAGATGTGTAAGTCATAGAAATGAAATATTTTTATCATGGATTTCAAAGTTTTATGAATCTATTGTTTCATCATAATTTGAACATATGATGATTTTATTGTTAATTATATATTCGTGTTTATGGGAGGAATATATCATGATTCTGAGGAAAGTAATTCTGAGATTTTTATTCAATTAGTAACCTTTTAAATTTAGTGATTCTTTTAGGTAAAAGATACTGTGTGTTTTATCTACTTGATTTATGACTCAAATATTGAAAAATAGTATTTTGGTTCTTACTGTTGGATTTAAAAATTATATTTAATCAGCTTAAAAGGGTTATATCTTAATAACTCATTTTCTTTTTGTTTTAATATTGTATGAATTCCAATGAGTTAAAACTGACACACAATAAAATACACCTGTTTTAAAACTTTTATTTTTAGATAATTTTAGACTTTTAAAAAAGTTTCTGAAACAGTATAAAAGTTTTCATATATCTTTAATTCAGTTTCCCATAATATTAAAAACTTATATAACCATAGTATAATTAACAAAATGAAGAAATTAACATTGGTATGATGCTGTCCCCTAAACTGTAGACTTTATTTGGATTCTTACCAGTTTTCCTGCTCATGTCCTTTTTCTGGTCCAGGATCCTGCGTTACATTCAGTTGTCATGTCCTCTTTGTTTCCCCTAATCTGGGACAGTGCCTCATCTTTCCCATGTTTCCTGCCCTTGACACTTTTGAAAAGTACTGCTCAGTTATTTTGTAGAATGTCCTTTAATTTGGGTTTATCTGATATGTTCTCATCATTAGTTTGAAGTTATGCATTTTTTTATCAGGAATGCATTTGTGCCTATTTTCGTTAAGTGTATAGTATTTTGATAATGCATAAATTGCGAAACCACCATTCCAGTCAAGATATGCTATCAAAAAGAACCTTTCTGTCATCCCATAAAGTTTCCTTGTTCCCCTTTGCTGTCAGCACTCTGCTCACCCTAGACAATCAGTAATCTGCTTTGTGTCTTTGGTTTTGCCTCTTCTAGACTAGAATTTCTTCTGAATGGAATAATACAATTTATACTTTTTTGTTTCTTTCACTTGGTGTAACATTTTTGAGATTCACCGTATTGTATGTATAGGTACTAATAGCACTATCTTTTTTGCTGGGTAGTTTTCCCTGATGTGGATATACCACAAACGTTTATCCACTCACCTTTCATGGACCCTTGTAGTACCCATATTTGACTTGAGGTCTTGGAATGGTTATATTAAGGTTAAAAATGAGAGGAAATGGTTTCTTTCAGCACTATCAAAAGTAATCTGAGAGTGTAGGGCCAGGTAGGACTCTTCATAGTTGTCACAGTTGTGCAAGATAGGCCACTCCTATGTGACCATCTGTCTTACACCAGTGTTATGGATGAATTCCAAATGTTACTTGGCAAGGGTTAGAAATTGGCGTCAGTGGGAAAGGGAAAATTTACAAAATCAGTATCAGCAAGAGAAAAGAGGATGCATGTCCTTTATCTTCCCATCATCCTATGGAATGATGTGCTGATGCTGGGCAGCCTGCTGGGCACACAGTGTCTGGAACTTTACACCTGTCACGTTCTGGTCTCCCTTGGAGAGAAATATACTTCTAATACATGTAGAAGGACATAGTTATAATTATAATATTTTTCACGAATGATTATATATCTGACATAGCTCACTGAAGTGAATGGATTTAATCATGTGCTTTGGCTGGAGAGAATAGACTTTTAACATCTGTAAGGAAAAACCGGAAGGTCCAGGTTCAACACACGTCTATTTGGAGAGTCATAGCAAAGTGAGACTAAAGGGTGTGACCTGCTGGGGAATATTACAGTTTAATACCTATTTTATTTATTCATTTATACCAAATCTCATTCAAGAAAGGGTTTATGTCCACATGCAGAATTACCTGTATTACAGTAAGATAAAAAACAAGGTTAAAAAGTTCATGGTAAAGAAAAATTAATTAAACTGACATTTGGGAGATTTAGTACATAAAAGTGGGTGCTATCAAAGATGAGCTCTAAATCTGCTTTTGAGCTTTTCCAGCGGTCAGAACAAAAACAAAAATACAATTAATTAAGGATTCACATTATCCATAAGAAAACAACTTCTTGTTTACACTGAAGTCTGAGAAAGGTTTCTCTAGTGGGCCCTCATAATAGAAAGCAAAGAGTAATACAATAGATACTATCCTCAGTACCATTTCTTCATACAGCTATTTTTTAATGGATCCCTTAACATAAGCTGATTTCAAAACCCCAACATCGAATTCAGTTTTAAGGGCTTCTCAACTGTTTTGCTCTCCTGGGGACACTTGGCAACATCCGTAGACATTTTTGGTTGTCACAGTTGGGACGGTTCTGCCCGTGCCCCTGGCATGTAGCAGGTAGAGAGACCTGAGGTGCTCCTGAACAATGTAGGATGCACAGGACAGCACGCCCACAACAATCCCTGGATTACAAGGATGGACCCTAATACAGCATGGTCTAACCGTATAGGTCCCTGAATCTGTTAATACAGTGACAGTATTCAGACCATTTAGAAGAATGGGCATTGAAGGTGGCATGTCCAGTGATCTCTTATGATGATTATTATCCTTTACAACTGAATTTCTGTATGAATTGAGTTACTGCTGTAATTTGAGGTTAAATTACCTGGCTGTTCTACTGGCATTTTATGTTATTAATGAAAGAATAATCATAAGTAAGAAAAAGGTTATATTTTAAGAAAATATAGAGTCAATATAATAACTAGAAGGTTAAATAGCTAAAAGAAAAAATTAACTAAGATGTAAATAATTGAAGTGTAATAAAAAGTTAACATCAGGAGCCTAACAGATTGATAGAGACAATAATTATAATCCTAGTTAACAAAAATTTTAAAGACTAATGGAGGAATTAAAATAAACACAATAAAATTAAGACTTTAAAATAAAAGAAGTACAAATTCAAGCACCTCACTTCCTGTGAAGCAAGATTCATCAAAGTAAGACATTTATAAAGTCCAGAACATTCATACTTGTTCTTCTTAAGAAGAATATGAAAGACTTGAGAGTACCTAAGAAACTGTTTTATAATATACTCGGAAGGAGAACTGCTTGATTCCACCCCTCCCCCCACCCAGAATGGTAGAAATTAGCATATGATTGAGGACTTAACCTACACCAGGCATATGATATACGTTGATATTCTTTTTAATCCTCACTATAATGCTGTGCGATGTGAGACAATATTCTCATTTTGTAGATGAGGAAACTGAGGCTGAGAAACATATAAAATAATTTGCCCAAGATCTAACAGCTAAGTGACAGAGTTGTGTGTGTTCAAGTCAGGTGTGTCTAACTCTGATATCCATCTTTAACTCTGACAATCTTACTTCTGTTGACTTACTTTAAAGTCTTTCTTCATTTATTTACTTTGTTTTAAGAATAATTATGTCTTTTAAACAATAGTTTGACTCTAGAGTCAAGAATTGGGAGATAAATATAGGGTATATTTTGAATGTTATGAAATTAACTGTAAAATTTCTCTGCCTTGAGAAAGTTAAAAACAAGGAAACTTGATCTATATTTGTGACTACCTAAGGACAAATCACATGGAAGTCAGAGATATCTCAAGTTTCGAGGCCCCCAAACATCGTAAAGGAACAACCATCACTTGTTCCTCAATCCTGAGTATCCTGCTAGCAGTGGACCTGGGAAGTTCAATGAGCTTAAAGGAGGGTGGTAAAAATTAGCATATGATTGAGGACTTTATCTCCAGCAGGCAGTGCTGGGCCTGCCTTTGTTTCCCAGCGCCAGGTTTTACTCTTATCATCCCAGTTGGTAATGGGGTCATAGGTTAGTCCACAAAGGCCTAGTTAGTTTAAGGATAGGAGTCATAATACCTTTCCAACTAAACTGATCAATCACGAGAACATAGTCTATGTGAAAAAATTTCTGACTTCTGAACAACTGTAGATCAGTTTTTAGAATGCAACCTATTTAGAGACAGACCACATATAATTTATCACTTCAATTTAATGAATGTTATGATTTTTATTTTCTTTCTCACTTCGTTTAAAAATTTATTTTCAAGTTTATTGAGATTATGAAACTCTTTTATGTGAATTTTGTTTTAATGAAATAGAATCCCGGCCTCCAGTGTAACGATCCGAGTCAAAGCTTAGAGCCACTGGAGAGAAAATAATTGCCAGAATTGTATTCAGACTCCTAAGAGATCCTGTTATAATGCCAAAAATTCTGTGAAACAGTTGAAAGGTTTCATTTTGGTATTCTTTCCTTTTGGCAGTAGAGTGAAATCTCTTTGCCACTCAATTTTCTGATTATTTTTCTTACCCGACTTCTCTGTTCTGTTACGTTTCTTATATTCTATATGTGTGTACTGTCTTTTATTTTAAAATTTATGTTTTTTTCTTGTTATTTATTTTTCTTTCTGTACCGTAATGCAAATAACATTTACAAGAAAGAGGCCATTAAGATAGAAAAATATTTTTTGGTGATAATAGTTGCTTGTGGATAATTGCTGTCTTGCTGACATCCTTTTGTCCCTTTACATCTCTAGAGAAAATATTCATAAATAATTAAAATAGAAATAATTGAAAGCTTGTAATTACATAATTTCTTTCTCTTTTATGAATAAAAATTCTCAGTTTATAGGGACATTTCCAGTGTTCTAAAATGTTATATCATTTTGTTAGGTGCTTAAATAACTGTTGGATTTCTACTTCGGCTTTAAAATTTATAGCCAAGTATGTTAATAGTACAGAAAAAAGTAACTGGGAGTTCTATAAATTTTCTCAGCAGTAAAAATTTCTATCTTTTAATTGCAATTTATTCGGGCTAAACAGCTCTATAGCCTATGTTTGTTTTCTAATAACCAAGGCTCTTCTAGTGGGAACCCCGAAACCACCTCAGGAAAGAATTGTTAATTCTAGAAGCCAACAGGGAACCTCCAAATTTTGATTATAATTGATTTTCTCATGAGCTCTCTTCTGTATAAGGTACAACCCTCACTATATCTTTCTTTCCTTCCTCTCTCATTATAATACTCCTAATTCCTGAGAGAAATCTAACTGACCCACTTCATCATTTTATACCAGCTATGCAGCACTCACTATTTTCAGAGTCCAAATGTTCTTTATTTTAATGAAGAGGCAAATTCCATAAAATTAAAATGCATGCCGTTAATTTTCATTAATAGGTTGAAAGCCTATCCCCTCAAGTTAGAATAACATTAAAATGTGGATCTGAAAATTTGTTGTAAGAATATATTCTCATGGGCAGGTCTAACGTCTGCAATGTGCTTGTAGGGTGTCAGAAACATGTCTTATTACTTATAAAATGTAGCAATATTAACTGAGCTCCACGGATCTCGTCTGATGTCTTTGGGAAGGAACTTCTTAGGATCCATTATTAACTATATTGACAGTTTAAAGTAGTTGAGTTTCTGTTGTAGTTATGTAAGTATTCTAATTAATTGCATATTTTAAATCAACTTTTTGTAGTGTTCAGTAAAATAACCTCAGGTATCTGAAATTGTCTTGAAGGTATTTAAGAAGTAGGAATGGTGGTGGTGGTGGTAGTTGTGGTGATGAAGATGATGACGATGGTGATAAGGATGATGGTGATGATTGTGATTGTGATGATGATGATGGTGGTGATGATAATGACGGTAATGACAGTAGTGGTGGTAGTGACAGTGTGGAGGTGGCAGTGGAAGCTAACTTACAGTGTGCCGGGCACTGTGATAAGACTTTTCATGGGTTAACTCATTAATCCTCACAACAACTTTTTGGAATGAATATTATTATCATTTCATTTTTTAGATGAAAAACAGGCACAAATGTTTATATAACTAGTAAGTGGCAGTGTTGAACTGCAAACTCTGGCAGTCGGGTTGTAGAGTTCCTCTCAGTTTCTACCATAATTTCTCGGAAAGTTCTTACTCTCAACATAATTCATTCTTGAAAATATTGAAGAAAGAATGTTATGTTCCCTTGAAAGTTAAAGAGCATTAAAAGATCCCTGATTCAACTTTCAGATACAGTTTTGGCTAACATGATATTAGCATTTCATACTTGTTCTTTAATTTTCTTCTTTGTCTCTATAATTGAACATTTCCTATTGGCTTAAGTCTGTTGAGCTTAAGGATAAAACATTATTGCTTTAATATTTGCAGTTGATTTCCATTTTTGATTCAGTTATACTTTTGATATCTATGTATCTTATTACTGAAATAACTTTTTTCGGTATCTTTTTTTAGTTATTTTTATGAAATCATAAGGATACTTATAGGTATTTGCCAAAAATAAATGAATCGTTGGCCTGGGAAAATAGTTGTACAGGTATCTTCATAACTGCTTTATTTATAAAAAAATAACACTGGATTTGACCTAAATATTCATCAGCATATCAATGGATAACTCAAAATTGTGGTATATCCATACAGTGTAATATACATAACATCATGGATCGGTCTCAGAAACATTTACTTTATTGGTGAAATCCATGTAACATAAAATTCACCATTTTAAAGGGAACAATTCAATGGCATTTAGTACAGAATTAAAGGACATGTATTAAATGTTATACATCTACTACCTCTGTCTAGTTCTAAAACATTTTCATCATCCCAAAAGGAAACTCATATTCAATATGTAGTTATTCGCTATTCTCCCCTCCCCTAAGTCCTTGGCAACTACTCATCTCTTTTCTGTCCCTTTAGGCTTACCTATTCTGAATATTTCATATAAAAGATATACAATAGTAACCTTTTTTGTTACTATTGGATGGGGGCTTCTTCCACTTAGTGTAATGTTTTGAGGTTTGTCTGTATGTGCCATGTATTTCTATTCATGGCTGAACAATATTCCATTGTGTGTATATACCACATTCATTCATCTAGTGATAGACATGGGCTTTTCCACCTTTTGGCTATTGTGATTAGTGCTGCTGTAATCATGCGTATACAAGTATTTGTTTGAGTTCCTGTTTTAAAATCTTTGGGGTATATATCTAGGAGTGGAATTGCTGCATTATACGGTAATTCTGTTTAACATTTTGAGAAACTGCCAAACTCTTTTCCATAGCAACTGTACCATTTTACATTTCCACCAGCGATGTTTGAGAGTCCCAGTTTCTCCACATCCTCACCAATGCCTGTTTTTGTTTTCGTATGATAGTCCACACAGTATGAAGTGGCATCTCATTGTGGTTTTGCTTTTTCATTTCCTTACTAGTGTAGAGCATCTTTTCATGTGTTTGTTGGCTATTTGTGTATATTCTTTGGAGACATGTCTATTCAAATTTATTGCTCAGCTTTAATTGGATTGTCTTTTTGCTTTTGAGTTATCTGATCTATGATTTACATATATTTTCTTTCATTTCATAGTTATATTTGAAAATTTTTGTCTATTTACATTTAATGTAATTAATTATATATTTGTTAATATTTCTAATTTACTTTGAAATTTATGTTTCTATTTTATTTTGAATTCCTTGTAATTTTTTGAGATAAAATAAGATATTTTCATTCTTTTAGTGATTTTTCTAGAAATTATAATATGCAAGTTAATTGAAGTCTAATGCTAATTAACATTTTTTTCTTCTCTGAAACAATATAAGGATTTTAGAACATGTTAACTCTGCCTTTCTCCCTTGTACCGACATGTTGACCTTTATATTATGTTGCAATTCTTTCACTTTCTATTTTCTGAAAGTTCTTTGTTTTGCCCTCATTTTTGAAAGATACTCTTGCTGCTACAGGAATTCCAAGTTGATATTTTCTTCTAGTATATTATTTCATTCAGTTAATATTTCATTCTCTTTTGTCTTGTTGGTAAGAAGTTGTATTTTGATTTATTGTTTTTTTTTTTAAACAAGCTTTTAAAATATCTGTTAAGATTTTATTTATATCTTTGGTGTTTGGCCATTTTGTAATCATGAGTCTAGATGAGAATTTATTTTTATGTTTCTGGTTTGAGATTCATTGAACTTCTTGTGTCTGTGGATAAATGTCTATCACCAGTTCTAGAAAATTTTCATCCAGCATCTCCTCACATATTATGTGTTTCTCTGTATCCCAGTGCTCTCTTTAATTCTTCTGAATTCTTTAATTCAATTAAACATATTTCAGATTTATTTTCCTACTCTAATCCATGGCTTCTAAATTCTCTCTCTCTCTCTTTTTTTTTTTTTTGGCTGCATTCTAGATAATTTCTTCATACACACACACACACACACACACACACACACACACACACACATAAATAACAAAAAAATAACAGTAGTTTTCTTCTTAGTTGTTTTAGAAATTTTGGTTATTAGAAATTCTTTAGGGTACTGCACCAAACATGCTCTATCACTTCTTATAGTTTCCTCTTTGTAATTTTTAGACTTATTTTTCAAATTGCTTCAAACATGGTGAGCAAGGTTGTTTTATAATCTATCTGGTAATTCTGTTATCAGAAATATTTGTGGGTTTGTTTCTTTTTTTCTGTTTTGTTTTTTTTCTGCTCGTTCTAGCTCAGAGTGGGTTTTTGCTGTGCATGTTTGACTATTTTGTGTTTGTTGACCTTCAGAAACTTTTACTGGAAATTCCTTGAGATCCAGGATGAAAAGCTGTTCTTTAAGTAGATTGGTATTTCTTTTTATCCAGAGCCAAGCTATTACTCAATTGGCCTACATATCTATGTCCAATTTGGCTTATTGCCATGTCTTGGAGATTGGTTTTCCCTTCTCCCCACTTTACCCCCTGCTCCCCACTACTTTGCACAGCACCGAGGTAGAGTCTGGGTTATGAGTAAGTTACCTTACCCATAAGACACCTAAGTGGACAGGACTTGGGATTTTTCTTCTGCCTGCTAGATGTAAGAGCCCTTAAAATGGAAACTTATGCTCACTATTAATATTATATTAATAGTATCAGTAATATAACACATGTTATATTATTGATATAATAATAATATGTTATATTATTGTTTTGGGGTATAATTTTCTAGTAACTAGGCCTATATGTCATATGCATTATAGTTCAAATATAAATTAAGCATTCCCTTATATGAGCTCAATTTGCCAGTACATTCACTGGATGATCTGCTGCTCATGTAGTTGTCTTATTAAAATATCTTGAAATAATCTGTTATCAATGTAGTTATAATAAAATCTCCAAGTTATTTGTAGTTTGCTATTACAGGCAATGTTTCTTAATGTAAGAATGTATAAGTGTCTCTACATATACACATATGCCTTATCCAAGATGCTTTTCACAATTAGGGAAGGATTCTCCCCTGGAAACTCCCTACTTATATTTTGGAGTCAGTTAATCTGAGTGATTGTTCATGCTACCAAGTTAGACAAGTGAGACTTTCCGCCTCCTACGATGTCTGTTCCTGGTAGGTGGTGGCAGCAACACCAGTCTGATACCGAGAAACAGAGAAATAAGTGAGCAATTCTCTTGACCATCCAAAATCGGTCATTAGAATATGCAAATAAAATTTTCCTGCATACCAGGACTACTCATTATGTTTATGAAAAAATAGTTTTTATGTGGTACCTAAGAATAGAGATCATTAAGGATGGAAACTGTCTTTTATTATTGAATTTTCAGTGCCTAGTAAGAACCTGGTACACAGTAGGAACTCAAATATTTGTTGAGTAAATGTATTGAATGAAGGGAGGTACCGCCTCCTTAATTTGTCACTATTCCAAAATGACTGTTTCCAGAGCTGCAGAAGTTAGCCTGTTTTCTCTGTTCCTCAAGAAGAATTTACTGTGTCTGCTGCTGTCTCCTTTTCTTTTACTTTTCTCCCATCAGTCACCTTCTAACAAAAAGTGTCAGTGACACTTTTTAAAATTAGAAATCTTATTTCACATAGCTGCTAAGTGTAAGCAGGAACGACAATAACAAAAACATGGTTACATAGTGTAGCGGTTAGCACGTCTGCTTTACATGCAGAAGATCCTGGGTTCACGCCCCAGTGGAGCCACGGCCCATGGTCTACGGCCTTGCTACACCGAACAAGCCCGATGTCTGATCTCGGAAGCTAAGCAGGGTCAGGCCCGGTTAGTACTTAGTACAGCACCTAGGAAGAACAGGTGCTGTAGGCATAAATAATAATAATAATAATAAAACAATAAAACAAATTTCTACCATAGTCCCAGACTTCGGTAGGAATTTTGGCATCATTTTTGTAAAATAAACTGGTAAGGTGGTCAACTTCAATGACAGGCCAAAAAAGAAGAAATCTTCTTACTTAAAAAGTCCCAGGAAACCATATTAGCAGTAATCTAAAGTGAAGGAATTTTGATTGGATTAAATTTGGCATTGTCAGAAATCCAAGTTTCTGTAGTGGATTTAAGGCTTTGAAAGACACACTGCATGAAGTTACTTTGTCAGTCAAGAGAATAAATGCAATGTAAAAAATCTCTTTAAGGACTCTAAAACCTTTAAGAAATATGAAATCTAGGATTTCGGAAAACTAAGTCGAGCTACTGAACAGATAGGGCTATATAGGCAAAAAAGTCGAGGAAGGTCCATGGTTGGAGTATTAATATCCTAGACCATTTCCTGGAAATAACTTCTCTACAGAAAATGTTGTAATTAGGTGATTCTGAGTTGTCTTTTCCTGGCTGCTCCATAACTTGAGACCTTGACACAGACACTGCCTAGCTAGATAGTCCCCTTTTTTTTCCTGATTGCTCTCCAAGTTGTCTACATTCAAAAATGTGATTCCTCATTCCAGGTAATAAAAAGTGCATTGCAATAGTTGCAGTCCCTGCTTTCAAAGTTTAACTTTTTGTCTTTGATTTAAAACCAGAATAGAAAGATATGCAAATGAATGTGAAATACATTAAGTCTAGAAATATATTTCCTGTCGTTTATTCATTCACTTAGCAAACATTTGTTGAGTCACGACCATGAGCCATTCACTAAAGTAATTCCCGGGAAGGGAGCAATATGGCCTCTGACCTTACTTCCTTTAGATAGTTGTTCACATGTCACCAGTTAGAGAGGACTTCCTGGACCATTTGATCAAAATCATGTTTCGGCCCTGCCCTGCTTTTCATGCTTCCTTCCTTCTCCCTCTGCTTATTACTCTCCATAGCACTCATCACCATCTCTTATACTACTTATTTCTTGTTGAACACTTTTCTGCCTCAGTTGGAATGTAGAGCAGGAAGTTGATTTTGTTTATTACTTTTTACTTAAAACCAAGAACAGCTCCTAGCATGTGTACTTCAGTGAATAAATATGATCTAGGCTCTGGCTTCAAGAAGCTCTGATGGAGGATGAAAGTGTAAAATAATTTTGTAAGTGCAAAAATAGAGATGTGTACAATTGTTATAGGATCACAGTAGAGGTTCTCAGGTGGGATGTCCTTTGTGCCATTGACAGATGAATAGGAATTTATCAGGAAGAAGGAAAAGAGTATTCCAGAACAGATTTCTGAGGTGTTTAGAAGTTACATTTGCCCAGATTTGAGGATAGGACTTGGGGATGGGTTATATGTCACTGGTTAAGGATCACTTGTGCAGGATTTTGCCCATCCTTTCTGGCATGATTGAGTGAATAGGTGGAAGTACCATTAATTGAGAGATGCTGGAAGGGAAACATCCGCAACTTTTCCCTGGAGAAATGAGTTTAGTTTGGGATAAGTGGCATTTCCGATGTCTGTAGAGTGTTTAGTACTTGGAAAATTGGGGTGTGTAGCTCATAGGGAAAAGTAGGGATTGAAAATAGATCTGGAATTTATTATTATATATGTTATAAGGAAGTCCTAGGCATGAATGAAGCCACATACAGGGAGCATGAAGATGCATAGATAAGGTTAGGACCCTAGAGAAGTCAACATCTAAGAGATGATCAGTGAAAGAAGAATCAGAAAGGAAATCTGAGAATGTTTTGGAAGGTCTGAGGGTACCCGGGAGTTGGTGACTTGCTAATTAAGAGGTGTTAATTTTAAAGGGGCGTGGATAACTTGTCATTTGTCACAGAGATTTCATTAGGGTGAAGATTAAAAAGATACTGTTGGACCAGACCTGACAGGTAGCAAATTGGTAAAGTTACTAAGAAAAGCAGTTTCAATAGAGTGCATGGAAGAGAGTGGAAACGAGATATGAGTGGGCTGGGACATAAATTAGAGCAGTGAACTTCAATGAGGATGGGAGTGGGATGGGTGGGCAATTTTGTCCCCTAGGGGAAATTTGTCAGTGTCTGAGGAACCCTGAATTAGGAGGGAAGAAATGAAGATATGTGAGTATAGACTATTCTCCCAAGAAGTATGAAAATGAAAGGATAGCGAAGGAGAGATGGTAGCTATGTGGAAGGATAGGGAGGAATTTTGTTCTGTTAAGTTGTGGAAACTTCTGTGTCTGTGAGATCTGGAGAGATGAACAGAGATTGACTGAAGTCTTACACGTGAGAAGAAATAATTTAGAAGAGCAAGGTTCTGTAGATAGCTGGTAACTAAATCCTCACCTGAGACAGGAGGAAGTATGGATGGGCAAACAGTTTTTGGAAAAATTGAGGATACAGCAATTGAGATATAGTGAAATAAGACATGAAGGTTATCTAAATAGTTGAGGAACTTAGAATGGAATAACAAGGTCAAGAAGGTTGTCAGAAGTTTGAAACTGCAACCTTGAGGGGTTAAAATAAAAGCAAGAGACTTTAGAGAGGAATGCCAAGAGCTTAGCTGAGCTGAGAAACTGTAAATCAATGGGCTACGCAGTTTTGTCCTGCTGAGGTAGTGGGCCAAGAGCAAGAGCAGGTGGAATGTGGTTAGATTTTTCCACAGTTGGAGATTGGCAAATGAACTGCTTTGAAAGGTCAAGGGAGAAAGGAAGCTAAAGTTGTCAGTGAATTTTGTTGAAATAATGATCCATGGATAATCTCAGTAAGAAAGTGATTTCTGGAAGGGGACTGGTAGTCTTAGAGAACAGAAATGGCTAAGGATTTGACAGAGCTAAGGAGCAAGTTTAATGGTTTTGGTGGTGGAGTGATGGTAAGGTCAGAGATGGAAGGATCGTTGCTGGTGAGGAGAGCGCTGTTAACAGATTTTTCTAGGTTTGCAAAGAAATTAAAATCTAGCAAAACAGGAATAACAAGGCTTTGAATCTAGGCATGATACATAGTTTGTGAAATTCCTGGAACTTTCGAGAGAGAAGAACTTCAAATACTCCAGAAGGCAGATCCCGGGACTGTTTTGTTCATTGTAGGATAATGGACACTTGGCACATGGTTAGAGCTCAGTAAATATTTGTTGAATGAATAAACACCCTTCCAAAGTCTTTCTTCCTGAGGTAGTTTATCATGCCAGAAAATTTGATTCACGTCTGACACCTAGTGGTATTGTCTTCAAATTACAGTGAAGTGGCAGCATTTTCCTTCTGCTATTTAGAGATTGTATAGATCATTTGTACAATGGGTCTGTTCCTGACAGAAATCTCTGAGTTGGTTTGGGGCAGTTTTACTGTTGGCATTTTCCAGGGCTGTAATTTGAACCAGTCAGCAGTAAATGTTTATTGAGCATCTACTGTATGCCAGGCACTGTTCTATGTGCTGGAGGTTTTCATGCACTGTGTGTTCTCTCACATATATGATCTCACTGAATTTGAATACAGAAGCCGAGCATTTCATTGGGAACTTAATTTAGGGTTCAGTTGTGATTCTGCGTGTGAAACCTTTCTACATTTATTTCATAGCTTTTGGTGCTGTTATCTCTACATCATGGCATACTGTTTTTCCTTAATGTTAAGTCAGCTTTAGGAAGACGAAAGTAGGATTGCATTTGTTGTCAGCTTATATTATCTACCTTGTGTAGAATATTACAGACTCTAGAAAACCATGCAAGGATTTTGTTGTAAGAAAAAGTAAAGTTCTTATTTGTTAACAGTGTTTGCTGCAGTATTTGTAGTATTTATGAATGAATAGACATGGTATCTGGGATATGCTTTAAAATTTTTTAGGAAAAAGTAGTGAAAATAAGGTGACAGTTTATTATAATTATTTAAGTTGTATTCATGAGGGTTTATTTTATTTATTTATTTATTTTGCTTTTGTGTATGCTGGACATTTTTCACAATGAAAAGTAAAAAAAAGATTGGATGGGTGTGCATTGAAAAAAAGTTTATCATGATTAAGATAGAACTTGGTCTGCTTTTTATATTTAGCAAATTTTCATATTTTATATTGTTCCATTTGATATTACTTTTGAAAATCAGATTGAGTAAAGAGATAATATGTTTTTGCTTATAGTAGATATAATGTGATTGAAACCTTACAGGTGACATTCTACTGACATTGATTATGTGACATTGATTATGACAGAGATTATTGAAATTTTAGGTCTGAAGCTTATGATAATTATTAAAGCTAAAGATTGGAGACTTGGGAGTTATGATTTTAAAGTACCAGCCATCACTCTGGAAATGAGAGCATCTAAAGTGGAAATTTGGGGAAAATCTAGATTTAATAAGCTGGCACATATATGTATATTTTTTTATTAATGCTTCTGCCATTTACCATGATAAATGTATTTATCATATGGTTTTTATGTTAGGCAACGTTTCTCTATAAGGTTTTTAAGATAATTCTGGGTGCCATCAGCAAACCCAAGCCCAAAATAAAAATTAGAAGCCTGTTTTCAACAATAAAAAAAAATAGTTGTGAAACATTTCAGGCAAACAAAAATGTAGGGGAAAAAATGTAACTTCCAAGTATTTGACATCTGTCTTTGTCATCTTAATATTTCAGCATCTTTCCCTTCCCACAATAGCCCCCTCCCCAACATAGATGGTTCTAAGTCTGGTGGTATGGTTAAGGCTCCGTTATACCATTTCTCCCTAATCTCTTTCCCTAGAGGTAACCACGAACCTGGATTTGGTGTGTATTACTCCTTCTGTTTGAATTTGGCTTTAGTGGATTCATAAATCCTAACTTCTCAATAAATTTTTTTTCCCGTGGCAATCTGATATCCATCAAAGAAAAGAAAAGATCTTTTTTTTATCGTTCAGACTTTCCTTTGATATCTATTTAAGTCTCCTTATGGTTTTTTATTTTGGGTCTGAAAATAGATATTAATTTCAATAAGCTTTTAAATTGATTTTTAAAAACAATTAACGTCTGGATCTTTAATATTCTATTATGTGATGTGCTTCTTTTAGCTTTCCTCTTTTGTGGAGAGTATACCTTTTCCAAGGCTTCATATTGAAGCTCAGTTTAATTTCAATAGCTTTCTTTCTCTTGTGTAGAGAGATTTTGTTTTTTACAACAAAGAAATCAATAAAAAGACTACTTAAAAAAATAACTCATTATAAAAGCAAAGGTAATTTGGTTTCATTAAAAATTTGTTTAATAGCATGTTTGAGAATGTTGAGAGAGAAGGGGGAAAAATGCTTAATCAGTGACAGTTGTTATTTTCCATTGCTTTGCTTTTGGGGGAAAATATAGGATAGTCTTTTTTTGTATAAAGTATATGTTTTTTCAGCCTGTTAAAAATGTTTTTCTTGTCCCCAAAACTATGGAGTTCCTTGACCCAGGCGTATCTATCTTTCTGTGGATCTTCATTACAGGGCCCTTTTTTTAGTAATTAATATAGCTCACATTTTGTTACTTCTTAAAATAATCTGTTTGCTTTGTACAGTTAATATTTTAAATTTTGAAATGACTTAAATGTTGCAAGTGATTGAGTTTAGCATTCTCCAAAAAGGGTCATCAGATTTCAATCATCCTTCAGTTAAGTTGGTATACCCTTTCAACCAATATTTTTATAGCATTTACAGTATGACAATCACTGACCTTGATTATCCCTGATCTGTATGTAAACCTTCTGAAGGTTTATCATCAGACTGGCATAGTAATAAGTGACATTTATTAAATACCTATTTGTATTATGCATTATATAAGGGTTTTAATGGATTATCTCTTTTAATCCTCACAACAACCTTGCGAGGGAGGAATAAATAAATCATTTGTCTAAAATCACTTGGAGATAGAGTTGCCAGATGAAATACAGGAGGCCTGATTAAATTTGAATATCTGACAGACAACTAACAATTTTAATATAAGAATGTGCCAAATATTGCGAAATCTGGCCTACATGGAAAATAAATGGTAGAGCTGGAATTTTAAATCATGTAATCTGGTCATAGGGCCTAACCTGTTAACTACTGAATTATACTTGATATGGAGAATAAAAATCAAGTCCAACTGGGTATTCATTTGGTATTTAGATGGCAGCTACTACCTGTATATCAGTTTTGTTTTGTTTTTTTTTGCTCAAGCTGTTTTCCCTTCCAACTGATTGTATTTACCATAATGTAGAAATATGTGCATGTTTTCTGACTTCAAAGTGTAATATCAACTTTAAGTAAATTCATATATAGGTTTTATAGCTTCTGGTTTAAGTCTTTACTAATTGTGTATTAAATAGAACAACATGGCACTTTTTCAGTACTTGCTCATTTTAACCATTCTTGTCCATGTCAAATCATTGTAGTTTTTCTTTTTTTCAAATATAGAAAGGTTTGATTACATGTGTGTGCTGAAAAGAAATTTAAGGTCAAGGAAATGACATGTGTAAAAGGTACTTAACTGTTCTTTGAAACATGTCCTGTGTGTTCTCAAAAAATTTATAAAAAATTATGAAATACAGATGTCGACTTGAAAGAAGTTTTTGCAAAGAATTTCCAGGGAGGCCACCTGGCTGTGCCAAATGATCATACAGGTCAGTAAGGAATCATTTTTCCTGGTGAATTGTGAGAATACAGGATTGGGCTCTCAGTTTTACATATCCAAAAATTGACTTACAAAAACTAAAGACACAAGAGATAAAATAACACACATTTTAAATTTGATACCATTGATTTCTAGTCCCAGCAGAATTGCAGACAGCAGATATTAAAAGGAAGACACTTAAAATCAATGAGCTAAGTGTTTATCTCAAGACTTGGAGTCAAGAAATACGGAAATTGAAGAGAAGGATATTTCTTAGTGACCCTACCTGCAAATTAAAGGCATATCTATGAGAAATTTTTCTATTTCTAAAAATTTCTATTTTCTAGGTATTGGATAATATCCAGGTAGTAATAGCAAGTCAGAATTTTGAAGAAAGTCCAGAAAAGAAAGCTCGGAAACATCAAGAATCAAAAGTACAACTCTTGGCAGATAACATAGGGCTTGCTCTCGGTCTGGCCTGTATTTTTGTCTATTCTGTATATGGATTTTCTAGACCATTCATATGTTTTCGGGCATAGCATAGTGAGAGATTTGTCATTGGCAAAGTGTCATTTCTTACAAAGGCAGTCATTGCAAAATTAGTATTTCTTTGATAGAAATTAAAACCTAATTATTTTGAACTACATCTATTCTTTATGAGGGAAATTTTGTACCAGAATTTTCAAAAGTCACTACTTTGTTATTCAATCAACTTTTTATTATTTTGCACAATTCATTAATGGTCCTTTACATTTTGTCTTTTTAAATATAAGTATGGTATAATCACCTTTGGGACACAGGAGACTGGAAGACAATAAGAAAAATGTTTCTCCTCTTTTATTATGTAAATCTTCTCATGCAAGCAATGACTTGATACAGTTAAACTTAATTAACCCTCAGTCTCTAGCCAAGAGAAAATAGATGGTTTCCCTAATGTCAACCGTTGTAAATATTGAGTCGGCCACAGAGAGACCTAGCCTGATTACCAGTTCGACTAGAATTAAGTATTGGCATCCTTTCAAATTAATTGTAAGTGTGCTTGTCTACTTGTATTCAGTAAAGCTGGACAAATGAATCAATAGTTCAATTCCTTTTGAAGCAACATGGAGTACCAGGTTTGGATTCAGACCTGGGTTCAAATCCCTTCTCTACCTCTTTGCAAGTTACTTAGTCTCTGTTTCTTCCTTAGTTCACTGGTAGTATTAGGATTGTAATGCCCACCTTGAAGGCTTGTGAGAATTGAAGTAGATAATATATTTATTCATTGAATAATTACTTAGTGATTGCCTGCTCTGCCCAAGCACTGTTCTAGTGCTGTGGGTTTCAGGGAATATGACAAAATTCCTGCTCTTCATTTTAGTGGGATAGAGTACAACCAACATGTAAGCAAATAAACATGTGATGTTAGGTTGTGAATGGTAACTTCTACAAAGAAAAATAAAGCCTGGCATATAAAGAAAGTTTTCCCTAGCTTTTTATACTTTTCAAAGTACAGTAAACACCTACATACTGTCCATCTCGATTCAACAATTGACGTGTTGCTGTCTGCCTTATCCATATGTGTGGGTGTGGGTGTGAGGGTATCTTGCTTTAGTTTTTTCCCCCAAACCATTTGAAAATTAAGTTGCAGATATTATTATAATTAGTCCCTTAGTACTTTAGCAAACATCTCTGAAGAATTAGGACACTCTTCTACTAATATTTAATACCAAAACTAATATTATTTTTTCTTTTCCTCCTCAATCTCATGGAGAAAGCAGTATGGCTGTCTGTCATAGCTAATCAGAAGACAGAAGGATTTATTGTATTTACATGTTACTTTGGGAAGACATTTTATGTGTGTGTGTGTGTGTGTGTGTGTGTGTGTACGTATATACACACACACACACACACACCACATACACATATATATAATTAGGTTTATAGTATTTAAAATCAGATAAGAGCTGTTTTGCAAGTGTTTTATAACTTTTCAAAATTTAATTCCTGAAAACAAAAATATGACATTCATTCTCATTTAAGCAGTATGCAAGAAGAGCGGAAGTATACATTTACTGAGGAATTACTTCAGTTACATGCTATACTGAGTGCTTTAACATGTTATCTCATTTAGTTTTTGTAGAAACCCTTCAAGAATGTAAAAATATAGAACAGTTATTGATATTATAGAAGAAAAAGTAATTTTTTTAAGTCAGAAAGTTTACTTAATTGCAACTGGACTATCAAGTGGCAAAGCAAGAATTTGAATCTGATTCTACTGGCTTCTAAAACACAAGCAATTTCCACTATACCCTGTTACTTTTTTAGTTGTTGAGTTAGCCATTCGCTAATTAGGAAGAATTCTTTTAGAGTAAATAGCTAAATATGTAAGGGGACCTAATACATATTCTTTTACTAGGAAACTTCTCTTTAGCCACCTTTGTGATACACCACGATAAAAATTCAGTTTTACATGGCAATAATTATGAATTCTTTATATTTGACACTGAATTATTTTCTGCTCTGCATTGCCATCTAACCAGTATCACTGCATTACTTCATGTATGTATAGGCCTTATTTTCTCATTTATATTCTTCATTAAGGGTCAGGGCTGTAGTTCTCAAACTGGAGTGCATCGCAGTCGTCTCAGAGTTTCTGATTCAGTAGATGTGGGGTGAGGTCCACACATCTGCATTTCTAACACAGACCCTGGTGATAGTAATGCTGCTGATCTTGGGGACCACACTCTGGGAACCGCTATCTGCCTGTTTGTCCCCCTTCAGTAATTATTATGGTGCTTACCACTTAGCTTAAATGTCCTCTTATCTGTGAATCTTCCCTTGACTTCCGTTTTACAGAGACATAGTTGTTCTTGAGCATTAGTGTGTACAGGGAAACTTGTCAACAAAGCACGATCTGATTGGATCGTGAAACACTGATTTTTAGCAGACACCTTAGATGTTTTCTCAGATGATCCATGGGCAGTGATATGTGAACTGTGTCTTATTCATCATCATAACTTAAAGCTTAGCACAGTGCCGTGTTAAAAAGCAGAAGAGTGAGTACCACCAGTGTGTAGTCTAGCTTGTGACCTTGGGGAATTTAATTTCTCTGAACTTCAGTTTCCTCTTTTTATGCAGTAGTGGTAGAAGTACTTACTTGCTATAGAAATTAGTTCTCAGCTATGTAGAGTACTTAGTGTCGTAATTTATATACCAAATGAACCTAGGAAATGAAAACTATTACTATTGTTGTGGTTGTTTTGTTATGAAAGAAGCAAAATAAATGTTCCAGTTAATGAAACCCTCTAAATTATGATTTTAGCATTGGAATTCAGGATGTGCGTTTAACATTTCGTTAAAAATTTTTACTTGTCTTGATTAAATATTATTTTACATTTTGGCATTTTAATAAACTATTAGGAAGTAAAACAATGCCCTGGGCTTTTTTTCTCCCACAGGAAAACAAAGGAACCGCTTGGAACCCATGGATACCATATTCGTTAAGCAGGTTAAAGAAGGGGGACCTGCTTTTGAAGCTGGATTATGCACAGGTGCTGATATTATTCTTTAAATAATACCTTCTAATTCCTTTTTTACTTTCTTTTTATCTTCTTCCATATTTAATTTCTCTATTTTTTTCTTATCTATCCTTCATGTATGTTTCTCCCATTTTCTTCACATCTATTATTACTGTTTTTGAGACCTAATTGGTTATATGTTTCTTGATACTCAAATGGATGGGTTTGAACAGAAATAGTTTAATGTAAACTATAAATTGTGGGTCCGTTAGGTTACCATTCGGATAATGAGGTCTTGGATGCCCTTTTAAAGAACCTATTTTGCATACATTTTATTTTGACAAAAGAAGCAAAATGGTGAAGATATTTATGGACATAATTGAAATAATCTTTTTGGATCTTCAAATTCTGAAAGTACCTGATTTTCTAGAAGTGAATTAATTAATTTGCACCATAATCAGTTGCTCATGTCTTCAGTGCAACACAAGCCCAGCCTCATCTGTAGGTATCAGTGGATATAGTCTGATAGCTGTTTGTTCTAAAATATTTTGTGATTTGTGATTTTAATAAAAACTAAACAGAGATTTCATTTTCATTAATGCACATTCTAAAATAGTTACTCTTTTGTTTTTATACATGAAATAAAATGGGAATTAGTGAAAAACTATTTTTTATTGCTTTTTGAATAAAATGTTTTTTAGCTACAGATATCTTTTCAGCTACAGATATTATCAAATATCTGTAGTGAGTGTCGTTGCTAAGATTTATTAGGATGCACTGTTAACTTATTACTTCCCTTATTAATTACTGTTTTCATCATACTTAAAGTAACCCTAATTTCCATATCATTAATGTGTATAACTGTATGTTAACGTACATATGGAATTCAGTTTTCTAGAATGTATCACCAGTCATGTTCTAAACCTCACAAAGTTGGGAAGATGAAATGGAGATACTGTATGATAAGCACATAAAAAGGGCTTTTTTCCCTATATTCCTCTTTTCCTTGTCCTTTCTCTCCCAATCTTTTCCTTTCTCCTTCCCTGAGTTTTTCTGAGTAATCCAAATGCCCTTTTCCTCATTAAAATGAATAACAAGTTAATATGTATAAAATTAAAACGATGTACATACTCATATTTAAGTTTGGTCATGTAGTGCTAATCTATAAACTAAATGGATTGGAAGAATACCACACGGAAGTTAGCTGGATTAAAATTCAAGGACACTGAGATAGTGAGACAATCAGTTGTTTAAGCCTGTTGAATAATGTTTATCACAAATGACAAGGGAAACAGGAAAACCAGTAGTTCTGCAGCTCAGAAAACAGCCAGTAGGGGCATAGATAGTATATTAGAGCTGTGGCCGTTTGGTGACTGTATCTTTTGAGTTGTCAAAATAAATCAGTGACTGGAACTCTTATTTAAAACATGGCTTTTTCCGTAAGAAACTAGATATATTAAAATTTAGATTCATTTTTCTAAAAGATACTTTAAAAAATAATGAGCAATGTTACATTAAAAAATAAGGACATTACTCGAGCCATTATTTCAAAAGTATTCAGAAGTGACTTTCTTTAGGAATTCCTCATGTGATTTTTCTTTTTTTATTCCTCTCTGAAGGTGACCGAATTATAAAAGTCAACGGAGAAAGTGTTATTGGAAAGACCTACTCCCAAGTAATTGCTTTAATTCAAAACAGGTAAGATTCTTGAAATATGATTAACTTTGTACAAAGATGGGTTTTACAAATCAATGGAGCAAGTAGATTTAATACAATATCATATTCCTGTAGGGAACTGATGTGATGTGGAGATGTGGAACTTTTTTCTTAAAGGGGATAACACATTTGAGGGTTGCCAAGAAGAAACTCCTGAGGATAGTGTAGTTGGTGGCTTTGCTTTGGCAAATTCATCAGATTTGTGATTAAAATTTTTTAGCATCTAAAAGGCACACATTTTATTTGATGGTTTCTTAATCTCTTGATTGTATTGGGGTGGGGAGACCGTCTGATATTGGTAGGTTAGATATTAAAGCACTTGATGGGACAGCACCACTGTCCTTGCCTTATCTAAATGTAATTCCAGATCACAGGACTCAGTATAATTTCTCCTTTTGGACTTTTTAACCTAGAGGAACTACTCTGTCATTTTGAACAATAAAATAAAATGAGGCTCTGAACGCTGCCTATAAAGGCTCTAAAATTAAATTGTAGAGAGGAAAGCATATACAGAAGTTGAAATGCCATGTTTTTTAATTAAATAAGGAGTCATGATGATAGTTGTGATGGTGGACTCTATTTCCTTCACTTCTGAGGCCAAGAGGGAATATTTCAAAATTGGGCTAATTAATATTGTTTAAAATGTTAAATATGAAGGTTCTTTGTTTTTTTCACTTTTAACATGATAGTTAGAATATTTGGTAAAATTTGTAATTTGTTCTGTGATTTTAAGTAGAATAATAACTAATTATATACTAATGAGTTTTGTTCCAGGATTATTTAATATAAATAATATACTTTATTCCTAAATTAAATTGTGTTTCTAAATTATAAGAAGACATGACTGATTATGAATAGCTCAAACATATGGCAGGGAGCCCTCTTTTGTATATAATTAGCTTAAGTATATATATAAAAAGGACTTCTTTTCACTTTAGTGATTTGAATTTGAAAAGTAGAGACTTAAAAAAATAAAAATTAAACTCTAAAGCAATTTAAGAAATGTTTTTGAGTTAACTATTTTTCGTTTATGTCTTTCTAATACATTTCTACCTTCCCTAAAATAGTATATACATTATGTTCGATTTCAGTGATACAACATTGGAGCTTAGTGTTATGCCCAAAGATGAAGACATTCTCCAAGTGGTAAGTTTTATTCAAATATTAATTGTTTTTTAGTCATGAGTGTTAATAAAAATTATTTAAAGATAGAGGTGGATTACATTTTTTAAAATTCTAGAGGAAAAAAAAAACTCTTTGGTTTATTTAGCAGAGTCTGGAATTCCCTACATTAACAACAACAACAACAAAAGTAAAAGACCATTGTCAATTTTTTGCAATTAAGTGTTATGATAATGTTTTATTGATTCTACTGTGAACCCTTATTGTTGTCATTTGCAATGAGATCTCTAGAGTTTACTCCAGTATTGTTTTTTAGGTAGTCATTTGACTAAAAGTCAAAAAGTTCAGCATGCTAGGGCATATCCCCAAGAATTAGAATCTTTTTTTTTTTTAATATGAGGAAGTTTATGAAAGCCATTTCTTAATTTTCAACAAGTGTTACTGTTTGTAAATTAACTTACCAAGCAATTTTCTTGACAGTAACAATTCATTCTGATAGTAGAAATAGGCACGATGCATGGAGTCCACAACTTAAAGGAAAAACATATGAAGGTCTTAGGAAATGAAACTGTATTATTGAAAACTTTAGCATATAGTCTAAAATATTTTTCTCATTTTTAGAAAGAAATTGAATAGAATACTTACCTCCTTTATTAAGCTTAAATATTGCTGAAAGTAAAAAGCTGATAAAACATAAATTTCATTGAAAAAATTAATAATTTCCCCCAATTAACTCTGCAGTTTAGGAGAATAAAACAGCCTGAGAAAACTGTGCAAGTTACACACTAAAAGCTAACAGTTAGATCTAGGAAATGGCAGTGGCTACTAGGGTGTTTTGTTTTTTTTTTTAATTCCTCTTAGTGAATAGTTTTTTTTTCCCTCACTTATTCAAGAAATATAGGTAGATGGGGTAAAATGTGTCAAATATGTGGTGACAGGAAGAAATCTAACTATGGGAGGGGAACACACAATGCACTATATATGCCTTACTATTAAATTGTATACCTGAAACTTACTGAATTTCGTTAATCAATGCCACAAAAAAATAAAATAAAATAAAAAAATAAATATAGGGAACTTATGGAATCTTGTGATGGGAATGGAAATGGTGTGGTAATGTTTTTTATTTGTAAGGCATTAATTTGAATTTAGCTCAACAAAAGTCCTAAACAATCTTCCATAAACTTCTTTTTTTTATTCCCTGACATGTAAAATCTAATCAACTGAAGTCCATGAAGTTCAACCTTGTGTTTTCAAGATGTGTTGATTTTATTCGAGAGGGGCTGTTTACTGATCGCAGATCACCCATCCTAAGTACACTGTCCTGTTGGGGTTGGGAATGATTAGCAAGGAAGGTGCAACTGTCTGTGGTAATTTTCCTGGGCATGTAGAGCTAGCAGTAGGGTTCCTGCAGATTGAGAGAGGAGCAGATGTAACCATCGAAGGTGATAGAAGTCACTAGATGAGAAATAAATAGGAGACTTCCTGTAGTGTTCCACTTCTTCAAAGGACTAGATGATGCCTAGATGGTAGGAAAAGCTTCGCCTTGAATTCTCCTTGCAATCTGATGACTCAATGACAGAATGCACTTTCAGAAAAAAACTGTTTTTCATCCTCAGTAGACGCTTTCCTTGCCAAAGTGAAGGTACTGGTTGGACGCTATTTTGAACAGCGCTCATTTCACAGAATGGCTGGCATTGTACTGAATGCCTAGGGAAGGAAGCAAAGGCAGAATTTCCATCAGAGCCTGCTGTGTGGTTGATGACGAGTAGCAGCAACAGTGGAAGGAACAATTTTCTAATGATGTGATCAGTGGGAAACTGGGTTAATTAGCCTGTCTTGTTATATTGTATTTAAGATAAATATATTTAAAATAAAGGTAAAATACAAAGTGTTGCAAACATGGGAAATTGGTTCACTAGGGCAACATGAACACAGATCTTCGTGGTTCATCAGTAAAGGGTTGTGTTATATTGTAACAGGAAATTCATTTTTAAAACATGTTATTTGAATTATTTTAATTATAAGAAATTAAAAGCTCAGACCTATCATGATAAAAGAAAACTTGACTCTTAAGCTCTGCCTTCATTCATATTTGGATGTGCTATAGTTTATTAGGAGATCAAAGGAGTTTATATAATTAATCCACACTTTGCATTGTTCCCTAAAGGACATTAAGATGTGGCAGTTTCTTTTAATGTATAATTGTTTTTAGCTGGACTATCTACAAGTGTCATTTTTTAAAGCTATTATTAAAAAATAATAAATAAATAAAGGAAACCTGGGATTTAAAAAAACAGGTATAGAAATACTTCTCTTCAACAAATTCTAAATGTAAAATGTTCTGTAAGGGGTTTTCAGAAGTATTATGTTGGTCTTAAATCTGTTACCCAAAATACAGCCCTTTAAAGATGTATTTGTCCCTGTGAGGTTGAATATTCATTGTAAAGAAAACAGTAAACATGAACATTTTTACAGCCTCTGTAAAAATTATTTGCCCAAGAGAAAGCCTGTCATAGTTGGTATATATTTGCCCAGCAACAGCAGGATGGGTGTCCATGGAATTTAGTTTCTGAAATAACATATGGACCAAATTTGCTCAGCTCGTCTTTGAGAGGTGGCATAGAAAATTTAATTTGGTTTAAAACTTAACTCATGTAAGGCAGGTATATAAAAATACATTTAATAATTTACAGATTACAGTGATAGAATGTTGAAAAACATGAAGTAAAATTAAGAATAATTCATTGTTATTAAACTAGGGCTGGTTATATTCCAGTACTTGTCAGCCTCATTTTTTTAAATCAACATATATTTTCTAGATTAAGAACATAAATAGCATCACATTCCATTCATTTTAGTCACTTTGACAGTATTCTATAATGATATTTTAGACTGTGATATCTTAGGTTTGTATTTGTAAGGTGTATAAATAAATAAATAAAAAGCATTTCCTGTTTTATTTTCAAAGAAAACTAAAATGGTTTTGTTCCCTTCTCAAATGTCTTGTGTATGAATGACCTGAATTAAATCACCTGAACAGTGATGCTGGTTGAAGAAAATATGTTCTTGCATGAACCAGTGATAGGAGAACTCAGTCAGTGGATGCCTCAAGATATTTTGTTAAGCATTTGGCTCAGTGGACTCAAAATTAAATTTTCAGTTGATCAGTTCTGATGGCTGTGGAGATTCTTGGGTTTGTCTACTGTCTGATCAGGGCATTTCACGCCTACGTGTTGCTGGTTTGGGTTAAACACAGCAAGGCCAGCTGCTTTTGTCATGTGACGGAAGAAAGTGATGGCACATGGACTTGAACCCAGGCAGGTCAGAGACTAGCGTCTGTCCCCTAAGCTAAACCTGGTTGTATGCTGCTGATGGGTACAGGAAAGGAGTTAGCAAGCGTGCTTACCTCAGTCTCACTGCTGCTTTGTTTAGAGTTGTTATTGGAACTCACATCTCTGGGCTCTGAGTCTAGTGCTCTTTCTGTCACTCCGTGAAGATGTGATATAAATTGAGAAATGTAATTTGACCTGTTTTTCTTTAGATTTATTAGAATTGCTTTTATAATAAGCATTTCATATGTTTCATAATCAGTAGAATAGTCCATTGAAAATGAGATATCCATTTGTCAACTGGGTCAAAATGGTCTTACCTAGAGTAAGGGAAGCAGGAGTAGGAATTCTGGAGGGATTCTTTCATATTGGTCAAGTTTGTAGCAGATTTAAAAAATCTATTTTTAAATAATGATAAGCTAGTACATGCTTCTTAGAAAAGTTTTAAATATTTAGAAAGTTGTAAAATTTTCACACCCCACTGTAGCATGATTGGCATGTACTTTACTGTACAGGCAGACATATAGTTATTTTGACTTTTATTATAGGTAATAGCATTAAATTAATAAATCAGGCTGTTTAAGTGAAATGGTAGGCAGGCATTTTAATCTTACCAGCAGGGTTTTTTTGTTTTGTTTTGTTGTTTGTTTTTACCATTTATTAGACAGTGTAAGTATCATAGGCATGGAAATAGTGATTTTGATAACAATTCTACTAAAACTGAACCGAAGGATCATTTTAGGATCATTTTGTTACTATTAGGCACTATACACATAGTCAAGATCCAGATTGTTAATATTAAATAACACATTTTTGTTTACTAAAACAGTGATGCATCAGACCGTGATTTCTCAATGAAACACTTGGTACTTTTTGACCAAGTCCTCAAGGGAAAGCCTGCCAGCCACAGCTGTGAGCAAGTTATAGGGTTTTCATTTCTTTTTCCAGTTATAAAAACCTTATCAGCGGGTTCCATGTCCACATCAAAGAGTTGTTGCGTATTGTAATCCATTCCAGATGATTCGCCTAATGTTCACCCAAACCCTGATGAATATTTTCCCCCTTGAAGGAGTCTCAAGCATTCCTTAGCAGGCTTGTTTTCCAGGGAAACACTTAGCAAGCATCATGGGAGAAGAGGATTCCTTAAAATACATATTGTCTATTCTGATTATTTCCCCAAATTTACTCTGAAGCCAATCTGTGTCTGTACCATACCTCTCAGAATAGTCATTGAAGTTCCAGAATTATTCCTAGGTATGTCTGTGGCCCACCTGGAATACATTATAAGCTACAGTGGATTTAGGATTCTGCTAATTTCCCCACGGATGTTAAGTGAATGGTATTAGTTCCCAAACTTTATGAGAATGAGGAACTTTTAGATAGATAGATGGATGGATGATAGGTAGGTAAGTAGGTAGGTAGGTAAGTAGATAGATAGATAGATAGATAAATAGATAAACAAGCATTTTTAGTGTTCATGAACTGAGAGAATATGTAAATTCAGTAATGCTCTTGGATGAATTCATGTTTGATTCATCAAAACTGCATCTGCTTACATTACACAATAATTTTCTATATGTAAGAGTTCTCTTAGTCCACTGTTAATGCATGGTGCATATGAACATTTTTAGAGACCCCTGCTATAACTTTGCCTGGAAGCGGGGACCCATGAATGTAGACTATTTAAAATTTAGGGTTACTGTATAAGAATCTTAGAGATATCTGAAGTATGTGAAGTATTTTTTTCAAATATTTAATAGTTTCAATCGTATACTTCTATTATTAAAAGATAATATTCTTCCTCAAATTTGAATAAAGAAAGGATCTTAATTATTAGTTCTAAAGCAGCATTTTCTAGCAAAAATTCTACTTATATTAATACCCCTAGAAAAAATGAGTTCTATGGCTGAATAAGTTTGTGATCTACCCTTGAGTTCTACAGTGTACAGTAATGGGGTCTTGAGAAGTCAAGGAACTTCTCAGCCAGTTTTATGCTATGTCACTGGCCACAGAGACCACGCCTTCCTCCTCTTTTTCCGGCAATACCTGATAAATAGCTGATATGCACAGACCTACTGTGGGAAATACTGTGTCAGAGTTTACTCGTCCAGACACAGTTTTCCTTTCATGGAAAAGTATTGGTGTGAATATAATCGGAATTAAAAATATAGGCTTTTTATGTCGGTGCATGTTTTTAAAATGTATATTTTGATTGACTGTATTCATGCATTAAAAATATTGTGGCATGTATGTTTTCCTTTATCTACTTGGCTTTAATTTCTTGCTACAATCCAGTTTATGTTTTATAATAATCATTATAAAAGAATGACTCTGGAAGTAGTATTTTTTGTCTATTCAGTAGTTATTTTCATCAATTTATAAAACAGGGGCCAAAAGGTACAGTGTTGAAAGATCCTAATTTTTGAGTGAAACCTATTTAATAAAACAGTCACTCTCTTTTTTCCAAATCACAGTGTAAAGGCAGCTGCAGTCAGCTGACAGCTTGTGGTTATACTCTGATTTACAGGGGAAGGAGGAGGTTGTACTATTTTAAATGCATAATAGAGCCTTCGTTTCGTCATCTGGAAGCAGAGATGGAAGAAGCTCAGGGGAGATGAGAGACGGCGATGTTGCTCTTGTGGAAGGGAAGCTTTGTAGCACATCGTCAGACAGCAGTGCAGATCGAAGAAAATATCTATTAGGAATGCATGTCACCAGACGTATTTTGCTTTCAAGGATGGTAGACAAATCAAATCAGAACCAGATAAAAGCCTGAGAAAAAGCTACTCAGATGGATACTGAAGTTATTCTTTATGCTTCACTGCCCTTTACCTCTCTTGGTACCTTCCAGAGAAATGAGTATAGATGTATTTTTAGCTTGCTGTTTCCAGCATCAATATGACAACATGATTCTGTCTTTCTGTCAGTAAGCAGCTTCTACTATGTTTTCCTATTTTCTGCTAGCTGCAATTTACAAAGGATGTCACAGCTCTGGTAAGAAATGCACAGAAGCCATTTCCTTGCTTTTTAAGTCATGTTTGGTAGAGATTTGTAATAAGCCAATTGATTGAAACTGTAAGTTTGCTTAGAGAAATTCCTTCATAGTGCCATAGTGTTAATCTTACTAATTTGCAGAATGTGTTTGTGACATATGGTTTTCTTTATTTTTTATTTTTATGGTTTTTTTTTTCTTTTTGGTATCACGTACATAACCGGAGTTAAAACATATTTATCTGCATTTGTGTTTTTTAAAGTATCTCACCTGCTCTCTTTCCCTAGTACTTTGCTGTGATGTTATGTTTGTGGCTGCGCTTGAGCTTGCAAGCTGTCTAATGCAAAGACAGGATATGATGATTGTCCTGAATTAAGCTTGTTTTGATTAGGGGAGGATGTGTAACAGATACCACACCTAACCGTCTCAGACGCTGAACTTAGCCCTGCGTTGCATCCATTAGCTCGTTTTTATAGACTCTCTGTGTTTAATTTCAGTTTTTATTAAGTTTTTGAAAATATTGCTAGGTAATTCCACAAATTGTTGATGAAAAATGATTTGAGCTGCATGCCTGCCTGTTAGTAATAGAGACATGTCTCCTTACAAGTAAAAGAGACCAAATAAATTTGTACAATATAATCTTGCATTAGCTTAAAATAAAAAAAATAAATACAGAAAGATGAATTACTTTTTTATATTTTTATGCCTTTAATATATGTGCTTACTTTCTTAAACATGCCTATTCCTCTCTCATTTTAAATATCAAAATATTTAGCAGGGCTATTGAAAGACCTAATTTATCAAAATGGATTATTTCAGAGGGCTCAGTAATCGTGAATTGACAAGATATTTATGATAGCAGTAGTGCTTAAAATAAAATGTGTTAGGTTAAGGTTTTTCATATTTTTACCTTCATTTTGGCAAAAGATCAGAATCTTCTTTTGCTGCGATTTACCAGGCAGCCATTTAACCCAATGACTGCTGAAAAATCATAAAACTTGAATGGGGAAAATTTTACAAGCAACCTGGCTATATTTAATTGGTTGGGAGGAATTTTTAGTGTGTTCAGGTTCTTTGAGAAAACAGGCAATTATACTTTACATTTGTTGCATATTCTACAATTTATTTGATTTCTGAGAGACTAGCCCTTTCCTACATTTGTCGAGCACCCTCGTGTTGTTTGCATGCATGTTTTAGTGAATGGCAGTCAGGAGCACAGTAAAATAACACAGTGAATTGCCAGAATGGGAATTACCATTCTTTTCGTGAATTTTTAATGACACTTTTCTCTCATTTCCATGTAGGCGTATTCTCAAGATGCCTACCTGAAAGGCAACGAAGCCTACAGTGGCAACGCCCGCAACATCCCTGAACCTCCACCGGTTTGCTACCCCTGGCTTCCACCGTCCGCCCCTTCGGCCACGGCACAGCCGGCGGAAGTCTCCCCTCCAGACTCGTCATTAAGCAAACAGCAGAGCAGTGCACCAGTACAGACCCAACCTGGAAGGGCCTACAGAATGGAAATACAAGTGCCTCCATCACCAACAGATGTTGCAAAGTCAAACACGGCAGTGTGTGTTTGCAACGAGAGTGTGAGGACTGTCATTGTACCTTCTGAGAAGGTTGTAGATTTGTTAACTAATAGAAACAACCATACAGTTCCTTCACATAGAACCGAAGAGGTGAGGTATGGCGTCAGTGAGCCCTCTTTAAAAACAGTGTCAAGAACCACATCACCGTCGTCATCCATTCCCACTGCCCATCCGATTCATCAGACTGCAGCCTCCAGATCTTTGGAACCTTCCAGAATTTTACTCAAATCTGGCCATTACGGTGGACATTCAGAAAGCATCTCAAGCAATAGATCTCCAGCTGTGGATTCTCCTTCCGTAACTGTTAATCATTATTCTCCAAATTCCCATCAGCACATAGACTGGAAAAACTATAAAACTTACAAAGAGTATATTGATAACAGACGATTGCACATGGGTTGTCGGACGATTCAGGAAAGATTAGATAGTTTACGAGCAGCGTCTCAGAGCACGGCAGATTATAACCAGGTGGTACCGAACCGCACGACCCTGCAGGTACGACGCCGCAGCACCTCTCACGACCGAGTGCCCCAGTCCGTCCAGATCCGGCAGCGCAGCGTGTCGCAGGAGAGGCTGGAGGACTCGGTGTTGGTGACGTACTGTCCGCGCAGCGCGTCGCAGGGGGCCCTGACGGCCCCGCCCCTTAGCTTTAGCAATCACAGAACCCGTTCGTGGGATTATATCGAGGGACAGGGTGAAACCTTAGAAAATGTCACTTCTGAAAGTCAAATACCGGACTCAAATGGAGAACGCAAACAGACGTATAAGTGGAGTGGATTTACCGAGCAGGATGATAGACGAGGTATTTATGAAAGACCCAGGCAGCAAGAAATCCACAAAGCTTTCCGAGGTTCCAATTTTACTGTGGCTCCGAGTGTCGTTAATTCGGATAATAGGCGGATGGGTGGTAGGGGAGTGGGATCCGGGTCTCAGTTTAAAAAAATCCCACCAGACCTAAAAACACTGCAGCCAAACAGAAATTTTCAAACTGCTTGCGGAACGTCACTTTCTCAAGGTATTTCACAAGACAGGTCACCTCTTGTGAAAGTCAGAAGTAATTCTCTGAAAGCGCCTTCGTCGCATGTCACAAAACCATCATTTAGCCAGAACTCTTTAGTTTCCATCAAAGACCAAAGACCAGTAAATCACTTGCATCAAAATAGTCTTTTGACTCAGCAGACCTGGTTAAGAACCGAAAGTGCCCCCGACCAGCAAGCGGAGCCTGGGAAAACGCCCCCTTTCTCTGAAGCTTCTGTTAAGCCTGTCCTTCCGATGGGTGAGAACTCCGGCACTTCAGAGGTAGACTTACCTGTCACTCAAAGGAATCAAGAATTAAATTTACAAGAGGTTGAAATTCAGCAGTCATATTATTTAGATAATAAAGAAACTGTCATTCTAAGAGAAAAACCTCCATCTGGTCGCCAGACACCGCAGCCTTTAAGGCATCAGTCTTACATCTTGGCAGTAAATGACCAGGAGACGGGGTCAGACACGACCTGCTGGCTGCCTAACGACGCCCGCCGAGAGGTCCACATAAAAAGGATTGAGGAGAGGAAGGCCTCAAGTACCAGTCCCCCTGGTGACTCGCTGGCTTCCATCCCGTTCATAGGTGAGCGCATTTATAGTCATCAGCGAATGTGTTGAATGTTTAACATATCTTTTCAGCAAAGTATTATTTCTAGTTCAAGAGGCGCAGAAATTTTACACTGTGATTTTAAAATATTTGTTCTGAGTTTCCTAAGCATTGCTAAAACCAGAGCCATAAGCTTTTAACCTCTTTTTCCTTTTTTTTTTTTTTTTTTAAGGCTTGATGTATTTGGTATCCATTTTTATTTTTATTTCAATGAAACATTTCTAATTTCTGGGGCCAAGGGACTCAGCACAGCAAGTTGTATACCTAGTTGATTTATCTGAATCAAAAGTCAGGCAGAACAGTTTTGATAATTAGTGATTAATCTTACATTTAAATAGCGCTTTTTACTCTCTAATGCTTATTTCTTTGTAAATTTAACTTGGGTTGAAAGAAAAGACCTCTTCATTATCAAATTACTTTGTCTTAGAATAACTCCTGGCATCAATTTGGAAAAATAACTTACAAGTGTGTTTCCCATATTTCACATTTATTGGGTCTTGAGTCTCTTCCCACACACCCAGGTATGTTCTCCACCAAGCAGACAGTATAATGTTTTAAAATGTGAATCAGATCTTGTCACTCCTCTGACCAGACCCCTCCATTCACTTTCTGCATTACCCAGAATAGAATTCCAGATCCCACAGTGGCCTGCCGCCTCAACACCACTCCAGCTCTGACCAAATCTCCTGTCGTCCGTGTGTGCCCCGTCCTCAGCCATGCCAGCCTTGCAGTCTGGGACGTGGCGAATGTGCCCTGCCGCAGGGCCCTGGCTCTCTGCTCAGATAATACCGGCGTGTCACAGCCGGTTTTCCTGACACGCTTATCTAAAACAGCCCCCCCCCCCACCCACACACACACACATCTAGAACCTGACGTTGTCTGTCCCCTTAGGCTGCTTTATCTTCATATCACTTGTTTCCACTTGACATGTCTTGTATTTTTTGTTTATTACATGTTTCTCTGCGGAGCTAAAACATAAGCTACATCAGAGCCAAGATTTTAGATCTTTTGTTCACATCTGTGTCCTTAATGCCTAGAACACTGCCTGGTATGTAGAAGGCACTCCATAAATACTTGTTGAAATAATAGATTGATGATAATTTTGAGGTATGGTTAAATGTGTAGCAAGATAAAAAAAAAAATCCTTTCCATAATTACTATGTGACTCTAAAACCTAATCCACTAACAGGATTATCATCTGTGTCCTTAATATTATCTTAATAAAGGAGAAACTTAAGCTCTAGGTTAAATAACTTCCCTAAAGTCACATAGTTAGCAGTGGGGACAGGGACTCTAGGCTTCCTGGATTCAGCCACATCACAGAGCACAACTCCAGAGGGCACCATTTATATAGAATGCATTGTGAAGAGCGCCCCCTGGAGTCGTGTGATATAGTGGCCTTGGTTTGAGGCCAAGGCCAAACTCTTACTCTCTTTCTTACCCTACAGGTCCATAAAGAGTTCTTCATAATTATACACTAAAATATGCTTCTCTTTGAATAATATTTCAGTTTTTCTCTTCTAGAGAAACTTTTTTAAAGCTGTTGAGCTATTGAACTATCAGCTTTTTAAAAAGTTCTATATGACATATTTTTTATAACTATGATATAGTCAAGTTGTATGCATTGTGAGGGATCTCAGCCTAAATAGTACTTATATTCACATCTGTACCCTTAAGGCCAAGCTCAGAAAATAATAGAATTTTACTGTAGATAAACTTTATACATTCTTTATACATTTTATAGAAATTAACTAAGGAGTAATGATTGTTTTATGATTTTTAAAACATAAAAAGCGTAACTATCTCTAGCTATATTTCATAGACCTGTGAGATCTTACCAGATTCATGATTCATTTTATGAATCATGACTTTTGAAAGTCACCCAGCACAGAAATGTTTATATGTGCCTCCTAGAGCTTTAATATATAGCATATGAATACTGTGGTATATCAGTTTTATAGCACCAATGGAATAGGGTAGAATAACGAATGAAATGGTAACACATAGTTTATTTCACTGTGTTTCTATATGTGAATGTTGTCCACAGATTTAGAATTCTTAAAAATTTCTAGACCCTGAGGTTGAAGAACACCAATGTCTCCAAGGTTTTTATAGCATTTTCATGGCTCTGATAAAATTGAATGCTGTTTGAAATAAAGGCATGGGGAAAAAATTAGTTTTAGTAGTTATCTAATTTTTAGAGCATAATATCAAAAGTATACTTTATTTTGCCTAATATATGATTTGCCTTTTTTCTGTGAAAAGCTTTTAGTTTTTTGATTAACTAAAAATTCTCTACTATAACCTTGAAGTTCAAAAAATATTTATTAGTCTGCTCTAGTGATTGTGTTGTTAAATATATAAATAACCAATCAATAAAGGAACTTTCAGCATTTCGTTAAGTATCAGTTCCAGAATTTAGTATTGGAATCCTTTTATTATTGAGCTCTAAAGTTTTATCTGACCCATATGTGTTTCTCTTTCCAATCTAGGTATTTTGAATATATATATTTTAGTAGGGATAGATGCCAGCATTGAAATGGAATAAAAGATTATTTGTGGTGTTTCCTAAAGTATTTTTCAGGAATACTCATTCCATTTGATTAAGAGGGAAAAAATGATCAGTGATCAAATAAATAAAAATATTGAGTTTAAAGAGTTAAAACCAATTTTGTTTGACTTTACCATAAGACTCTAAGAATCATTAATGTGTTACTACGATATATCATGAATTTTCCAAGCAAGATGTAACACAGTTTTTCTCAGAAATGTTTAACCATGGATCTTTTTACTTAAGACTGTCTCACTTTAGTATACCATAAAACACACTTTGAGGGATATCGATCTATATTCTACACTCTTATAGAACCTTGAATTAAAAGGAGAAAAGAAAGAAATTAAAGTTCGCTTTTGTATAGTCACACTCAGAATCTCATATTCTGTGATTTTAATAATTATTTTTGTTTTTTGAAAACATTGTATACTAATGAAAAAAATAATAACAATTAAGTGCCTTGGCTTTATTCCCAAAATATTAGAGAATGGAACCAATTCATTTATTTAGTTACCTATAATAAGAGCTAATGGTATGTCTTACAGCAAGGAAATTTTCCAACATTTTGTTACACACTTAACATCTAATTTTTCCTGTCTCAAAGGTTTAGAAAAGTTAAGAAAATAAACCATTTTATTTGTTTTTAAATTAGGAATATCAGTCATTTACAGTATTTTGTTTACCGCCTTCCCCATACACTCTATAAAGCTTCCCAGTAAGACTTGAAAATATATTTCAATTTCTCTTACAAATGAACACAAAACACAAGATGAGTAATAAGTTCGTATGTAATTTGACAGTAGTAGCAGGTATTAAGATATATTCTATAGTCCTGACTTTGTACATTTCTTTAGTTTATACTGCTCATAACTAAAAAAAGCTGTGACTGTATTACTCATACCAAGAGCTCATCTCAAATTCATTTTCCCTTCTCTTTTGCCATATTTCAAATACTGTTTGTTCTTCTCACACCAGAGTTGGCCAATATGTGCTTAATGTTAACCTAACTGAAATTGAGTTAGATTGGTATAGCCTTATTGGCGCTGCCATTTTAAACCAATTTAGAAGTTTTAAAGCTTATAAGATATAACCAGATTACAGTGTCTATACAGGTTAATTTCGTTATCAGTAATTTACCCAGAAGGACTTGGAATGGGTGACCGTCACCCGATATCCATCTGCACCTCTTGGGAGTGCTGGTCTCCAGTGCTGACAGTGATATTCTAAAAGGATGTGGCGAGCACCCCAGCTCCTCTTTTCTACAGATATGTACTGTGTGTTTCTACAAAGCAAATCATCTAGAAAGAGAAAAATTACACTCTATCATTTTACAACCATTTTTATATATCAACTTTCCCCCCACATGTGACTCTATAGGTTCTTTAGATAGAAATTTTTACTTCTATTATTTGAGTAATAATGTAAGATAATTTTAAATATAATTAAAAAAAAAAAAACTTCTATAGTACTTTATAACCTACCAAACATTTCATGTACCAGTCCTTATGACAACCTGATGGGTAATTTAGGTCAGGAATAAATAACCCGCTTTATGGATAAGGAAGGTTAAGTAGTTTGCTCAGGTCTCTCAGTGGGTAACTAACAGAGTTAATTATCTGCTGGCCCTAAATTTCATGCTCATTTTTCAATGTCCTCAAAATGTGTTAAAATTTAAATCCCAGCTTTTTACTTTTTAAAATCTTGGCCTAAAAAAAAATCATTCTGAATTTAATATTCACCATTCTTAGATTCCCTGAGTTTGAATTGGCATCTTTTCACTAAATAAATTTACTGTCCCAAGGTTAACTAAACTGTTCACTACAGAATAAACTTAGATGCTAGTTTGTTTTTTGATAGTAGCATTAGCTTTTATCCTCAAATATTTCAAATTCATATGTAGCAGCTCACCTTATAGAATAGTGTGCTTATTTATTTAGGGAAATAAATTTTTTTAATTTTGCGTGTGTAAAATCTATAGAATTATTTCTCTAACATAGACTTTCTAGATTTTCAACCATTCCTTTCATGTTGAAAATAGGCCCAATAGTAATTATACTCTCAGCTCCATCTGCCAGTTTTTAAAATAGATCCAAACCTTGAAAGCCCCCTAACAAATTCCTGGTGTAGAAAAACCTAGAAGTATTTTACATAAAATAAAATAAACAGATGATTTTACCCCTTTAGTAGATTTATTATTGTCAGCCTCTCAAACGACAGCTGACCTTCCTTATAATCCTAGTTCACCTTCTTTATTTTATAAGTAATGAATTTAATATCTAGACATTATGTGGCTTTTACAAAGTCAGACAATACAGATCCACCCTCTTGATCTGCTCAGTTTTCCCTACTCCTATTAGTATATGTGCGAAAATTAATCATTTTTAAAGATAGATTGGTAAAATTGGTGCTTAATGTTTTTAAAATTCTTTTAAAATAAATGTTAGGTTTCTTGAAATAAATATTTCCAGCATTTGTCAGCTGGCAAGCTGGGTCATTTTTCACACATGCGTGCTCCCTCACATACACAGAAAACCATGAAATCTTAAGTTAACTTCTCTAATCTATGGGACTGCAGAAATTCAGCAAAGTAATTGTAACCCATTATCTGTGACGAATCTAAAATTAATAGTTACACTTGACCTTTAAGTTTAGAGCACTTGTTTTGCTAATGTGGTGCACCCTACCTTGTAGAAGAGTTGACTAGCCCAAGTCCTGACTGTGATATCACACACGCTCCTGGCTTTGCTCCTATTTCATCACCTGCCTTTCAAATTCCTCCTATAACTGCAGTTCCTCTTACAACTGCTCTCCCTTTACTGCTTCGCCAACTGCCACATGGTCTGGTAAGTATGAATAAAGTATTCAAAATTCTCCCCACTTCCTAATGGATTTTTTTTTTTTTGATCATCTAGTAGGAAGATAACAGCATTGAATTTTTTTGGTTAATTAAGACAACCAAATCTCAGAATGGCTTTTGAAAAGCCAAATGTTAATTTAAATTAGTGTTTATCGAGCTGGCTATTGAAGATGCTTGTTCTTAATTAAAACCATGAATTCCAATTATGATGATGAGTTGAATTATTACAGTGGGGCTATTCGAACATGGCGATGGCACCCCTTTACCAGTTTATGTAAAAGTTAACAGGACTCAATTTTAAGAGCTTTATTATTAGTGTAAAAGTTTCAATGAGCCTGCAGAGGTCTGTCACTTGATGATCAAAGATTAGAAGGACGTATTAATATATTAGTGGCTTATTTTTTTTAACATTCTTTCTAACCTTGCTTTTTTAATTTAATGTAAGTGGCATTTCTTGAGTATGTCATTTTTATCAACCTCAAACCTTTTCTTACCTGACGTTTAGTGATTGGTATTAATGGGGTTAAATAGAATTTGCCTCGGGGGTTCATTTTTTGAGATAACTTTATTTCATTGTGTTTAAATTAGATTTAAAAAAAAAAGAACCTGTGGTAGTACCAAAGATTAATTAGTTGTTAATCTTTGATTTAAACTGAGTTTATCTCATCAAACAAATAAAATGAAGCATATTTATCCCATTGAATTTCCTTTTAAGACCAAAAATAAAATCCATTAGCAGTATTTTTTTTCCCTTTTCCTTAAGGACAAGGAAGACTCTCCAAGACTTTTAAACATGTATTTTGCTTGAGGTATAGAATGACTTTTAGATCATTTGTAGTGAATGTCCCTTCTTGTAGAACTTGGAAAAGAAACAGTTTATTCAGTCTATATTTTTAATTAAAAAAAAAAAAAACTACCAAACTATATGTACATGTGCGTGAGTATATGTATATATACATTAGTCACCATTTCTTCCAACTTAAATTTACTCCTCTCCATGTGATGTGTAGTTTAGTCCATCATTGACTATCATAATGTGGACATTGCTTAAATTATTATGCTGTAATTTTGGAGAGGGGATAAGGGTTACCTCTTCCTAGCAGAGTTGAAATAAAGAGCAAAATTATGTCAAGGAGCTGATTATTCTGCCACAGTCTACGTCAAAGTTCTATAATTTCTCCGAGTTCTATAAAATTATTTTCAACTCTAATTATGACCACATCGATGGCGTGTTCTTTTTGAGTAATTATGTGAACTGTGAGAAAAATTCCTCATAACCCAGCTCATTTTAGAAGGCCTTCCTTCTTTGCTCTCTAACCCGCTGCATTGGACTTTGGGCCTTGTTAACACTGATGCTTGTTTGTGAAAGGGAGCTGGATACACACTGTACCCAGCTTTCCTATCAGTCAGAATCCTCTTGTTTCCAGCTGATAGAAACTCCCTTCAAATAAGCTTATGCTGAAAAGGGATGTCTGATCACCATGAAGGAGTTCCAGGGCAGACGTGGGCATCAGGACTGAGTCTCCTGTTTCGCTTTCTTTAATCTCAGATACTTTTTCTCCACACGATGGAAAAGGTGGCCACCGGCAACTCACAATTGATTGATTTTTATAGTTTTTGTTTCTCAAGGAAGAGAAAAGAAAGACCATTATTTTCTCAGTGTCCATATATCAAATCTGATGAAGGTACTATAATTGGTCCTGACTGGACTGTGTCCCTTGGACAGTCACTGTGGACACAGGAATGGGGCCCTGTGCTGGGGCAGGTGAGAGCTGATGCTCCTCCACAGGAAGCTGAGCCACTCCAGTGAATTCTCCTGAACCTCAGAGGCAGAGATGGGTGGGCAGCTAAACAACATATATTCTCTGTGGTCACCTTGCAGATAGGAAGAGGAACAAATAGAATAAGAACTTCATGAGGTGACACTGTTTGCCAGTTTATTAGATGAAAAATAGCTATGTTATCAGTATTTTACTTGTTTTTATTTGATTATTTCCTTAATAGTCAGGTTTTCACAAGGCTTTTTTCCCACATTTTTAGTAGGCTTTCGTATTCTATGAATTGCCTTTATATGTGCTTTTCTTTTTTTCTGTCATGATTTTAGTAGTTCTTATTTATAAGAAATCTTATAAATAAGTGTATATTAGGGCTTTCATTCTTTTTTCATGCTTGTTGCTTGAAAAATAACTCTTAACAGTTACACATAAATTTTCACAATATGCTTCCTTGATTTTGTACATGTCTACATTTTTCTTGATGTGTGAACTTTTAAATGGTCTTGTAGAATATTAATTGATAAGAAATAACAGTAGTAAAAGTTTCTTATTCAGATATGAATCATCAATTTAAATATAATACCTTGTAGTATTCTCCATTTGAAAAAGTTCAAAGCAAATGATAGATTGAATATATATTATCCGTGAGAACTGTTATTTTTCTGCCTTTGGAAAACACTATTTTCCAAAACTAAAACAAGTTTTTGACTACTTAGGTATATATATTATTTTACAGGTTTAGAGGTAGTGCTCACCTTGCTAAACTGCCTGAAATGATGATGTGCAATACATTTAACATATGGCAAATAATTATTTTAGGGTGGTGTATGATTTTTCCACTTTTGTAGATTTCAGTTTGAATACTTATTAACATTGGTATCTTGATTATCAGTTAGTGAAGGTATTGGTTGGTAGAAGGAAAAGAATCTACTCGTTTATTTCTCATGCCATATTCTCAGAATTATATGGAATTAGTAGAGTGATAACTATGTAAGTAGATTTTTAACAGACCAAATAATGTTTTTTATTGGTATTTTAGTGGTTAAGTGTTAAAATTGTCTGGTTGTTTTAATGATCACTGATTATTTGTTCTATTGTTGTTATTATAACAATTAGGTCATTCACCATTTCAATCTTTATCTTTATTTTATTTAATAGATGAACCCACTAGCCCAAGCATCGATCATGATATTTCGCATATCCCCGCTTCTGCTGTCATCTCAGCCTCTACCTCTCAGGCACCCTCTATAGCAACAGTCCCTCCCAGCCTTACAACTTCCGCTCCTATAATTCGACGTCAGCTCTCTCACGACCAGGGTATGTTTGTTTCATTGAATGAACATGTAAATCATCTCTTGTTCTGATTTCTATTTAGAACACTGACAAATTGTGATCTTTTCACCATTAGAATCTGGAAACTACTTGGAAATGACTCACTGTTGGATTTTAATTCCAGAATCAGTTGGACCTCCTAGCCTGGATGGCCAGCCCAACTCAAAGACAGAAAGATCAAAATCGTATGATGAGGGCCTGGATGATTACAGAGAAGATGCAAAATTGTAAGTCTCAAGGTATTTTAAGTATTTATTTATAGGTGTTCAGTATGACTTGCACATATAAATATTGAATTTAATGACATCTTTTATATTTTCTAACTTTGCAACATTAGAAATGCAAGTAAAATCAAAGTTATTATTTGGTAAATAGTAATTGAATTTTTAAATTAATACCTAAAAATCAGTAATATACAAACATAATACAAAAATATGTATTAAGTAATCACTCCTATTCTAGGCCTCGACCACCCAGTACTACTTTTAGATATAACTATGTTACTGTTTTCTTTTGTAATTTTTAGATTTATTCTAAGCATAAAACCACATACAGAATTCACACACGCTTATGTATATTCTGATTATTTTTATAAACAAATGATAGATACTGTATACACACTGATCTTGGAGATCATTTAGTGCATGTATTCTTGACTCATACTTTTTCATGATCATTTAATTTTCCATTGAATAGTAGTACCATGATAGGTTTAATCAGTGTTCTATATTCTATTAATAGACACTGAGATTGATCGAATCTTATGCTACCACAAACAATACTTCATTGACTATATTTGTACATAGTTCATTTAGCGAGTGAGTGAGTATGTTTGGGAAAAGGATTGTTGCATCAAAGGGTATGTGTGTAGTTATTTTAATATCCATCGTCAGTTGCTCTTCATAAAGATTATCCCAAATCACATCCCACCAACTGTGTACAAAAATCTGCTGCTCTTCTCACCAACACAGCATGTTACTCGATTTTTGATTACTTTGTAAATCTAATGGTATCTTATTGTAGTTTTCATTTGAAATTTTCTTATTATTAATTGAACATTATTGCATATATATTTAAGACATATTTGTATTATTCTGTGAAGTGCTTTTTCATGTCTTGCCCATTTTCCGAGTTTTTCTTCCTGGCTTCTGGGGGCTCTTTTTATAAAGGAAACCTACTCTTTTCTGAGATCAGTGTTGCAAGTCTTTCCCAAAGTCAATATTTGTCATTTGGTTTTTCTAAATTTTTTTAACCATGCAAAAATATTAAACTTTTTTTTTTTTTTGGCGGTCAAATTTAGGAATTTTTTTTATGGCCTTCGGATTTTGAGTCATACTGAAAAAGACTTTCTCTCCAGAATTATAACAAAATTCTTTAATGTTTACTTTTCAAATTTTATGTTTTTCTTCTTTTTTTGTATATTTACAACTTTGATTCACCTGGGATTAATTTTATTCTAACTAGTGAGATAAAGAGCCACCTTTATATATTATAGTGTCTCTCAGTTGTCCCCAAAGCATCTATTGAATATTATACTTTCCAGCTGACATTTTATCTTTATTATATTACTAAATTGTTATATGTATTTAGTTTTATTTTTAGACTGTGTATTCTGTTCAGTTTGTTTACACCAGATTCTGTTAATTATCGTGGTTTTATAATGTTTTTATTATATGGTAGGTCTAGTCTCCTTCATTACTTTGTCTTTCTCAAATTCAGGCTATTTCTGTTTATTTTACTATTTAAACTTGAAAATTAACCTTCTAGTTCTTAAGTTCTCATGGATATTTTCATTGATATAATGTTTAATTTATAGATGAATTTAGGAAATATTGACATCTTTATGATGTTAAACCTTTTGTCAAAAAACTTTTTTTTATTATGTTTTTTTGGTATAGATTCTTTGCAACTTCCATGTGGTGATTATTTATATTCCAGTAAAACTAATTCTAGATCACCCATTTGAGGGAAGTTTGCATGTGGTATGGCCAGGGCAGAGGTCTAGACTAACAGGAATTTTTCTAACGATGCTGGATCAGACTTGTGAGCTCTTTTCATATTTACTTCTCCCTCATTGAATGATATCAGTAATTGCTGTATTTGAGAGTCTACTTCACTGCACACACTGCTTCTCAGAAAGATGGCAAGACTATATGTTTCCTCTTTCATTCTCACCTCTCCTGATATCCATGGTAATGAGTGAGGCACCTGTCACCAGCAAAAACACCTTATTTCTCTTTGTTCCAAACCAGGAAAGATTGGTTTGATCTCTCAGAGAACAGCACACTGCAGTTTTGTTGGAGATATGCAACCAGTGGTATCTTCCCTTCCTGTACACATTTTTAATTCCCTGCATTTAACCACCTTTCTTCATATTTTGTAGTTCACAGTTGGAGATTGAGTTTGTGTATTTGTTTCTGGTTACCTTGTTGTTTGTTTTGAGGTCATTTCTGAGAGGAGAGGACAGTGTCATCTTCAGTCACATCTTAAAATCCCAAGTTCCTTCAATGAACTTGGTATTAAAAAACAACGAAAAGCAACTTGGTTCCCTAAAGTTAAATAATTTTGAATAACTAATGCAAACCTGTTTTTTGAAGCCCAAAGCCTTTTCAGTTGTTCTTATTGAAACCATCCAGAATGTGGTTGGAGGGGCAGAGTTGGTCGACCATAACTAGCACTGGCAGTATTCTTTCTGCCATGTTGACAGTTCAGAGTGTCTACAAGCAGAATGAGTTTAGACATGCTGTTCTCACTGTGTCTAACTGTTGATGACAACTGCTTATCAACATTGACTCTGAGAATCCTCCACAGATTGTTGCAACTATGGTTAACTGGTAATAGAGTAGCTTTCCGTCGATCTAAAAAAAGAATAAGAAAATATCATACTTAATGTAAAAAACCGTTTTTTATGTATCTGATAAACTAAGAAAGCTATCATTGAATCAGAAGTTAAAGTACTTATAAAATTAGCTGTTTTTCTCATTTACACTGAGCAGTGAACAATTAACATGTAATAATGAAATGTCAACTCGTTAATGAAAGGTCAGTTGTAATATTCAGATTATTCTTACATCTTTGAGGTATTTTATGCACCATTAAAAATATTTATGTGCTTCTTTCCAACAGGTCCTTTAAGCACATATCTAGCCTGAAGGGAATCAAGGTTGGTATTCAATATTTTTAAAATATCAGCAAATGATAAATATTTATATTTACCTTAATTTACTTTAGCTCTTCATAGAGAATTATCTCTTATCCATTAGAGACATTTCATAAATGTTACAGCCTTTTCTTATTTAAGTTTCAAGTACATTTGGAAAATATTATATATAAAGTGTTCTTTTCTAATTTCTACACATATTCATCAAGTGTATAATACTGTACGTACATTTTGCTGAGGTTTCTCATTTTATGAGTTTATTGCCAAAAATCAAACTCCCCTCCCACCTAAAATCTACCCATCCTCTCTTATCTACTCTTCCCTCGTATTTGATTGGAAAAGTAAAAAGCTGTTAGACAGAAATTGCCTTATTTTACCTTCTCCAAAAATATTAGATCCCTTCATTTATACCCACAGTTTCTGCCTTCTTTACTCTTACCTTAGATATATTTTTACTTGGAACATTATCCTATTAAAAACCAACACCCACATTTCTTCTTTGAATTTCATTATTTCTCACTTTCTCAAGACCCCTCTCTCCTCTGCACAATCACCCTCTTTCCATTGACTCATTCACCAGCATTCCACTGTATAAGCACATTCTGAAAACCTTCCTTGAATATACACTTCCTCCTCTATTTTTACTACTCCTGATTTCTACTTTTCACAGCACAACTTGAAAAAGAAAAGGTCTATAGTTTCTACTTGCTCATATCACCTCTTTCTCATATCAGCGTGACCCTGCTCATGCCAGGGCTACCAGTGATATTGAGGTTCCAAAGCTAATGGTTACTTAGGTTTTTAACTTATTCGACCTCCCAGCAGCATCCAACACGATTTTCTACAACCTTCCTGAGACACTTTCTTCTGCTGGTTTCTCTGCCTAATATTTAAAATGTTGGAATGTCTAGAGCTGGTTCTCTCTCTTCTCTCTATCTAGCCTGATTGAATAGTTAACATTTAAAATGCAAATGTTGAATATATATATATAGCTAATATATTCATTAGCTATACATTCTTCCTGAACTTTTCTTTTCTTGGCCTTTCCTGCTTGTCTCTTTTTTAAAATTTTTCTTCTGGGTTTAAACTTAAATGTTCCTTCTTCAGAGAGGCCTTGCCTCAGCACCACCAATTTACAGCTGCTGCTCAGACATTCGTTATTGCATCTCACTGTTCATTCTTCAAATGGCACTAATCACAGTCTTATCATTTCCCTGTTTTTATTTTTTATTTTTTTCACACTAAAATGCGACCTCTTAAGCAGGAAAATTACACTATTTTTGTTTTTTAATGATTAAAAATTGCTTCAAATGACTTTTTAAAAAATGACGTTAGTCAATTCACATATTTTTTAACAAAACCAGAAACTTTTCTAATGTAATTGGTAATGTTAGGATTTTTCAGAAATAACCCTTCACTTGGAACATTAAATAAGACTGTTTTCAGCAGTGCAGTTTCAACATACAGATATTAATGAAGGAAAAGCGGACATTTTTCTATGTTTTCTTGGCCTTCTCTGTAGAGCACAGACAGCCAGAAGTCATCAGAAGACTCTGGGTCCAGAAAAGACTCTTCGTCAGAGGTTTTCAGCGACGCTGCCAAGGAGGGGTGGCTGCACTTCAGACCGCTTGTCACCGATAAGGGCAAGGTAGTGCGTTTCTGAGCTGCTTGCTGCGGGTGAATGAGATGCAGGCCCTAAAAGTAAAGCAGAAAGTCTATGTACATAAAATGGCAAACTATCTATAATAAAGACATTGTTATTTTTAAAAGATTTTCTAATCATGGATGTAATTTTATATTTTTTTCTTTCTTTGTATCAGTTACGTATGGAACATATTATTGTCTTATATTTTGGTAATGTGAAAGAGAAATCAAAGAATTTTTAGAAGAAACTCTGCTTTTATTATTAAATAGTTTATTAGTCATAGATTGTCATAGAGTAGTTCTTTAGGGAGTGACACTTCTCCGTATTAATAATTTTAAAAATGTTATTGAAATTTTCCCAGTTTATTCTTTTAAATTGCCATTATAATACAATAGTTTCTTTGTTTTATAAATATTGTTATATAAATGAATATCACAATGTCAGTATATGCCCATTAAGATTCCAATATAATGACAATTTCGACATAAAATTTCCTACAATATTTTAGGCTGCTTACTTATAGGAAAATTTTAATATTGTCAGAGAGTTTTAAGTTTGTATGAAAACTCACAAACCAGTAGCCACAGCCCTTGGCTATAGCTTTTGTTACTTGACTGTGTACAGTTCGTCAGTCTTATTAACTTAATTCATCATTTTTACAAATTACTTTGGGATCTTCTGATGTAATATATGCCATTTACATGATTTTTTACTTTTCTTAAGCCTGATTTTCACTCAAAAGATTTTTCTGGCTGACTTTTTTTCTTTTTTTCTGTTCCTTTACCATTTTTTATAATATATATTTAGCTATACTTGTTTTATCTTACTTACTTTGATTATTTTATTTTCCTAGCCAAATTAAAGCTTAGCTTTTGGTATGAATATATTGCCTAACCTGGTTTACACTCCACCTTTTTTGTGCTTCCTCTCCTGTCAAGTTTATATTGACGTAAATCAGATACTTGCTACATCAAATGTACGTGTATGCATGTTAACAGCGTTGCTCAGCGTGTTTACCCTGGCACTAGGATTTAGCCAGGTATTAAGCATTCCTGAACCGTCTCGTGTTTTGCAGAGAGTCGGTGGAAGCATTCGGCCGTGGAAGCAGATGTATGTCGTACTTCGGGGCCATTCGCTTTACTTGTACAAAGATAAAAGAGAACAGGTGACTCCGTCTGAAGAAGAACAACCCATCAGTGTTAATGCTTGCTTAATAGACATCTCGTACAGTGAGACCAAGAGGAAAAATGTGTTCCGACTTACCACGTCAGACTGCGAGTGCCTCTTTCAGGCTGAAGACAGAGACGATATGTTAGCGTGGATCAAGGCCATCCAGGAGAGTAGCAACCTGAACGAGGAGGTGCGTGCTCACAATGATATTGATGGAATCAGGACATGTTCACAACAGTTTTCTTGTTCTTTTCTTTCAGAAGACTGAAAGGTTTTGCTACATTATTTAAAAAAATTATAATATGCTATTTTCACTACTGGTCACAAGGAAAGCTCAGCTGTACCTATTTTATATTATTTTTTACTTATTGGAAAACCACTTTTACTGAACTAGAAAAGTTGATGATTATCATGCACTCTGCTTAGCTTCTCAGAAGCAGTGAAACACAGATCAGCAGACCTGGGTTGCTAGTCCTGGTCCCTACCTTATGACTGAAGAAGTCCAGATCTGTCTCCTTATCTCCAAAACAGGATTGTTGTGTGGCTTAGGTTATAGTGAAGATGCTTACCCAAATAAATTACTATGTAAATGCAAAGAGATACTAATATAATGATTTTTGTAATGGAATTATGCAAGCAAGAATATATCACCTTTGTAGTACAATAAATGGTTTCTAAGAAAACTCGCATTATTAGAAATCATGTTATAAGCCAGATTTTCTTTTTTAATAAGGAATAATGTTTAGGGACTTAGTTACTCACTCACAGCCATCAAGATATTTTACGGCAAGAATTTCAGTAAAGGTAGTTTGTAAGTGTAGGTAACTATAATTTTAAAGTGCAAATTTAGTAATGATTAACTCTAGCTTTTACTCAAGATACCTTTTTCTGACACAATTTTTTTTACACTTTGTTCTTGTTTCTTGTTCCCATCATTATGACCAAAAAAACCACACAACTTTCTTTTTTTTTACTTTTCCTGTAATATGCAAAAACACCTACACTAAGTGTAAGGTTACACAAATTATCTTTTCTAATTTAGTTTGTTTCCATTATGTTAACTTGAAATGATGAAAATTTATGTCATAGGAAAAATGGCTGTGCTTTTTTTTCTGATAATTTATATCTTACCTTGGTAGTGGTTAAAAATTAACACCAGTCTACGGCCATGTCACCTTGAAAAAGCCCGATCCCGTCTGATCTCGAAAGCTAAGCAGGGTCAGGCCTGGTTAGTACTTGCATGGGAGACCACCTAGGAAGACCAGGTGCTGTAAGCCTAAAAAATAAAACTGACAAGGTTAACACCAGATCGTATCAGTACCACCTTTGTTCTATAACCACCACTATAAAGAGCATCGAATTTTTGCAAAGAAACAGGGTAAGAGTTTGGATGTTGATTTCAGCTTTAAATATCACTTCCGGGGAGTTCCTGTTTAAGAAGCACTGTGTTCTAGGCATTTTATTAGGTGGTAAGATAGGGTGTCCTTGTTAAAATTCCTTTAGATGACTTCACTGCTGATGAAACACGGGGCTATATTAAGGATTGAATGGCATAGTGCTTAAGAAGAATGCAGCTGTCAGATAATAAACATTTGGTTAATGTCAGCCATTATCATCGTCATTATCATTTAATGTAAAGACACAGGTATTTTTTTCCTGTTTTATAGATAAAGGCTCAATCATTCATTGAGCCTGTACCATATGGCAGAGACTACTTTAAGCACTTTACAATGAATTAATCTCAGCAACCATATGAATGTGTCCTATAATTATTCATCACCATTTTACAAACAAGGAAACAGTGTCGTAAAGAGAGGTTAAGTAATTCCCCAAGGTCACATAGCTGATAAGTGTCAGGGCTAGGATTTAAACAAGTCAATTTTATTCTAGATCCGAACAGCATGATCTCTCTACTGGTAAATAGAGTTGATTTGAATTCAAGATTGTGACTTTAAAGCTTGTGGTTTTTTTTTTTTTTTGTAAATCGTGTTGTCCATTACAATCAAAATGAGACAAGTCAGAAAAAATTTTTGAAGACCCATGTCAGTGTATAACTGATTGTAGAAATGTGTACCGATTAGAGAAAAAAATCACTTTCTGGTAACTCCGAGTTTACCATACATATAGCATATTATAAAAGTTAACCTGTTGAGTTTTTTTTTTTTAACAGCACAGTTTTGAGCTTTTCTCTTCTGATTATCTGTCACTTCTGATACTGATGCTTAATCTCACTTCATAATATAATTATTAACAATTATTGGCAGTATTTTTCTATCTTTCATCCAACTGTATTATTTTGAAGTGCTGATCTTTCTTTCTGGAATTAGTAATAGAAAAAACTGGCTCTCTGTCTCTTTTTTATTAATTTAAAATGACAGATCAGTAAGTTTGAACACTTGTTGTAGGGGTACAGAAAATAAACAGAAAACTCAGCAATGAACAAGGCATTTGGAACATTTGTCACAGTGATGATGGGTGGTGATGTTGAACAGAGGTTTTAAAACAATTCGACTGAGAATAAAGTATAATGTCTGTATTGGATAAGCAAAGTAGGACAGTAGAGAGCCTCAAAACAAGTAGGGATTCCTATTTTTGCTTAGCATTAACTTTCTAATTTTACCTTCTGTTTATTCTGTAGGACACTGGAGTTACTAACAGGGATCTAATTAGTCGAAGGATAAAAGAATATAACAGTCTGATGAGGTGAGAATCCCACCATGCCTATAAGTTAATTGGGCTGTAAAATACGTCATTGTTAAGAAATGTTCATTTCTTTTCAGCAGCAAAGCTGAACAGTTGCCAAAAACGCCTCGCCAGAGTCTCAGCATCCGGCAGACTTTGCTTGGCACTAAGTCAGAGCCAAAGACACAAAGTCCCCACTCTCCGAAGGAAGACTCAGAAAGGAGACTTCTCACTAAAGGTACTGATGTTGCTGTTCTCAAATTTAACTGAAAAAATGATTTGAAATTAGGATTTTTAAAGGTATTTTTCTATTTTTCTGTACCATTTTTGCTCACCTTAGCCCAGTGTGAGCTTTGCCTGGGCCAGTGGGGTCTTTCCTATAAGGTGGGGTCTGAGGTGCCAGTTCTTATAAAAAAGACAAAGTGAAGGAAAGTAGAACACCTACATCCACACTAAAAACACCACAGATCTGATTAATGCAGAGGATCTGGGCACTGTCATTTTGAGATAAATTATGTTGCAAAAATCTCACTATGAAGTTGTCATATTGATTCTGTTTTTTTGACCATGATCAAGAAAATCATAGGACAGTTTGTAAAAGGGTGAAGAAGCATAATCAATACCCTCTAAATTATATGGAAGGTTAAAGGGAGTGCTACATTAAGAAGAGAATGTGATACAATATTTTTTATAAATATAGGATAAATTATTTATAGGACAGGATTTATATACATATTGATAAAGAATTTTTAAGGTCATGATTTAAACTCGTTTCCATTTTCTTTCTTATGTCATTTAATCAAAAGATGACACCAGTCCCCCAAAAGACAAAGGCACATGGAGAAAAGGTATTCCAAGTATTATGAGAAAGCCTTTTGAGAAAAAGCCTGCTGCTACAGGAACGTTCGGGGTCAGACTGGATGATTGCCCGCCAGCTCATACCAACCGGGTAGGAGACACTAGCCGGCTAGATGTCCTGAAGTCATTAATTCGGTTGTAGGCCTAACAGCACTCGCTTAAGCAGCCATTCTCGTAGCGTGTCTGTCAGTTTACTGAACATTTTCCTCATCACAGCTGATTTTAGTTTCCCTAAGCATTTCTGGTCTGTAAGGGTATGTAGAGTAATTTTATCTATATAATGCTTTTTTTCTAATATATTGATTCTGAAATCGGATAATTATTCAGCCTTTTAGGAGTATGTGTGAAATGGTCAGTAAGAATTTATTTTCAAATTGTGTGTTTTTGCTTTTAACATCTTAAAAAGAGGATGAGAACGAGGACCTAATTAAGAAAGAATAAGTGTGAATGTGCACATGCACGTGTGTGTGTGTGTGTGTGTGTGTGTGTGTGTTTACAACACCCATGTTAGGATTCATATCATGATTTGATTGATGTTACTCTCTCCCTCTTCTTTTTTTGTCTTTATTTCTTTTATTCAAATGAACTGTCCCCACACTGTCCTTACTTGCTCTTGTTTCCTCCTTAGACTGTTAACTTCCTGTTGTCCTTTCTCTTTCTGTCTCCACCTATTTGTTCTCTTCCCACTGCCTCAGATACTTCTCGCTGGTTTTATCGGTTCCCAGTTCTGCAGTGTCTGCAGTCTTTATTTTCTCTATATCAAATAACAGCAATTTTACATATTGCCTTTTGTATGAAACGGCCCTTTTAGCTATGGTATACATCTGCTAACTAAAAATAAACATCGGTGCTGTATTAAATAAAATGTTTATTTCTTGTTTTGCAGTATATTCCATTAATAGTTGACATATGTTGCAAATTAGTTGAAGAAAGAGGCCTTGAATATACAGGTATTTATAGAGTTCCTGGAAATAATGCGGCCATCTCAAGTATGCAGGAAGAACTCAATAAGGGAATGGCTGATATTGACATACAAGATGATGTAAGTTGTTTATTTCTGTTTGGATAACTGAGCTGCGTTTTTTCCTTTGGTGGTATTAACTACAAAACTCTGTATTTCTATTTTGCACACCTAGAAATGGCGAGATTTGAATGTGATAAGCAGTTTACTAAAATCCTTCTTCAGAAAACTCCCTGAACCTCTCTTCACAAATGGTGAGTTAACTCCCAAGAAAGGTACCAGGTGGAACAGTTTAAAATTGCATTGCTGGAAAACATAGAATATGAGCTTGAAGCAGGAGAGAATTTTTTTGTCAAAGACAGCAGATTTTGTTTAGTTCTTAGTAATATATAAGGTATAATTATGTGCTGTTTTTTGTCATTGGAATTTTTTTCCCTCCTGATAAATATTAATGAAAAATAGAGTTTATAAAAAAGTGTTTAGGCTCAGTAAAATATATATTATCCAGTATATCCATGTTTTTAGTCAGGTTAAAAATGTATTATTGTCGTTCTCAGTCAAAGGTCTTCAGACCTAAGATGGTACAATGAGTAGAAAACCATTTTTCAGTCAAGTCAAATATTTGCCTTATATAAGACACTGTACTAGATAGATGTTGGGGGCGGTGGGGAGAAAAATGAACCAAGTATAAACATAGGAATGGTACCCTCAGAGAATTCACATTTTAGGGAATTTTATTTGAGTATTAGGCTGGGAGGATCATTAAAAACTATAGCAATTATAGAGATTTAAATTTCAAAGGCTATTTGGGGTCTTACCTATATATTTTTTTTTATTGTGGTTTGAAATTGAATCTTAAAACTAGATTACAACTCAACTAAGCAATTTAAGTAAACTTATTTTATTGTACTTATTGTTGTTGTCAGATAAATATGCCGACTTCATTGAAGCCAATCGTAAAGAAGATCCTTTAGATCGTCTGAAAACGTTAAAAAGACTAGTAGGTATTATTTTATATTTTTGGAGGTACACCTAAAATTTAGCATCTAAACCCGTCATGAAAATAATATGTTTCAGATTCATGATTTGCCTGAACATCATTATGAAACGCTTAAGTTCCTTTCGGCTCATCTGAAGACAGTGGCAGAAAATTCAGGAAAAAATAAGGTATGTAAAGTGCATATGGAAGAGATATACTTTCAGTGACTTTATTTGAAAAGATATGCTTTGTTTCATGCCAGGTAGTTAAAAATAGGGTTATAATTCAACAAATGCGCTAAAATACATCATATTGGCTGATTAGTTCCTCTAAAGATCACCCTTAGAAGCAAAAGATCCCAAAACATCAACTGTCACCATTTTTAAAAGACATTTCCTTTTATATGTATCCAGCAAGAAAAATGAAAAAGCCAGAAATTTGACTTCTTTTATTTTTCAACTCTATATCAATATTTTGAATATGCAACATTTGCACAATGCAACAGTCAGAATGTACCAAATGGCATGCAGTGAATGAAAAATAACAGACAATTTCTTGTTTTAAGCAGCTAAGACCTTTTTTTGGTTTGTTTTGACACCACCACATTGCATTCATCAGATACACCAAAATTTGTTATTCCTTAATATTTTCTAGTTCATGTTCAGTTTTCCCTGATTAATATGTGGACCTTGTCTTTATGGTCTTTTGTTTAAATCAGTATCCAAACAAGGTCCACATGTGCGTTTGGCTGATATATTATTGTAGTCATAACTTTTCATGCTGTCCATCAGTCAATTGGTGATTTTTGCCTAAATCCATTGTCATTAGATGATTTTTATGACTGAGGTATTACTTCTTAAAATATTTAAACTGAGTCATTTTGATTTCTGAAGAGTAAACAAAAAGGGCAGAACACCACAAGCTCAGACATACTGCTGCCACTCCTTTTTCTAGAGGTAATAATGCCTGCCAAAGGTAGAAAAAATGCATTGATTCAGGTCAGTTTAGTGGCCTTACATGTTCTAGAAGGCTTCCTCACAGTTATAGTAAGGCTGGACTGTGAGAACATAGTCAGCCCCCTTTAACTGACAATTGAGAAGATTACAAAGATTATAAACAGTGTTATAATTTCTTTTAAATACTCAATTTTCTCAATAGTGATAGGGCTATAAAAAAGTTTGTGTGTTGGGGAGGGGGAGACAGAGGCAGAGACAGACAGAGGCAGAGAAGAAAGCCTGTTTTCAGAAGTTCATACAGTAGGAGCCAAAAAGTTCTCAGGATAATTATAGCCGAACTATTTTCTAATTATTTCCACATTTCCCAAAGTATAGTACATCATTCTTCAGTTTTGCTGGATGTTAGTAGGAGTTGCTAGGGAAATAGTGTTTGATGATCTAGTAGTTTAGAAGGCACTGAATTTAAACAAAATATAACATTTCTTTACTGTAGAATTTTTTAGAATCTTTAATATATTAATTAACACTGTGAGTCTTGAATAGAGGATAAGGCATTTCATTCCCCAGACTTATTTGACTACACTTTGTGGAACGTCTTTCAAAAAATACAGAATTTGTTTTAAGTAATTAATGAATAAATAAACTATAAATTATGTTACTGGTTTTATATAGGAGCCAACTAAAACTATATACCCACTTGATAAATATTACTATATGCAAATAATAATTCATGCTATCATTCATCTAAAAACTTAAATGAAACCAGAGATAAGAATCTAGTAAAAATTTTACAAAAGACCTTTGAGATGCTGGAGTTCAATTTTTTGAACCATGTTTAACTGAACGAGTATAACAATGAGATAGATGACTATACCTTCTAGAGGGAAATTGAGAATCAAGTCTTTTGTACCCAGTTTAAGTAAACCCTTTCTAGAGTCATATTTCTTTTCACTAAGTCAACTTTCTATGACAATACTTAATTCAATCACAATTTCTCCTTTTTTTCTGTAGTAAGCCCAGCATAGTAATGCATGTATTATGAGAGTTAACATATTAGATAAATAACAATTGCTTCAGAATTGGAGGAGAATTGTGGGTTTTCCACTTTGTGCCATATGCAAAGGTGTGTGTGCGTGCTTGTGTGCAATTTCATGCCTCTCATAAAATAATAGAGTTTTTTTTTTTAAGTGTGGCCTTTTGATTACTGTGGTCATGTTTTACTCCCTTATATATTTTCAGGGTTGTTGTAAGTTCTTTAACACTTTAATCAAATCCTGAGCTCAAAATATTACACAAAACACTATTAGACATAAAAAAGGAAAACAAAAATCCACTCCTTTGATAATCATATAATTAAACAAGGAATACAGATATTATGGGAATGAATATAAGCATGTAATCTTGAGGTGTTCAGATCGGCACACGGATAAGCAAAGAGCTTTGGATGTTTTGGTTGAAGTAAAAATTGATCAAAAGGAATATTTCCAGACAATAGATTTTTACATCTTAGGAATTTTTGATATACTGCAGGGGCAAATTTGGAAAATTGTATGTACTTTTCAAGCACCTTTTCTATTTTTATTTTTGAGAGAAGAAGGTTTTCCAATTCTTCTTTGAATCTTTTTTATTATTTTAATATTTTTGTCAGTTAATCCAGCTCTGTAATAACTAGTTTTGAACCAGATCAATTGCTTTCAAGCAAAGATTTCTTGGAAAAATGAATACCAGTTAAGCAATGCACATTGTCATTAAATCAGGAGAAAGAAGGTATATACAGATTAGCTTATGGAAGCTTTCTTTTTTTTTTACACACATCAGTCAACCATTCTTCTTTCAATTTTTTTTCATTGAAAAAGACTTTCAGGAATAAGATACCAAACATGCAATAGGAATTTAAGCCTACATTCTTAAGAAAAATTCTGACATTTTCCAATATTATTTTTTGTTTCAGATGGAACCGAGAAACCTAGCAATAGTGTTCGGCCCAACTCTTGTGAGAACATCTGAAGATAATATGACCCACATGGTCACTCACATGCCAGACCAGTACAAGATTGTAGAGACACTGATCCAGCACGTAAGTTCAGCTTTCACCTCACACCTCGTCAAGAAACTTCTTTCTCCTTCCTTTCTCTCTCTCTCTCTCTCCTTTCTTTCTTTCTGTCTTCTTCCTTCCTTTCTTCCTTCCTTTCTTCCTTCCTTCTTTCCTTCCTTCCTTCCTTCCTTCCTTCCTTCCTTCCTTCCTTCCTTCCTTCATTCTTTCCTTTTTCTTGTGCTTAAATTCTTTTTCTTGAGCAGCTAATATTTGGTAGGACAGAATTTGGTTATAATTTTCTAAGAAAATTACGTTTTTCTCTATACTATCCTCCAAAATATAGATACATTTAAAAGAGTATTTAATTTCTCTTTTCACCTTTTTTTATTTTAAATTTTAGCATGACTGGTTTTTCACAGAAGACGGTGCTGAAGAACCTCTTGTAAGTATTGTCCGTCAGCATTTATGCTCTGTAATTTTCATTTGGGACGCGACATCCTGACACTACAAACAACAATGTTAACTTCCTGCTTTGTACACTCTTGTCCGCTTTGCACCCGGAAGCAGGGCCATAGCTCCGCGGCTTCTGATCTAATGAAAATACAAGTATGATGCTCATTTTTTAGTTAACTATATGTAAACAAGGTAAAAAAAAAATGAAGCCCATGTGCTCCACTCTATGATGTCTTTTACTGAACGTTGTTTGAATTTTAAAGAAGGTATCTTTGAAGAGATGATAAAGACATCTCTGTTTATTAACCGTAGACAGCAGTGCAGGAGGATAACACAGTGGACTCCCAGCCAGTGCCAAACATAGACCATTTACTCACCAACATCGGGAGAACAGGAGTGCCCCCTGGAGATGTATCAGGTAACCCTTGCCTGGGCAGTGTCAATCTAGAGGTCAAAAGCTAAATTCTTATAACATAAAAAAGCAGATTAATCATAAGTAACAATTTGCTATGATTTTTTTTTCCTTTTCTTCTTTTTTTCTTTCCTTTCTACTAATAAGAACGTAATCTTCCTTTTCTGATTGATCTTAATTATCTTCCAGTGACTATAATGCCATTGACAGTGCATGGAGTTGTAATGTAATACTTGTCAGAATGGAACTATGAGGGAAACAAGCATGCGAACCACTGTTTTGTTCTTTTTTTTTCTTTTTAATTCACAGTTTCCATGTAATAGTCATCACAAGGTAAAACAGATATATGCTACTGAATATGTGGTTGCTGTGATGGCAGAAAATAAGACGTAGACTGTCTAAGTAGTTCTGATTCTTGAGCTAGGCGTTCTGTTTAAAAGCAGCAAATGAAATACGTTGAACTGCTCATGGGCACCATTTTTATAAATACGGTATATGATTTGTCACTGTAGATGTCACAGTAAAAGTCAATCTGACATTTTCTTCTGTTTTCTCTTGCCACCCTAACGCTTGGTTAAGTATGACTTCTAAGAGGCTCTTTTGGTGAAAATTTTCTCCTGCCAAACTGTTGCACTAATCCAGCATGTTGTTTTACACAATGTTCTCCCTTTGTCTCTAGTTCTTGTTCTAGTCCTAAAGGGTTTTTTCAGCTCTCACTGACACAGGCAAATCTATACTGATGTTGAACAGGCGAAGTGGGAGGAGTCTATCACACGGTAATGTCGCTAGTGGATTCCGTGGTGTCCCTGATGGACAGCTGGAACTGTAGGAAGAAGGAGGATTGCTGTCCACACTGTAGCTGCCTGGTCTGCAGAAACCCCCGGTTCTTGTAAATGCAAACATTGTTGATCTGTGGTGTACATTTTCTCTTAAGATTATTGTAAACAGATCAATACTACTTTCTTAAAAGTTTTTCTGCTGTTTCTTGTTATTTCTGAAGCAGACCGTGAGGAGAAATAGCATGGTATGGTCTACAGTTCTTAAAGTCATAAGCATTTAGCCATGTGTGAAAAGGGGCGTGGCACGGGGCTCAGCTCATTCATTTTGAAAATCGATTTCCCTAAAGTTGCAAGATAAAATGTCAAAATTGAGATTATCTGGAATAGTGCTAGCCCCTTCCTACCCTCTTTGTAATTGTATAATCTGAGTTTTTGCCAGACAGTAAAATTATGGTCTCCATTTTTCCATTTCCATAATAGCATTTGTTAATAGAGAATTACAAAACTGGTAGCACTTTAACCAAACTAGTCAAAAAGATCCCTGACTGCACAGATATGAAACTGGGGTCTAAAGCACAAAGATCAGCATTATTTAATGTAAAACCAAAGTGATCTGGAAATGGGGTTATCCTGATGCATCCATACGCATATAGTATATGCTTATAAATTTTAGTTTGACAGTCTGACAAAAATCGACGTAAATACACCGAGTGTCTCAATTTGTAGCTAAGGCAGCCAGCAGTCTTAAAAGTTCTACATTGTGTATCAGTTTCAGATACAGGATGTGGTACATAATACGATTTTTAAAAAGGTCTTCAAGCTTCTTTATTGCTAGATTTAATATTTAGAAAATTTAATAAACACTAGTATTTCTGTTTTTGTTTAGTACAGGGCTCCTTTGCCATTCCTATCATTGAGCTGATTCTGCCTACAATTCACAGCATCCTTTCATGGCGGTGGCTTTCTGTGGTGCAGCTTGCATCTTTGTGAGCTCTGACTATCCACTGTGTCCTATTGTTTGTTTGAGTTTTGCTTTCTCATTTTGTTCTGTGCCTGTCTTTTCCATAAGTTTTGCAATGTTTGTTGAAAAGGGTAAAGATTGACTAATACTGACCATGTTTTATTTAACTTCTCACAGATTCAGCTACTAGTGACTCAACAAAATCTAAGGTAAATGGTTTCATACTATTTTGAAGTATTTTAGGGGGGAATTGCTTTTTGGCCAATGATGATTAGTGTACAGTTGCATCCCTTTACATTAGTATACAGCGGCCTTTCATCGACCTTATGCTAGCTGACTTTTGTGATCTTGTTGTTAACCTTGGGATAACTGCAGACATTATCAACCTGATCTGCTTAGGTCAGGTCCCTGAAGTGCAGCCCGGCCAAACTAATGGAAGACCAAAGTCTTACAAGAGGGAAAAAAATCTTAAAGTAAAATATGATGGAAGAATACTGGATTGTGAATTGGACTGTTGGGTTTCTCTCAGCATAGTTTAGCATAATACAAAGAAAGAGGCCTTTTTCCCCCTCATTCTTTAATGTGAAAAACTTCTAACACATACAGAGTGGAGAGATTAGTGTGATGAGCCTCTATATCCCTGTTATCTATTCTTAACAATTAACACATGGACAACCTAGTTTCATTCTCACTCTACCCACTTTCCACCTCTGAAGACTATTTAGAGGCAAATCCCAAATATCACATTATATCTGTAAATATGTCAGTAATAATATATACTTTTCTTATTATCTATTTTTATAGAAAGTATATATTTTATTTCAGCAAAATTACTACATTGTTTTATAATCAATATTTTTAGCATTATTTTGTTCCATTGACAACACCACAAAATTACATAGCCTTTTGAGTGGTTTTTAGGAAATTCTTACAGTTCTTAGAAAGTTTTTTATTAAATCAGTTTGTCTAAACTTTGTTCTGCTGAGAGAGTAACAACTAATTGGCAATAAGTTTCTAAAAATATGTTATATTTGGAATGAGACATTAATTTTACATATCATGTTTAAATATTGTAATGGGGCCCAGTGTGATTAAATTATAATTCTTGCAGAAAACAAAGTATTTTAATTATGTCATCATTCACAATCATTTATGTTGGATTTTCACCATTTTTTTGCCCCAACTTTTTATTTTGGATAATTTTAAACCTATAGAAATGTTACTAGAATAATAGTTAGCACTCAAACCTTTACCATAGATTACTCAGTTGGTAAATCTTGATATGTGTAATTTTTCTTTCTGAATCATTTGAAAGTTACTTATAGACATGATAACGCTTTACCCCGAAATGCTTCAGCTGGTGTCTCCTAAGAACAGATCATTTTTCTACATAATCACAGTACAATTATCATACATAGTCATAAGTACGATACATTGTTATTTCTAACATACAGAATTTACACAAATTTCCCCAATTGTCCCCATAATATTCTGTTTTTCAGTCCCCTGTACAGGATGCAATCAGAGATTACTCCTTGCATTTAATTGTCATGACTCTTTAGACTTCTTTAATCTAGAACAATTTCCCATCTTTTTTTTTGCCAGAAGATAAGATTTTATATTTCTATTTTGATTTTTGATTTCAGACCTGTTTGAATTTCGTCCATCTCACTGACTAGATGCATATTTCTTAACCTATTGTTTGTTATAGCCATCTCTTCGTGTTGTTAATTGTGGTGGTATTTATACCATGCCTGTAATATAATGGATATCCGAATGGTGTAACTCTTCTTAACAGCTTCTCAGCTATAAAATAAGTAGAATCATCTGCCCCAACACATATATGATCACAGAATCATAAGATTTTAAAGGGAACCCAAGGACACTTTAATGATAATATAATCTAATTTCATCTCACTTAATGAAATTGGATGTTAAAAAGTGAATCACTTGCTCAGTATCAGATACAACAGCCTAGAAGGAACGCTCTAGAGGAAGAACCCTCAGGTGTCCAAATTCAGAGCCCTGTCTCAACCGCGTACCCCTGCAGTCCGCAGCAGAGTGTGTTAAAATGGGAATAATCAGTAGGTATGTACTGGAGAATTATGAAATTCCTTATTGTCAGAAGCAAAGTTCTAGTCTGTGAATTCATATTGGTGAATTCTTTTTAATATGACAGCCTCGATTTTTTATTTTTCAAGACTTTAGTATAGTTGTTTTAGCTCGCGATTTTTCGCTTTAGATTTTTATGACAATAGAGAGATACACTTTCTGCTTTTCTTAATCGGCATACTTCATGCCCGCCTGCTTGTCTTGAATGGTGTGTGGTAAACCAGCAGGTGTTATCGACCCCTACCGCCTCCGTTTACTTCGCGTAGAGGCATTATGTACCAATTAATTTGAGTAGTTGTTATCAGGAACGTAGTGCACGGAGCCGAGAAAGCCAGTAGCCTGCACTACAATTTTTCCTAGCAACAATGCACTAAAGTATTTCTGTGGTAAGCACTTAAGATCTATAATCCATCTTATGTTATTTGAAGTTTTTATTTTTGTTGTTATCTTGAGATAAATGAAGACATTGCCGACCTGATCTACCTAAGACAGGTCCCGGAAGCCCAGCCCGCTGAACTAACGGAAGACCAGAGGGTCTCCATGTCTTAACGAGCTGATCGGATACAGCATCTCTATCACGTGGGGTCGATAGTCAGAACATTGAAGTCAGCCACAAGATTTTAGTGACCTGTGTTAGAATACTCTGTTCAGCTATGTTGGAGTATACTGACTCTTATACTAACTACGTTCACATGAAAATCTGAGGACTGAGCTCTGCAGCAGCGGGGAAAGACAGCACATGCTGGGGAATCAGTGAGAACAGGAGAGCCAGCTGGCACTAGGCACAGAATATTTCTTTCAAAGATAAATGTATATGAGCTGTGACTTGGCAGGTAAATAACACCTGTATGACGTGCCAGTACGTACCACCAGGCAAGAAATGGGACTAGTTAAATAAAAGTGAGATTTATCTTAAATTATCTTTATATATAGATAAATCAAAATGTATCTCAAAAAGGAGGCATGAAAAACAAATTGCATTCTGTTAGTGCTTCTAGAGCTTTAGCAGAGGTAATTCAGTAAAATACTTGGGGGAAAAGCTTCTCAGAAAATGAGCTCGATAATGTTCCTATGCTTAAAGTCTCGTTTCTGATTGCTCCTCAGGGTTCTTGGGGACCTGGAAAAGAACAGTATAGCAGGGAACTGCTTGTGTCCTCCATCTTCGCAGCCGCTAGCCGCAAGAGGAAGAAGCCAAAAGAAAAAGCACAACCTAGCAGCTCAGAAGACGAACTGGACAGTGTGTTTTTTAAGAAAGAAAATGCAGAACAGCGTCACAGTGATACTAAAGAAGAATCCAAAAAGGAGAGTGAGACGTCGGGCAGAAAACAAAGGGCCGCCCTTTCCAAAGAAAACAGCGCTAAGAAAGACAGCAGCACAGCGAGAGATGAAAAGACGTCGGGCCGGAAGGAGAGCACGCCGTCTGAAGAGCACTCACCCCCGCACAGTTCCAGACGCAGCAAGTCACCCACGCCGAGCGGCCGCTTCGCCATCCTGAAAGACGGTCCCGGACCCCTCGTGACACAGAAGTCGTCCCACTTTGAAGAGACAGGGTCGGACTCCGGCACTTTGCTAAGCACTTCGTCCCAGGCTTCTCTGGCCAGGTTCTCCACGAAGAAATCCACCAGCCCAGAGACCAGACACGGAGAGTTCTTGGCCAATGTCAGCACCATCACCTCCGATTATTCAACCACGTCGTCTACTACCTACATGACCAGCCTTGACTCCAGCCGGCTCAGCCCCGAGGTGCAGTCCGTTGCGGAGAGCAAGGGAGACGAAGCCGACGACGAGAGAAGCGAGCTGATCAGTGAGGGGCGGCCCGTGGAGACCGACAGCGAGAATGACTTTCCTGTTTTTCCTGCCGCCTTGACATCGGAGAGGTTTTTCCGGGGAAAACTGCAAGAAGTTACTAAGATGAGCCGGAGAAATTCGGAAGGAAGCGAAGTGAGTTGTACCGAGGGCAGCTTAACACCCAGTTTAGATAGTCGGAGGCAGCTCTTCAGCTCCCATAAGCTGATCGAATGTGACACGCTCTCCAGGAAGAAATCGGCCAGGTTCAAGTCAGACAGCGGAAGTCTGGGAGAGGCCAAGAACGAGAAAGAAGCGCCTTCCATAACGAAAGTGTTTGATGTCATGAAAAAGGGAAAGTCAACGGGGAGTCTGCTGGCACCGACCAGAAGTGAATCAGAAAAACAGGAACCCACTTGGAAAACGAAAATAGCAGATCGGTTAAAACTGAGACCCAGAGCCCCGGCAGATGACATGTTCGGAGTGGGAAACCACAAAACGAATCCTGAGACCGCCAAGAGGAAAAACATCAAACGTCGGCATACACTCGGAGGGCACAGAGATGCTACTGAAATCAGTGTTTTGAATTTTTGGAAAGCACACGAGCAGAGTGGGGAGAGAGAATCTGAACTTTCAGCCGTGTCTCGGTTAAAGCCGAAGTGCTCGGCCCAGGACCTGTCCATCTCAGACTGGCTTGCAAGGGAACGCTTCCGGACCAGCACGTCTGACCTCAGAGGAGAAATGGGAGCCTCCCAGCCGGACAGCACTAGCACATTGGAGATGTCCATGATGGACACCCCTGTATCTTTTCAGTCTGATGCAGGTTGTTCTCCCAGTACCCTGGCTTCAGCCAACAGGCCCCTTCTCTCCATACCACCGCAGTCACCCGACCAAATAAATGGAGAAAGCTGCCGGAACGTGAGCCAAAACGCTAGTTCCGCAGCTAATGCCCAACCTCATAAACTGTCTGAATCCCCAGGCAGTAAAGCAGAGCTTCATCCCTGTCTCTAAACTGGGGCTCCATCCACTATAGCAAATAAAAAAGCTACTGTCACAGGTTTCAGAAACTCTGTAAGTATGTTCTTGTACCAGAATCGTTATTATGCAGCCTTCGTTTGGGCTGGTTTCATCATTTTGCGCTGTGAAATGGCTTTACAGTGCATTGCTGCAGCCAGAAGAAAAAAAAATAGACACACACACACACACACACACATACACACACATATATATTTAAAAATATATTGGATAGTTGTATACAAATGAGTAAGGTATTTGTTGCAACTTACTACATAGTGTATACACAAGGTTACTGAAGAAAATAGCTGGCATTAGTGTGCAGCAAATCTGTTCTTTGGTTTCATCACTAACAAAAGTGCCTCATCATAAAAATCCATTTGGTTCTTAGGGTGCCATATTGTTAAAATTAGATAACGTGCATTGAATAAATGAATGCATTTTATTGGTAACAAGTTTCATCACATTTACCAGTTTTAACACAGGTGAATACAGAACTTCCATTCTTTAGTCATTCCAGGTGGATCTCTGAGTTTTATATTCAAACTTTTAATACAGTTTTTGAGTTTCGCGTGACTTGAATTTTTAATCTTTCTGTAAAATAAGTAACTTAAATGAACATATTATATGTGTATCTTTTCTTCAGATACCAGATTTGATATAAATGTTGTAACATAGGTGTGTAGATAGTGACCTGGATGGAACTGGCTTCTTTATCAAGAAGAATATAATTCTGCATGAGGACTTAATGAATTCAAACTCGTGTCATGCCTGTGTGCATACCCAATTAAACACTGGAAATAAAAATTGTTTTGCTGAACTTTGCATGGCTTCAGACTTATTCTACTATATTTTAAAATGTCATCTATTGATAACTGCCTTAATTGGTCCTGACTTTTAAAAATCACCCACTCTTTATATATTCTGTCTCTCCTCGTTTTCTCTGCGGCTGGCAGGGATCTCTCGTATATGTTTACGTTGGCCTGTCTGCACTCCTGTACACAGATAATACCTCATTTTTCTAGCTAAAGTAGTACAGTTGTCCCTCCTTACCACAGAGGGTGTGTCCCAAGACCCCAGTGGATAGTCCCAAACCCTAATTAGCTGCTTCAGCTCTGCCAGAAGTGTGGCGGCAGCTGCTTCATTGGCAGATGTGGCCTCTCCAGTAATTTTTATAAGTTTCAGTCCAAACCTATTCCTGGGTCTATAACCCTCCCTCACTTGCAGTGTAAATGGCTTGGTGTCGCTCGTTTCAGGGAATCCCTTGCTGAAGTCTTCATACTGGCTCGGTGCTTTCTGGCATAACACGTTACAGGGCACTGGAACACGTTTTCTGTTCACGTCTTCCACTCACAAATGTGATGACTTTCCATCTTACCTGAGCACTTAACCACAGTGTGGCCATAACTTTTGCAGTTTGAGGTGTAACAGCAAAACTGGCATGAATTTCCCTTCACAGTTTCACGGATAGCGATTTGTTCTTAACGTGGATCTTAGCAACCTCAGCGTACCATGTCTTTTCTTTTACTAAGGCGAGAACTTTAACCTTTTCGCTTGAAAGGAAACACGTAGCAGCCTCTCTTTGGCATCCGAATTGCCGGCATCACTCCTCTTGCGCTCTGGGGACATTAATAAGTAGACTAAGGTGACTTAAGCACTGTCACTGTGATACCAAGACAATCTGATAGCCAAGATGGTTACTAAGTGATGAATGAGCTGAAGGCGAAGTCACTGGACAAAGGGGATTCACGTCCTGGGCAGGACGGAGCAGGACAGTGTTAGAGTTCATCACAGTCCTCAGAACCGTGAGCAACTTAACTCATTTTCTGAATTTTCTATTTAATAGTTTCGGACCTTGGTTGACGGTAACTGGAACCGAGGCTGGGGGACAGCTACTGTACAGGATAGGGGATAGTTACTCTACAGGATATTTTTACCCTTTCTTAGAGGCAACTGAGTGAAAAGGACATGAATTTGGGGGTCAAACTAGCTCTATACTTTCTAGATGTGTAAGCTTAGATACATTTTCTAACTGCTCTGAATTTATTCCCTTCTGTAAACAATGACAATAGTATCTATTTTAGGGTTTTTAGATTTAAATGAGATACGGTTTGTTCCAAACAAGTAGTGTGTTTGCCACACACTGTTTGCAAAATATGACAGAGGTATAGCTGGAAATAATGGGTACTCAAAATCTTGGAATGTTAAGACTGAGAGGGCCTTAAAAATGATCAAATCCAGTGATTCCTAACCCTGTCAGACTCAATATTCTCTATAAAAATTAATTTTTTTCTTGCTATTTGGAAACGAGATTCATAGATAATATACATGTAATACATCTACATGTATAACTTGATATATATTCAATGTATAATACAGAATATAGTTCTATAAAGGGGAAATTATAATAAAATAAGTATTTCAATATGTGAAGTCGATGTTTGCACCAATATATAGTCACTAACAATGCAATAACTTCACGTACCAGGAACTGTTTTGCTGTGGTGATGTGATCTTAAGGGATGTATGATTCTTGATAAAATTCCGAACAAAATAAACTACATTCTTTTCTTAGCTTACATGGTAGATGTATTCCTGGAAAAGTCAGTGTGTTATTAAAACCATCAAAAAATACTTAGGTATAAAAATGAAGTTAGGTTCAAGGTTCAAAGTTCAAATAATTATATTCATTTCTGCTCTCATTATTTTCTATTTTCTTTCATTATTTCTATTTGCTTACATCATTGATTTTCAGCTTTCTTGTTTTCTAATTTCCGTTGTGATTTTTTTTGACCCATGAATTATTTAGATGTATATTACTTAATCTCCAAACATTTGGAAGCTTTCTAGTTATCTTTTAAAATTTTTTATTTCTAGCTTAATTCCACGTGATCATTAAACATACTCTGATAGTTTTGTTATTTGAAATTGAGATGTTCATTATAAACCAGCCTGTGATCAGTTTTGATCAGGGTTCCAAGTCCACATGAAGAGAATATGTATCCAGTCACTGGGTGCTTTATTATATTGATTAGGTGAGGTTTCCTAATCATGTTTTTCAGATATTCTGTATCCTTATGATTTCCTACCTGACTCTTATCAGTTCCTAAGAAGTGATAAAGTGTTGTGTTATGATTATAGATTTATATTTCTGTCATTTTTTCCTTAGTTAGGTGGACATAAATGTAGATTTGTTTTATCTTTGCCGTGGATTGACCCTTTTATCGTTGTGGAATGCCTTTCACTATTTCCAGCAAAGTTTATTTTATATGATATTAGTGCAGCTGTACTTTTGGTTAGTGTTTGCATAATAAATCCTTTTCATCCTTCTACTTTCAGCACTTGATGTTTATATTCTTAGGTTTTACCTGCTAGCAGCATGTACTTTTAAAAAACGACATCTGGTAATCTTTGTCTTCTAATTGAAACATGTGATGCAGTTGATTATATTTAACATAATTACTGATATATTCGGATTCACATCTGCCATCTTAATATTTGTTTTTTTACTTGTCTCATAGTTTTATGTACCTTTTCCTTGTTTCTGGCATCTTTTCAATTCGTCAAATATTTTTATTATACCATTTCCCCTTTTGTGAGCATGCTATTTATTCTATTCTTTTAGTGACAGCCTTCACTTAACAGAGAATCTAATATAAATTAGAATATTTACTACTTTCCAAATGTTTATTGTTGATATACATACACCGTTTAAGGCATTATTTTTTGTTGTATACAGTTAAATATTCATTTGCACTTACCAACATTACTATTTCTACTGCTCTTCATTTTTTTATCTGGGGTCCTTTTCCTGCTTTCCGAAGAACTCTAATTTTTATGTCATTTAGTGTGGGCCAGCTAATGAATTCACTCAGTTTATGTTTGCTTTGAAACATCTTTATTTTGCTTTATTTTTTCAAAGGATATATTCACTGCCTATACAATGCTAGCATTTTCTTTCAGCACTTTAAAGATGGCACTCTGTTTTCTTCTGGTTGTTATGTCACTGTTGAGAAGTTGGCTGCAGGTCTCACTGCTACTTGGAAGACCACTGTCCGGGTCACTGAATCTGCAGGCAGGGACAGAGCTGGTTGAGGCAGGGCCAGTAAAGCCGGGCCAGTAAATCCGGGCCTGTCTCTGGTTCAGCCCCTCTCCTAATATGTGACTTTTCAGAGATCCGAACTGACAATCTACAGTATCTTCTAAGGCCCTTCCTCCTTGGCAAGTCCCAAACTCCATTGTTTGTCACCTCGGCTCTGAGACCACCAGAAGCACCAATTTGTTTTTCAACCAGCTTGCAGCCTCTTAGCCTTTGCTCCAAATGACATAAGAATTGGGCAAATGCCTCAAAGGGAAAACCACAAACTATTGTTCTCTTATTAGAGTTTTCAAGAGTTTCGTTCCCTCACGTCTCAGCTGACTGTACATCCTGCAGCCCCACACTCCTCCTACTTAACTTACTTATTTGCCTGCCCTCCAGCCCAGAACAATCCGTGAAAGCGTGCTTCCTAGCACACCCTCTTCCCAATGCCTGACTCTGATTTTGCCTCCTTGTCTTAGCTGCCTTGACGACTCTCCAGTTTGTTCATTTTTTTGTTCTTGTTGGATTGTACATAGTTTATCCAGCTTTTCTAATTACTCTCAGTAGGCGTGTTCATCCACTGTGAGCCATTCCGTGGTCAGTGGGAATGGCCCCTAAACTCTGATTATTATACGTAGGCTTTTTACCTTCAAAACGTCAGACAGAAAATTTCAAAATGTATAAGATAGGAGATCATCTTTGGGAATTTTGGCACTTGTCACTCTGGAGCTTCCTGGAAACATTATGTATTTTATAACAAAAGAGGAATATGTACCAGCGCACTTAAATATTAAAGCAACGTATTTTCTCATAAATCTTAGAAACAATGGGTTCTTTAAAAGCACCTTCATAGGCAGGTGACATTTCTTAATTAATCTTGATGTTATGTGTGTAATTCATTGATTTACAATATTCAAACTACCTTGCGTCTCTAAGTTATTCTGGTCTCACTTCAGTAAAAAAGAAATGGTTAGAATAGCTTAATCTGCAAAAATTGTGTCGCAGTTTTGTTTCTGCTTTTCAATCAGAATGTTTTAAGGATTCCTTAGTCTCATTTTCAAAGGAGCTTATACTGCTTCTTTACTGAAAGAAGGGTACCCGCATCTGTATTTGGTTCATCCCTAGCAACGTTTACGAAACACTTGCTGAGGTGCAAGTTCTGCCTTCTGAAGAAGTTGACAGATGAAATTCATACAGGAGATGTTTAAAATCCCTCCTTCTTGATTTTTTTTTTTTATGAGATCCTATTCATATCAGCTGTGTGACTTTGTGTAAGTTACTTTTCTTTCCTGGTCCTCAGTTTTTCCATCTGTAAAAACAAGTCAGTTAAAATAGATGATCCTAAAGTAACTGCAGCTCCGCCGTTCTGTTCTTCTGCAGACTGCGCTAGTAGAACCCTCCAAATATGGTAACATTTTCTTTTTTTAAAAAAAAAAGTGGTACAAACTGAAAACACGGAGAATAACATGACACTGTTTACATCACCCAGGATTAACAAACGGCATTTCATGATATTTACAAAGATCTTATTTAACAAAATCAGTATTTCTGATTACGTTTTTACTGTACTTTGTTACCCTTCCACTTCCATTCCCTTCCCTCTGTCCCCAAAGCCACCACGAGCGTGTCCTTCAGTCCACATCTTGCTTATATTATGTACACAGCCAGACTCATTACAGTGTTACATTTTTAACTTACATATATCATAGTATCTAATGTGCTTTTTTCACTCAGTTCATTTGTGAGATTTATGTTGATATATGTAGCTAGCTCTATTTTATTTTCTTACTTTTGGGGGATGGTCATGGTTATCGAAATGGTTTCTTTGTACACACCTTACACCCATTTTCAACTTGACTAGGTTTTGTCAGATTAATCTCTGAAGTTGCATAAATTTAGATTCCATCAGCAGTGTATGAGTTTTTCCATTTCTTGACATCCTCTTGGACCCTAGATATTTTAGGGTTTTTAGATTTTGTTTTTACAACAAAACTGATGTGAGGCGGTACCTTACTGTTTTGTGTTTCCTACATCATTAGTTAAGAATTTTGTTTTCTGTCGTTGACTTTTTCTCAGAGATCTCTACATAATCTGGATACTAATCTTTTGCCTGTTGTATAGATTTTAAATTCCTCTGTGGTCTTTAAACTTTGTTTAAGGTATTTAATTGTATAGATTTTAATTTTTTAATTAGAGTTACCAGCTTTTATATGTACAATTTGAGTCCCACTTAAGAAATAACTTCTATATCCACAGGCATAAGCTATATTTGTTTTCTGATTAATTTAATGTGTGTTTTTCACTTTTAGATGTTATGACCGCCCTTTTTTTCCCCCCTCAGGTTTTGTCTACAAAACTCGATATCCAGGAATTATTAAGCAAGACAACTAAATGTTCCTATTTCCCACTTCACTGCAAGGTGAAGAAATATCTCTCTCTCTCTCTCTCTCTCTCTCTCTCTCTCTCTCTCTCTCACACACACACACACACACACACACACACACACACACACACACACCCAGCAGGGACAGCTTGGCAGTCTGTGTTTTGCAGTGAGAACAGTGAGGGTCGCTTGCACTACAGGTGGCTGAGCTGACTGCTGGGAAAGGGAGCAGAGGGGAGCTGCACCCCGGGAAACATCTGCCACCTGGGCCGCCTGCATCCCCGCTGTGAAAGAGGGAGGGAGAGAACAGTCACTTAGAAGACCAAAAAAGAAACAGAAACAGGGACAAGCTTAGTTCTGTCCAGCCAAGGAGAGGGTTCAGAATTCATAAAATATGCTCAAACCTTCTCATCATAAAGTTACAAAGGGAAAATATTGGGAAATGGAGATGGAGATTCATTTATGGTCAAACTGGATTTCGAAAGATGATTTCTTTCAGACATGGAAAACAAAGTAAGATGCCTTGCTTGAAACCTTTACTTTTTGAGAATAAAATAAATGTAATGGTTACAAAAATCTACTAACAGAATTTAGCCGAACACCAGGGTGTGCATATGCTGTGTGCTGCATTTTGTGTAGATTAGTTAGCGTTAGGTTTAGGGATGTGTATAAATTTTCCCAATAGGTGAAATTACTATGTCTCAGTTCTTGACTGTACTAAATAAATATAGAGGTTTGGATAATCTTAAAATGCTATTCATAGTTGCATGGTGGATTTTTCTACAGGATCACCCAACAAAAATGTGAAAATCTTTATCCTGTCTCCCAAATCTTATCTTTTGGGAGGAGGGTTTCATCTCCATGTGATAAAGAGAAGTCTAACCAATTCTAGCTGTTGAAAACTTAACTGAGTTGACATTCAAATGTTCTAGGGATTAGGGTTTGAGGACCTATATATCTCTAGGGGCTATTATTCAGCCTACTACAGCTGTGGTGTACTAGAAGTATTTCAAATACTATATTCTAATGGCATTCTTTTTTTTTTTCTTTATGGTATAGATTAACCTTAAATGTACCAAACAGGAGGAGACGGGCCAAGAACTTAAGTAGGTCTTTATTATCAGGATGCTTACATTTTATTTCTGAAGGCTATTACTATGGCAACAAGTATAATTTTTTAGGAATTATAGCATAGATTTCCAACTCAGTAGTGCTTTTCTTCAACACTCTCTGGCCCCTATAGGATCATCTTGGCAGCTTTTCTCAGCTAGGATTTCTCATCTGAAAAGCACAACACAAAATTATTTGAGTAGCTATACTCCCAGTTCTCCCAAGGTTCGATATACACTCCCAGTACCATTCTAGATTCTTAGGAAGGAAGTTCATTCATTACACACAATGGATATCTTAGGATCATAATACTTGTTTATTTAATCAAAAACATTGCTGAGCACACTTCACCAAGACAATAGGGATGAAGGGGCAAGATAATATAGTAGTAGCAGGGACTCAGGGGCTGACAGACTGATTTCAAACCTTAGCTCTGCTACTTACAAATAGTGACAGCATGTATCAAGGATTAAATGGGTTAATGTTAAGGCTTAAAAGTGCCTGATACAAAGAGCCATATATATTAGTTATCTACAAGGCTATAAATTCCACAGGGGCAGAGATTTTGTTTGGTTTACCGATATATTCCTAGTAACTGGAACAGTGGCAGAAACATGGCCCAGAAAATATTTGTTGAACAAATGAAGATCTTGATGAAAGCCTAGATTGATGAAACAAATCATATGATATGGATAGAAATAAGGTTGCCATAAAATTTATTGTCCAAAACTGGATGCTTTTGAAAGTAAAAGGTCTTGATCCATGTGGCATTGATTTGATCTATATATTTTTTATCCTATGGCCCCAATACCATGTACTGAACAGTACCCTGCTCCCCCGCTGAGACGCAATGCCGACTCTGCCATATCTCACGCTCCCGCATATGTACGGGACCGTGCGGAGCTCACCATTTCATCTGTCTATTCCAGTCCATCAGTCCCGACTAATACATGCTTTAATAGGCTTGATAGGAAAATTTCCCTACCTAATTCTTATCCAGGTTTTTCTAGGTCCTATGCGGTGCATGAATTTTATAATTCAACAAAATGTCTATAACTTTTTCTTTCTATTGAGAGATTATTCTTTTTTAATTCCTCAGGTCAAATGCATAGGCTAAGTAGCTTAACTCATCTTCAGTCTTTTCTCTTTTGTAATGTAATCATTTGAGGTTGGATGTTTCTTTCTAAATGGTATAGCTGTATCCAACAAGTTTTTATGCTAAGTATTTTTAAAGTTCCATTATAATTTCTTCTTGATACATGTGTTATTTAGAAGTATGTTTTAAACTTCCCAAAGATATGGGGTTTTCTAGTCTATCTTTTTGTAATTTTTTCTAAACTTAATTGCAGTGAGGTAGAATATGTATGTAGGTTATATGATCCTAGTTCTTTGATTAACGTTCTGTGCGTGTTTGGCTAATACATATACTCTCCAGTTGCAGGGCACACATGATTCTATGTCCATTGAAGTTTTCTAATCTATACCCTTCCTGGTTTTTAGAAGCTGTTCGATTACTAGGGGTGGTTTCCCAGCGGGATGATGGATTTGTCACTTTCTCCTTGTTTTATTATTTTTCATTTTGCTTTTGGAGACTTTTTGAGTCTACCTTACAAGTTTAGAATTGCTGTAACTTCCTGCCTCTCGTGAGAACCGTTGTGATTCTACACAATGATTAGACTTTTATCATATTCTGTGATTCATCTTTATTTTTTATTTGAACCTATTTTTTATTTTGTCACAAGTAACTATAACTACACGAGGTTTGTTTTGTATCTGCTTGCATATTTTTCTATTTTTTAATCTTTAACTTTTTCTACATCTCTGTATATAGTTTGTCTTTATAAATAGCACATGGCTGCATTTCCTTCTCTTTCCTTTTTCTTGTTTTTACATTAGTCTGACAAACTATATATATCATTTTACTTTCACAATCAGTCTTTTTACATTGATTGCTTTTCTGTCATCTGTTGTTTTATTTTTTTCTTTTCATCCTTACCTTAATTTGGAGTGATTGATATTTTCCTCTTCCCATTTTTCTTTTGTCTAATTTGTATCTTTTTAGTAGATACCCCAGAAACTTTAGTATGCATACTAAATAAATTTAAATTAAATGAATAGCAATACCTTCCATCCAAGTTATACAAAGATCTAAGCACACTTTAATTCCAATTTGTCTACTATCATTTTCCAGCATTTTATTTTTATTTTACTCCATAAAGTGGACATTGTTGTTTTAGATAGTCAATGTCAATTTTAGATTTGCTCACACATGACCATTTTCATGAGTCACTATTCCTTCTTGCACCGCAGGCCAATGCCTAGGATCATTCTACCTGAATTACATCTTCCAGAAGTTCCTTTAGCGAGAGGCAGCTGGAGATAAACATTTTCAGCTTTTATTTATCCTTAAAGGTAATAGTTTTGCCTTCACCCTGGAAAAATCATTTGGCTGGATACACAGTTATAGGAGGGCAGCAGTATGTTCCCTCAGTATCTTAGAGCTACTAACCCCTCTCTGGGATTTTGGTGGTGGTGTGAATCAGGAGTCTGCCTAGGTCTGTGTAGATAGTCTGTTACCTGGACTCTTGGACAATTTTAAGATTGTCTCTGTCTTTGGTGTTCTGAGGCTTTGCTACAATGTGTGGAGGCATGGATTTCTTTTTATTATCCTGCTTAGAATTTCTTTGGTTTTCTAAATCTGAAGGTTGGTATTTTTTATCAATTCTGTAACATTTCTTAATTCTCAGTTTTTGCTCTCCCCCTTTATTATCTCTGTCAGGGACGCCTATTAAATATGTGTGGAATAAACTCAGTCAGCCCTCCACGTCCCTTGCCCTCTGTTCGTATCTGATGTCTTGCCTCCCTCTGCTGCATCTGGGTAACTTCTTCCAAGCTACTTTCCCATCCACGATTTTACTTTCAGCTATGTCTACTCTGCAGTTGCATCTGTCCAGTGAGTTTTTGAGATCTCTTTTGTTTGCATCGCATCTTATGCCCTCTTTTATTTCTATAAAATATTAAATACATTAATTTAGCATGAATTCTAGAACTAGACTGCCTGACTTTAAATGTAGGCTCTGCCATTGACAACTGTGTCTCAGTTTCCTCACATGTAAAATGAAGGCAAAATGATCCTTATCTCATAGTTGTTGCTACATGTGTTCGCTGTTGTTATATTTTGAATCTGATAATTACCATAACTTCATTTTTATCAGGTCTGATTCATCTGTGTTTCTACTGACTCTTGCTTACGATGATTCTGGTTTTTTCAAATATTAAAAAACATGTGTTGCAGTTTCTATTTATATAAATCAGAACAATAGATTTGTAATTTTATCATTATCTTGCCAAAAAAGTACACATGTATTGTTGTGTATGTATATAATTCGGTATACCCAAATGATAGTTTTCTCTATTTTTGAGAATACACAAAGGGTGCTTTTCAGAATTAGGGGAGGAGGAACATATGTTTTGTTATCCACTTGGTCTGTGGCTTTGAAAGTAAACTTCCTCTTCCTAGTAGCTCACGGAGTCACATGGGAACCTCTAGACAGCTTGCTTAGGGAAACCATTATCTTCAGAATCATAGAGTAAAAGTCTATCAGTAATTAAAACCAGCCAGAGTGTCTGTGGCTCATGTCAGACACCAAGAAATCAAACCATGTTAACCTAGGCAGCAAGCATAGACATTTTTAGACTGTATTTTTCACAAAAAGAATCAGTTTCCCATATTTCAATTTCAAGCAGCCAGAGAGCTTGAAATTTATAACTCGTTAGCTCGATTCATTCTAGTCAAGGCAACTGACTTGAAGAATTCTTATTATTTCCCTTAGTTTGTGTTGACTTTTTTAACAGTCCAAATTTAGCAGATTCTTAGAAGGAGAAATATCCAATTATTTCCTTTCCATTTTCCACTATTGACCCATTCGGGAGAACTAAGGCCCTCTAGCTGTGGATGACGAGGCAGGCCAGTGCTTTGATTCCTGTCTTCACCATTCCTACTGGCTGATCATCACTGGCCAGCAGACACCTCCTACCCCCACCCTGGGAAAACGTCAGTCAAAGAAGGAAACTAACCTCCTCATGCTGGTAGCTTTCTCACTGGGGTGACGGGGTGAGGGGAAGGGCACATCAGAACAAAAGCTCAAACCAGGAAGGTTCCCAGTGAGTTAGTTGAGCACTGAAACAGAAATGTGACTTGGTTCTCTTAAAACTGAACGCAGCATTATATTTCTAGGATGGATAACATTTTACATATTGGGAAACAATGATCTTCCCATTCCTCCAGCCCTCGAGCAGACATCATGCAAACGAAACTCTTGGATCAGAAACTTGTGGCGTAAGCATTCAGACTTCCTGCCTTGAGTTCCTTGTCCTACGGAGAAGGGGCTGCAGACTGAGGGACGATGCCAGCCCGACGGGTTCAGCCCACCCCTGAGGGCTCCGCTATGTAACCTCGCCTCGTAGCGCTTCACACGCGGGTCCTCCAGCGGCGGCTCCTAGTGGCCTAGTCCCGCCTGCCCCTCACCGCATCATCTTCACCCCATGGGTTCTCAGAGGACTGATTGCTTGCCTGTGGCCATCGCAAGAAGTGTTCAAGGGGAACAAAAAGACATGTCAGATGAAAATCCTGATCTTTTTCAAAATGGGAAGGTCTGGAAGTGACAGGGGAGCGGCCACCCCTTATGAGAGCGTGCGCTTGCAGCTCACCCAAGGCCCGCAGGCCCGCTGCACGGCTGGGCTGCACGGCTGAGCAGCACGGCTGGGCTGCACGCCTGGGCTGCAGGCCGCGCAGGTGTTCATCTGAGGGGGTCATTATCTGCACTCTCCGCGCTAAGCCCCACATTCCCAGCCTGGCTCCTGCAGTGAATTAGATGTCCTTGAATGAAGAAGGTACAGCCCTTTGGGCCCGCTCTTCAGCCCCGATCCCAGTGTCCGCTCAGGGGTAAGGAAGAAGAGAGAAAGGAGGTCGAGGAGCGAGTTCTTTGGACACGTGCCTGTCCTCAGTGCGGACCCGGGTCTCCGCCTCTCGGTGCAGGCGGTGGCGGGGCTCGCGGGGTGCGAGCGGGGACGATGCTCCAGGCGCTGTTCCCGGCGTCGCCCACGAGCCCACACGGAATCCTCAGTCGCCCCGTGACACCGGCTGTGGCGCAGAGGCCCCTTGCTGATTTCCCGGTTCCGGCTCGTAAAGACAGCGTGGCCACGTGACTAAGATCTTGCCATCTATATGTATGTGACTGCCAGAGAGTTGTTCTTAAAGGGAGAGGCACAGACTTCTGCCTGCTTCCCTCGTCCCCGCGAACCGGGCCCTTGAACCTGCTGGAACCACGAGGTGCCCTGGGAATGGGAGCCGTGCACGGGGTTTCCTGCACACCTGCCCCTGCCCCTGGGGGCTGAGACCAGAGGGAGGGATAGACTTCTCTCTGGTTTAAGCCATTGTTATTTTGGCTAAATGCCAGGCACAGCTGAACCTAGTCCTAGATGATACAGAAGTATGACATCCCTTTCTTACAGAGGAGGAAACTGAGGCAGAGAGAGTCAGCCATTGGTCCAAGATTGTGGAGCTAGGAACGACAAAGGGTCCCCCCTCCCCCGCGTCCCCGCTCCCGTCAGACCCCCAGGCGTACCCAGCAATGTCATTAGCATCGGACAGACTGACCCCAATGGTTCCACTTTTTGTGTTAGCAACAGAATTTTAGGAGTTATAAAATTGAGAATTATAAAATTCTACCCCTCTCTAACAAGAACATAAAAGTAAATGAAAACATCAGGTCAGTGTTATGAATCTGAATTAAATCTCCCAGTCACTTGAGGATTTTCGGTTGTGATATTTCAGGCTTTTCTCTATAGAGCTTTTTCTAAAACGAGAGCATTTACTGGGTAACGTGTATCAAGGAGAAAATATAGAGGACCCACGGAACACGACTTGACTGTCTAAACACTTTGAATTTCTCCTATATATGTAATTTAAACATGCTTTTAATTACTGACTCTGGGTCATTTTCATAAGCAGCCTCAGTGTTTCATAGGAAAACTAAATCCAGAGTAAGAACTCTGAGAAATAAAACTTCCATTCCGAAAAATGCTTCAATTTATTTAATTAAGTTTATTTCATTTTATGCTAATGAAAGTCATTTCCTAGGGGGGGATACAATACATACATTCAAACTAAACAGTACCCCCAGCTCGGTTCCCGTGTGACATCCAAACGCTAGCCCGGCGCACACAATTCTTTTCTTAAAACGAAACATACCAGTTCTGCGGCGATGAGAAATGAGCTCTCGCTCAGCGGCCACCTTCTAGAAGTGTCCCTTCTTTGTATCCTCGAAGCTTTCCCACTCACAACGCTCTGGCTTTGCAGATGTCACCTGCATTTTTTTCCTTGTCTCGAGGTCTCTGGAGTCCGGTGCTTCTCAGCTTCCGGAAGTCGTCGGCAACATCGCTGCTGCTCTCCCTGACTTCAGAGTCACTGGCCATAATCGTACATCACCCCCAGTCCCTCTGTTCCTCTTAGCCCCCCTCCACTCTTCCTCTGCCCTCACCCCTGCCGCCTCCCCGCAGGTGGTGCCACTCTCCAGCCCTGGTCCCCACTGGAAGGATGTGAGGTCTTGGGAGGAGTAAGGTGATGGGGTCACTCACTCAAAGCAACACTTGGTCTTTTCTAATTTGTGGCAGGAAGGTAGCCTGGCAGAAAGCCACTTCTGTTCCCTGATCGGTGGTTGTCACATGGGGCACCCTGAGCTCCAGGTCAGCCTGGGCCTGACGTCCCACACAGACAAGCTCACTTGTCCGCTGGGCTGCAGGCCGTACAGGTTTTTATCTGAGGGGACTGAACTCTTTCTTGCCAGGACAAGTTGGCCATCACCATGGCATGGGTCGAGAGTGGAGTGGTATTCTTTTTTGAAAGCAAGTAAGGCCGGGCAGTTCTGGTTCTGACGGAGAGCGGGGGAGTTAGAGCCCAGGGCTGGTTGGTGGTGGGGCTGCACCCAGAATAGTGGTTCCTTGAGAAAGCTGGGAAGGTGTCAAGGCATTCTCTGGGAGGGCCGTCCTCTCACAGGCTGTGGTGTGACTGAACTTGAACCAATATTGAGCTAATTTTGGAAAACTTTGCTCTCCAGCTAAATAAAAAAAAGTTCTTTTTCAACATCATCAGTTTTTCTCAGTGCCGCCATCTTTACCAGAAGCATCTGGTATTGCTATGGCAACAGAATGAGGACATGTGCTTGGCTGCCTACCAGTGGCTAATGTCGATGGCATTCAGACAGCTTCCTCTCTGAAGGTCACCCTCGGGCAAGCAGGATATTTTAATTTTGCAGAAGGCAGAAGTGGAATGAAGGAGCGGGAGAAGTGAGACTCTGGGCCACGTGGAAACACCCAGTCCCACACATCCGATCAGGCGCCAGGGGGAGTCACTCCGCCATCTGTCTGTCCCCTCCGCGTCTGCACAGCCACAGTGCATGCTCTTGAACCCTCTCAGCCCTAAGCCCATAGCTCCCTTTCCTCATCCCCCAAACCCCTCCAAAACGGTCTTCAAGACGCACCTTGTGTCCCTTCTGCTTAAAATCCACTGATACTTTCTTTTTTCCTATAAAGAAAATGAACTTTGTTGCTTAGTATGCAAGGCCCTTCTTATTTGGGTTCCAACCTTTTTTGTGACATCATCTCTGCTGCTCCCCTAAGGCACCATCTGTCCTTGCTTCGCTTCTCTGAGTGAACCTTCCTTTCTCCTCATCACCTGTGGATGAGTGAGGTCCTTCCCGCACCAGGCTCCACCTTACCCCAGCACCCTCACCAGCACAGCAGTGGTCTGTGTCTCTGCTGTCCCACCTTTTTGTTGGATTTTGAGCTCTTTGAGGACAGACAGGGGTTGAGTTTTGCCGGGACCTCATACGACTGCCCAATAATGAGGCATACAATAAATGTGGTGGCACTGTAGGTTTTGTGCCCTTGACTCAAGCCAGCAGTGGGGGGAGGCCTCAAGGCGATTTAGGGTGGTCCTGGGCTCCTCAAGGGCAAAGGGCCAGAATAGCTAGGGGCAGGTTGAGGTGGACTAATCATTAGGCAAAACCCTTGAGCATAGATAGCTTCCAGGAGCCCACCTCCCACTGAGCCCACCTACCCCTGCAGCCCACCGGCCCAGGCCCTGCTCCCAAGCTGGTCCTCTCAGGGTTATCTCAGGGTTATCTCCCAAGCCACACACAGAGCATCATTTGCATTGGATGCTTTATTGACCTCTGTGCCTCATTACTTCCTGCTTGCTAACAAGGCTCAAATGACAGCTCCCGGTGAGGTTTTCCTAACTGCCCCTTCCCCCAGAGCAGTTCTCTATTTTGGGGCTCTGACCACATTTGGGGGGCTCTTTATTTTCGGAGGGGTGAAATATCTCAAGATCTCGCTTTTCAGGGCGCCCTCGCTTTGCACGTAGCTCACACACGCTATTTTTCAAAGTGGACACATCCGCCAGGTGGGGGTCCTTACAGCATGCTGGGTGGGGTGTAGCACGTTCTACTTAGAAGCAAGAACCCCGTGATTATCTCCAGAAATTGGTCCCTGGTGCCTCAAAACTGGCACTGGGCCTGAAAAACAGCCAGAAATGCAGGCAGCACCTGGGACTCTCAGACCCGCCCAAGTCCGCTCTCTTCTCCTGGGGCTCCCGGCGTGTCTAACAAGACAGCCCGGCTTCTCCAGGCACCTCTGCTTGTTCCTCCCTCCCCTCCACCAGCTCCCTCCTAACTGCAGCTCCGGCCGCTCTCCTTCGCTGCTGAGGCCCCTGCCTCTACGGGAATGTCCTCAGGTGAGCGGCTCCTCAACCCCCAGCCATACACGGCTCAGAACAGGTCACGTAACGCTCGGATTGGTCGAGGGAGGCTGCAGAGGTTCAGGCTGACCTCCACCTGCTACTCCAAGCAGCAGCTGAGAGCCAGGCGGAGGGCTGTGGTGCCACCTGGTGGACCTTTGAGGTAGAGCAGTCTACCTCCGCCGTCCTACCTCGCTGAGCGTCAGAATCACCTGGGAGCTTCTCCATCACGCCCCGCCGGCCTCTTCCCAGGCCTGTGAGTATTTCAAGCCCCACATCTGGTTCTTCTGGGTGGTCACACCTGAGGCCATAGGCTCGTCTCGCTGTTCCCATTCCGAGTGACTGTGAGGGGACAGGATGGTGATGTCTAAGGGAATTTATGTGTGGCCGACTCTCTCCCTTCAAAACCGTATTTGTAATGGGGGAACTGAACTTACAATAAACGTGAAAAGGCAAAAGTTTGAACAGGCTACATTGTGCGGGCAAAAAGAGGGCGCTGGGATGCGGGGGCGAGAGAACGTGGCCTGGGGCCTGTGGGTCATAGGAGGCACCTTTTGCTTCGGCCGCTGGAGGCCACCCTGTGTCACAGCCAGCTGCCCATGTAGGAGGTCCTCTCAGAGGGGATGGCTTGGCCTATAAAATGTGATACAACCAGCAGACATTTGCGCCGGGTCATTCCTGGTTGTGGGGGCTGGTCCAGGGCAGTGTAGGCTGTTTAGTAGCACCCCTGGCCTCTCCCCCACTAGATGTCAGCAGCACCCCCATTCCTCCCAATTTGTGAGAACCAAAAATGTCTCCAGACACTACTAAATGTCTTCTGGGGCAAGATGGCCTCTGAGAAGCACTGAGGTGGGTGTGAGTCACCAGGAGACCGAGGGCTCTACCCTGCCTGGGGAAGTCCATGAGAGAACAGGGGACTTGGTGCTTCCAAAAACCAGAGCAGCTCTGAGCGGCCTGGCCTTTGGCGGCTTGCACGCAGTGCCGACAGCTGAGGCCCTGGACAGCGGAAGTACTGACAGCTGCACTTTGCAAGGATGCCAAGGCAGAACTCCTCCACCTGTTGTTGGTAGAACACGGCTCTTTGTTACAGGAGAAAATTCCGTGTATCTCCTCCATGGTTCTAATGTGACTTTGGGGGACAAGAAGAACTACCCACAAGCTCGGAATTACTGATACCCACAGGTCATGTCACTCATCAGGCAGAGTCACTAGGAGGCTGGGTGGGCAGGAGCTGCACAGTACAGCTCCGCAGGCCCTGGTAAAGGTTTGGATTTTATTACAATGCACCTGGAATGATCTGTTGATTCTAACAGGTGTAAATGTAACTGGGATACGTTTAAATTCCTCACCGGGTGAATTGCCACGTGTAGAATTGGGGCCACGTGGCTTGGAATTCGAACCACTGCTTTGGTTAGCTCGGCTGAGTCAGGGCCCCTCGTGGCTTCCTTCTTTACCCACGTGTTTACAGCCTCTAGTTCCCTCACTCCCTGTAGGGGATGGAGTACATCCTCCAGAAATTTCACAACTGGAGATGAAACAGCAAATTCTTGGCGACCACAGCTAAATGGACGGTGGGCTGTCCGGAAGGGACTGGCATTCCTGCCCCAGGGAGCGAGTTCCCAGGGGATTCCGCCTGGCTTCTGGTCTTACCAGCTCGGGCTGACGTGACACACACCACACACGGGGAGCTTACACAGCAGACGTTTATGTCTCACTGCTCCGGAGGCTGCGGTGCCCGATCAGGCTGCCAGCGCGGTCAGGCTCTGGCGAAAGCCCTCTTTGGGGCTTTCAGGCACCCCCCACTGAGTGTCTCCTTGTTGGGAGAGCATCAATTCCATCACAGGGGCCTCGACGTCACCACCTCATCTAACTTCCATCACCTCCCAAAGGCTGTTCATCTCCAAAAACCTTCAGGTTGGGGGTTAGGGCGTCGACATATGAAGTGAGGGGCGGATTCCAACATTCAGTCCATACAGTTCTGCCAACTGACACTTGGAACTCCACCCCTGAACGCTCGAACCCTCTGATTGAACGTTGCCCTCTTCCGATAACCCTAAAGAGCTTGGATAAAAACGGTCATTTTCCTGTGCCTTAGTGTATCATCACTTTCCCCCCCAAATAGGAATGATGGGAGGTAGAAATTCTGAGTCCCTGGGATGGGGCCAAATGTCACTTCCCTCATCCATCTGTCCAGGGCCATGGCTGCATATTGCTGGTGCGTTGTGCATTTTTACAACTGTGGCAAAACCGAGATGAAGAGGTTGAGAGGTTTAGGGAGCAGGGCTTTCAATCGTTTCCTAGAGGAAGTTCCAGAAATGACCACCAGGTGGCAGCAAGCAAGGATTTGTTCTTAAAATACTGCAGAATCTTAAAGGCGTCAATGTTTTAGCTCTGGATGACATGAGTAGCAGGAACCATGTGAGCCCCGCCCCTCACTCCCCCTCCACCAGCCTGTGTCTCCACGGAAGAGCATGGTCTTTCATGTTTTTTTTTTTTTTTTTTTAATCAGGTCCTGCTATGGGCCCTTCTGGGTGTATCTAATTTCTGTATTTATTAATTTTTATTGGGCATCCACCCCACCATATACTTCAGACTCCCCTAAGTGCTATGAAGTAGATGGTGACCATAGCCAGGTTCCTGATGCAGGTTTCTTGGAGAGAATATTCCAGGCAGAAGGAGCACCTCTTGGCTCTGGCTTGTCTGATGGGCAGAACAGACAACAGGGCAGGAACAGAGGGAGTGATGAGGCCGGTGATTTGAGTAAGACCAAGGGCAGAGAGCAGCCAGATCCTGCTTTGCCTCCTTTGAGGAATTTTAGGCAGAAAGGGCAGAAGGAAGTCACGACCTCCCTGGGGTCACTCAGTGAAAGGACACTCTGTCGGGTCCTGTAAGGTGTGTCAGACCTGGCAAGGCCCCTTCCACTGTGGGAGTTTGTTCATTTGTGGAAATGAAGAATGTTGATTGCAATCTCCATACAATGACCTATTTATTCCTAAAAGTTCCCTTCCCTGATCCCATTTTCAGGTGACTGAACTCTTTCTTGTAAGACACCCTCTTACCTTGGTTTCATGGAGCTGATGGCACAGCAAAGAGCACTCCTCAAGGTTCAGGAGGTGGACAGGGCAGGGACCACCCCACAGGGCCTTGTTCTGGCCGAGAGGACACCAGGCCCCAGACTCAGGAACTGGCTCATATAGTCCCTTGAGCACACAATCAGAAGGGGGCGAGACCCTAGAAAGGAGACTGAACAGGTCCAGGGATCTTAGATCTACGCTGACACTGTTTTTGCCAGGCCGAATGGCAGGACTGTCGCACACGAGCGCTTTGGATCATCTGTGCTCCTACTCTCTGCAGAGGTGTGTTGACTGGGAAAGGTGCAGGGCTGGTCCCCATTGCCGTTTGTCAATAGAAATGGGACTTGATTTCATTTGTTTAATATGTTGGTAGAGCCTTTAAAGAAATCTAAGATAGGGAGTGAAAAACGGGCGGTGTGCAGAGCGATAGGGAGGCATGGGTGCCACTAGAGGGAGCCGTTCGGGGCGTGGCGGGAGCAGAAGCTGGCGACCCCCGGCCTCTGTGGTGGCTTTGAAGCTGGGCGGCCGAGCGCCCTGGACGGCCGAGCGCCCTGGACGGCCTGGATCCTCTCCTCAAAAATGCTCGTGATCACCTTACTTTTTTTGGACGTTATTTCCACAGGAGCATAGATCAGAGCGTGCACGGTTGCCTGCGGCCAGTGGCCTTTTCCCGAACTATGCCACCTGGTCACGCTGACAAAACCACCTTTTGTGTATTGAGTAGAAGCAACTGTCATTTCTCTAATCCCTCCAAAAAAAGAAAAAAGCAAAAAATAAAAGCTCCTGGTGGCTGTCAAATGCCTTCGCATGTACAGGACCACGGGGAGGGGAGGAAGCCAGTTCCGATGACAGGGATGACAGGGCGGGCGGTCAGGCAGCGCCGCGTTTGCAGTGAATCTGGCGGGGGGAGGGGAGCGGCCGGCCTGGCTCTCGGCGCCCTGCGGGCGGACCTGCTTCTCCTCACAGGTGTTGCCCCTGGCACTGGCCCAGCGACCCGCACCAGCTCGCACGGAGGCGTCTAGGTTGCGGTGATCTGGGGGCACCTCTCAAGCCTGGAACCGCAACCCCACGAAAGGACCAGGCTCCCGCGCCCGTGGTTCCAGGGCCCTGGCTTTGTCCCGAGTCTGCGCACACTTCTGTTTCATACGTTGGGAAGAATCCCGTTCACGAGCGGCATTCCAAGAAAAGCTGCTTCAGTGCTGTGACACTGTTAGAAGGTCGCCATCGTACCCGCGAGGGCCAAACACCAACATCGCCTCCATGAAACCACCTGCCTCGTGGACCCCCCCATCCACCTGCGCCCGCGCTGCCCTCCCCCCACTGGACCCCGAGCCTCTTACGGGAGAGAACAGTGTCCCATCATCACCGCAGCAGTGAGAATGGTGACAACCACCTTAACTAACCATTACTGAGGGCATGACGTATGGCCGGCTCTACCTTCGAAATTTTCTAGACATCCCATTTAATCCTTCCAGCAATCCTACGGGGCAGTTAATATTATTATTCTCCGTTAACTGGCGAGGAAACCGGGCCATGTTCAAGGTTTCACAACCAGCAGGCAGCCCTGATTCCCGACTGTTGAGCGAACCTGAGCAGCCCCCGTGGTTTGGTTCTAAGAATCTTTTTCAGATATTGGTAGTTGAGAGATGAGTGTAAAAGATAATGTAGTAGCCAGTCTGCTGATGGCACTTTTAACAAAATCTGAAGGTCCAGCTGCTCATCCCACCTCGCATCACCTACTTTGGATGTTAACGGAGCTTTTCCTTAAGCGTTGTCACAGGCAGCGATGCACATCTGATTGGGCTTCCTTCTGGAGTTACACCGTTTCTCGTCCAGTTTCCCCAGGAGGCAGCCTGCCCTTTGCTGGGTCTCAGGCAGGGCATGTTCATTCCTTCATCCCACTGGCTGACACTGACCATCACCTGTCTGTCCTGCCTGAGCACCGGAGGTCTCAAGTTAAGCTGGACACCTGAGCCATAATCTGTCGTATAGCTGCTTACCAAGAAGCCTGGCTTGTGTACAAACCAGGAGCAAATAAACTGGCACGAATTAGCTGGTTGGTATATATCTTTTAGCACAGTGTAGTTGTCGAGTCGATTATGGGACGTGATTGAAATGGTGGAAACTTTTACAGCTAAAAGGTCTAAGATAATAACTTTCCTGAGCGCTCCCTGAAACGTCATTACAATTACTGTAATGAGTAGAGATATGATCAATTATTTCTGGTGGAGGCATGCCAGCTCAGTGAGCCCGAAGGCTGCAAACACCAACAACCCAGTGAGTGCTAAGGTAGTAAGAATATTTGCACTTTTCATCAAACTACCAAGTTAAATAGTTGGGAGGCAAAAAATTAATGATAGGCAAGTTCCTGAGGTTGTTCTTGTAGTCAATTCATAACCTTGGTATTATTTTCATGAACTTTTATCCCTGTTTTTTTTTTTTTTAAGGAAAACAAAGTGTAATGTCACTAGCATTATTTCCCTCTAGACCAACAGTATTTTCTTAGAAATAAATTTTTGAGAAATAGGAAAAAAAAAAATTCCCAGTGATAAAGACATTTTATTTCTGCTTTACTTCTACTGGAAATTTAAACAGAACGAGAAAGTAAGAGACACTCTGGGGGGAGACTGCACCCAGGTTTGCTCTTTGTTAGCCAAACCCTGATAAGCCACAGAGAAGAGAGCACGTTGCATCGGAAGGCACCTCAATAATCAAGAACTCATTGTGGCCCACCCCAGAGTGTTCAGAGAAATACAGCTTTCAGAAAACTGGTTGCAGCTGGTTACATGTTATTTATAATGCCCTCAAAGCCAAAACCATTGAACCTGGTAATAGTTGCATTTTTTTCTTTGACTAGGAAGTAGCTATAAGTGACAAGGTCCAAAAAATAATAAGCATGCAGCCCTTTATTTAGTTTTGCAAAGTCTCTGCTTATAGTTCTGTATATTATATGACTGTGTTATACAAATACATTTATTTACAAAAACACTCTAGCTGTGCAAACTCGTTGCTTTTAAAAAAATGTACGGGTAGTCCCATTTCTGCCCATCCCGATATATGTTTTTAAAGCATGCATAAAAATTAACTTTGGTGTGGGAAAACTACTCTGTGTGCTGCCACATACGGTATTTTTTAATGTCTATTTATATATTTACAAAAGTTTGTCAGTTTACAGAACCGTACAGAAGTGTACATTTTAAAATCCACAATGCAATAGTGTGGGTTACCAGGTCTCAGAAATCAAAGAAAGGGGTTAGACACTGCAAAGAAAATAACTAGAGAATCTCAATATGTTAAAAAAAAAAAAAAAGGAAAAGAAAAATAAAAGAAAAGAAAAAAGAAAGAAAGAAAAGCAAAAAAAAAAAAAACTAGCTTGCTTGGGCTGGCAAATTATTATACATAATTCTCATGGCAGTGCAATTGGTTTGATAAATTGCCTTCCACATATGCCTCTGTATGGGCTTGTGCAGAAGTGCATTGGCTTATTGTCTAGCACACTACGTTCAAATGTACAATGCTATAGTATCAAAATGTCTTGGCAAAAAAGATCTTGAAAGGAACCATGAAGTTTTGACAAAAATAGAAATCTGTAATAAAGCTAAATAACACTAAAATAAAAGGAAATATTATAGTATCTGTTTTACAATTTGTATAGTCACACTTGTGTATTTCTCTGTTCAGTTCTAGTCTCCGTAATGAAAAATATTTTTATACAAAACATACTAAAATTCTGGAATCGTACATGTTTTACATGCTGAATACATTTTTTTTTCCTGTCACACACACACACCTTTCTCTCATCATATTCTCTCGTACTCTTTTTCAATAACACGTGCTTTCTTCATTTAACAGGTATTGAATATAAACAGTTGACACTATGCAATTACAACAGCAACAAAGTAAAAGAACAAACAAACAAATAAGCTTTACCGAAATCTATTGATCCAGTATTTCACACATACGTAGCATTAAGCCTCAAACAGTACAGCAATATGTTACATTCTCTTGTGGAAACAGTTGTTGAAGTCTGTTAAATCTTTGTTTTGAATCTTTAACTGTAACTCCCACTTGTGCCTAATAGAATTTGGCCTTTAGGAGGTTTCCTTTGCTGTGGATGGGGTGGCTTTGCTCGAACTTCCATTCTGTGCCTTGTAGCTGGTGAGGCTAGGAGTATGGATGGTCCTGATACTCTTGGCGCCCTGATTCAGTGAAGTGGGGGAGGCAGGGGAGGGAGGGGAAGAGGAGCAGGAAGGGGGGGCTGCTCGGCCATTTGGAGTCTGCAGTGAGAATGAAAGATGGTGACCTTTACCTGCGTGAGTGGGGCTCTGAAACTTTAAGGAGCCATTAGAGACAGAGGGGATGAGGGAGGCAGAGGGAGCAGACCGTCCTGTTTGGGGGCTGAGAGGGTTAGAGGTAGCCGATGGCTTAGAAGCAGCTGGATTAGGGAAGTTAGAGCTGTCACCACTAGCAGAGGGCAGAGGCCCGCCTTTCCCAGAGCTGGGAGAAAGGGCTGGAATCTTAGAAGCAGGTAAGGAGGGGAAAGCAGGCTTACACTCCCCACCAGCTTTCTTAGCACTTCCATTAGCCTGTGAACAAAGATGGCGGGAGACAGTCTGTCAGAAAGCTGGTAACACGGTTGTTCCACAGAGTCTGGCAACACAGCCCTCCTGAGAATAAGTCAACAAAAGACACCAAACCAAACCAAAACGAGTTCAGGGCCTGAGCTAAGTCTTGCTGTGCTGGACTGGACCTGGCAGAAACCCCCGAAGTACAGAGCAGAGGGTGTGCGGAACAGGAGGAAAGGAAGAGCATTTCCGGTGCTGGGTCGGCCATGCCTCTGGGTGGTTACGGGGCGGGGGGCGGGTTAATGTGCCTCTAATGCAACGCGGCTGACATGTACGTTAGTACGGGTGACTTTCAGGGCAGCTCGACAACAGGCCTGTCTGGCTCGGTCTCCCCAGGTGTTCTGAAGAACCACTCCCTTCACCAAAGACAAGCCGGCTGGTCTGGCCGCTTGTGTTAACGGTTAAACTTTGGAGTCACGGAGTAAGAGATGTTTTTATTGCAAGCATGCAAAAGCGTGGTGAGAAGTTCAACAAAGGTGTTTAGACTTTCTTCATGCCCCCAGGTCCAGGATGTCTACGTCAACCATAGCTTACAAAGAGAAACACAATATTTGGTATCAACTAGGTCAGTGACTTGCTTCTTAACTGAAAACGTCCATCCAAAATTGGGTTTAAGGTAAAACTACCTGACGATATTGGCGGGGATCCTGCAGTTTGGTCTGCTTGCTGGGTTTGTCCAGGCTTCCGGGTCTGTTCTTGGAGCTCATGGGGACGGGCATCCTGCTGGTCTGCGGGGTCCCAGTGGAGCCCTGTGGGGAGGGACAGCGACAGGGGAAGAGATGGGGCAGCGCGTTAGTGGACCGTCACCAAGGCCACCCCACCGTGTGCAGAGAAGCTGAACGTGAGAAGCCACAGCCCTACATGCAGAACAGACCTAGGAGACGGACATCAGAAGACACCACCGTGGTTAATTCCAAGAATCAAACAGAATACACTGCTCCACTACTGATCAAACGGATTTTAATGTGAGTATCAGAGATCAACGGCAGACGGATGACCCAGCACCCCTGCGTTTACCCAACACCAGTCAGCAACAGAGGTAAAAACAGAACTGATTAGCTGTTAGACACCTAGTTGTTGTTGTTGTTTCGAAGGTGAGGGAGAAATTGTGAGAGAAAGTTATCGTGGCGAACAGACAAAAAAAAAAAGAAAAAAAAAAAGAAAAAAAAGAGAAAACAACAACAACAAAAACACGAGCCACCTAAAAGGAAGCGAGTAAATCACAAGACGCCGTTTTGCTAATGGTGATTATGGCAGATTTAAGAAAGCGGCTGGGTCTTTCCATTCTCCATCAGACCAAGATACCTTACGTGACGCTGAAGGTATCGACGAGGGGGTTTCTAGGGCAGTGGGAGCTTCTTCCAGAACTAGCAAGGATCGGGGGGAGGCCTCCGGGGCCAAGTGGGATGAGCTGGCAACGGAATCCCTGTCGGAAGAACACGAGGTGTCCACTAGGGCTTTCGGACTCATTTCACTGATCGTAGTTTCAAGCTGTTTGATGGTCTGCTCCAGGCTGTCCAGCGTTCTGTAGGTGTTTTTCCTAATTTCATCGGTTCTTGAAATGGGAGATGTGTTCTCCAGACTGGGCTGCTCTTGTCGCTTGAGCATACTTTGGGGGGCGTCTTCAGGTTGAGAAGACCTCGTGATTTCGAATCGCTTGGCTTCCTTGTGCTGCTTCAGCGTGCCATCTTCCTCCTCCTCTTCGTAGACCACCACCTGCAAGGTCTTCTTCCCCGTTTTGGTTCCCGTGAGAATTGCCTGAGTGAGGGCGGCGAGCTGCTTCTTCGGGAATTTGAACTTAAACTTTTTCTTGGGATTTTCGAATTGGTCATCGGTCACGTCACACTTGCTCTCTGAGCTCGGAGAGCCTGCTGGGCTGTAGGCGGTCAGCTCGGGCTTGCTCCTTCCCTGGCCTCCCGGAGCCTCGGTCTCTGCTGACGGGACGTGTGGCTGCAGCTGACTCCCAGCCTGCAGTCCTGATCCCAGGCTGCCTGGGGCCACCTTAGGGAACTTTGCGGGGGCGTTATTCTGGACGGCAGCATTTCCATTTTCTTCCTCTTCCTCCTCCTCTATCTTTTCCTCTGTCATCATTCTCTCCAATTCCTCATCGCATTCCTCAAATATGGTTGAAAGTCTCTTGTACGCAGACCGGATGTCCATGGGTTCGTCGAAAATGATGATGACCGGTTTCTTGTCTAGGCGCACGACCGGCTCTTCGTTTTCAGTCCCTTCCTGCTGGAAAGTTGTCTCTTTTCGGGCATCGATGTTCACCGTCTGCACATCCTCTCCCTTTCGGCTCACTATGTCGCGGACCTCGCCGCTGGAGAGAGCCTGGACCGCGGTTCTGGTGATCATGAAGGCGATGTTGTCTGCGGGCGCGTTTTCGTCAGTGGGGGAACTTGGGGTTGAGTCCCTGTCTTCGTTAGACTTCATGGGAGCATGCCGAGCCCCCCTGGGTCTTAGCACAACTTGACCCAGCTCCGTCCCCGGAACCCCTAGATCCTGAGTTTTGACATCGCAGTTACCCAATTCGGTCGATCTAGTGGCAGAAGGAAGGTGACACTTATCTGTATTTTCTTGTCCTTGTTGATATATCTCCTTTGTGTCCCCACGATTCATGTTCTGATTCTCGGCGTCAGACATAGGGTGCTGCAGTCCCGAGCTCTTAGGGCTTCTGTTTACTTCATCTTCTGATGAACTAATGCCAGGGAAACTGGCATCGACCTTGGACACATTTTGGGGGGAATAGTTTCTACCGTCTTTAAGTAAACTCTTATTGGATACGAAATTTTCCTTCACCGCGATGTCAGTTTTACGTTCTGATGCTCTCGACGCATCAGAGACGCGATTCTCTGCTCTTCCTTCCCACCGCAGACGGTCGCGAGGCGTCGGGGCCCCCGCGGGAACCTGAGGGACAGCGGAGGAGGGAAACCACACGCGTTAATCGGAGCTGGATCTGCAAAGGAAGGGCGTGAATCCGCACGGTATCAGCTGGGACACAGATCTGACGAACTCACCTTTCGGGATTCCGTTTGGAGGCCATTTTCATAATCAACATCAGATTTCCGTACGTCTTCATGGAAAAATTCCAAATTCTGGTAGAACAGTGTAGGACACGTTACTCCACAAAACCACATCCCCCGCCAAAGTGGATTATACCTAAGCTGTTTCTTTAATTACGCTTCTGAAACACACAGGCCAAGCACACTGTTACGCGCCAGCCTAAAGCCTGCAGCTCTGTTTATCGGGAGCTGCGGCATCTGCCAGCTTCCAAAAAAGCCCTGTGTTTGCGTGAGATGAAAATCCCAATTAGCGAAATAGTTCGAGAATTTCGAATTTTGCGGAGGGGTGGGGAGCAGTTAGAGAATAAAGGGCCCGATTCTGTACAAACACATCCTCTTTTCAACATCTGATAGTGAGCTGAGCTGAATCTAAACCCAGGAGGATGGTGTGGCATCGTACAAAGCACGATACGTCAGCAGGCAGAGATGCTGATCCTACTCCAGACCTGCCACTCAACTGTGTTACTGTAGGCAAGTCATTCCACCTCTCTGGGCTTCTGTTTTCCTGCGTATAAACTGAGGAACAAGATCAGATTTTTTTGTATGTCCCTTCCCAATACGTATTTCAGTTCTTTTCTTCAATGGAAAGTGTCCTATAAGGACATCTGCATTGGTTGGGTGTAGTACTTTGAGATGGGGAAAAAAAAGTCTTTTTCCCTGGTCAAATGACTGGAAGGTACTTGAAGTTTGTATCTGTACTTGCCAAGGAAAGTGTCAAATAGCCTTCAAACAGATAATAGTCAAGGTGATCAAATCCGAATTTAGCATGATCCATGCTGACAAAATATCATCTAAACATTTATGAAACAGATATTAGAGGCTAGAATGACGGTGACATAATAATTCAGATTTTGTTCTCTAAATCCTTTGATGCAAAGCAAAGGCACATTTCTGAGGCTCTCAGAGAGATTCGGAATATACGAGCCCAGCAGCGAGGGTTGGGAATGAAAAGGGCCCCCTACACCAGGGAGCGTGTCTTTTCGCACACGGCTGTGGCAGTAGCACTACCCCTAGCCATGCCTCGCCATTTCCAAGGCTCTGCTGTCCTTTCTCCTTGCTGCAGAAGCCCAAGGGGAAAGAAGTGATCCCAGCAGGATGGGACACAATTCCAAGAAGGCGCTTTGGTTAAAGCAACGAGAACATGACAAAGCACAGTCCCCTGGGCCCCACCAAAGTCAACCCAGAGCAATTCTGCTGCCCCAGCTCAAAATGGAAAGAATGTGGATATACGCATTCGAGGACTAACACACAAAGAACGGAGTCACTATTAATTACGTGTAAAGATCACACAAGAAGTGAGGGGCATCCGCCACCAAACACCACCTGTTAAACTTCCCCTCACCCCCATGAGGCCCCCGAAACATGTGCAGTGGTTCAGCTGCTGGAGCTGGACAATGTAACGTCCTCGGTGGGATTTTAAATTTAGATTATCAAACAACTAAGATACTAAGTAAAAGGTCTGAAGAAAAATAAGTGAGGCCTGGGCCTAAGGTTTCACTCCAAGTAATGGAGTTGGCATGCCAGGACTGGAGTGAGAATTCACCCTGGAATCAGAGAAGGAACTGGCCCATAATCCAAAGAGGACACTTCCACAGTGATGTGTTGCTGGCCCCACATGCTGCAGTGTGGGCCTGGCATCTGTTCTGATTCGTCAGGGTCCATGCTACACCCTCGTCACATATTTCAAATGCCACCACGTGGATCTGTATTTTAGAACAGATTTGGTGGCAAGAAAACTCTGATGGAAAATCGCTAAGATAAAGACGTCAAGTTTAGGTTTCACGTGACCTGCTGTTTTTATCACTGGGACAGGAAAAAGAATCAGCGTGTCAAAGCAAGTGCATTGACTTAACTCAGGGTAACCAGGTCACAAATGTCATGTAACCTCACGATGCTTCTTAGGTAGTCAGGACTGTGTGGAAGATAATTAAACCTCATTTAATATCTGTTAATAGACCCGCAGATTTAGATTGAAAAGACAACGAATAAAGAGGGCTTAATATACACATGGACAGTAAACCAAAATTAGAGACATGGTTATAGGAAAAGTTGCATAAAAGTCAAATGCGAGGCTAATGCTTCATGTTTGTAGGAGAAACATTTTAAGAAAACATTTGATTCAGAGAAGAGTAAAGGAATAGCACAGGAAAGGTTAATAATGGCAAAGTTTGGGGGCAAGTCTGACACCTGTATTGTACATGATACTCATCTATAAGTCTAATACTGATATAATGAAGATCAATCTCTGAGTGTAATTGTCCAGAATAAGCTCCTGTGATTAAACCCAGTGTTGGGCCAACTCAATACAGACCTTCTTATTATCCAATAGCCCTTTGACTGAGATGAGCTCGATGGAATATGGATTTTTAATCACAGGACAAGAAATCTCATGCAACTTTTGAGCCAATTAGCAAAATTCTACAATGAGATATACCAGAACCTTCCATTAGCTGGTTTCAGTAAGGCCAGATAAGGAAATTCCAGAGACTGTAAAAGCAATGCATTTCCAATGCAATGTCATGGATCTGATTCAAATTAGTAGGAGGCTTTCTTCATGAGAAAAATTTAGCAACAAAAGTCTCATAATCTACCCTGGTTCGCGGAGAGATCCCGTGTCGCCTGGCTAACGGTTCCATGTCAGTCATAAGGCAGATGTGTCTGACAGAAGGGCTCTAGGTGACTGCGAGCCAGGACGTCCCGGCTGGGAGCTACAAGCCCCAGGACCACGTCTCTTACGGGCTGTGATGCTACGGCTTCCTCACTGAACTTACACGTGGGCCGAGGCACCCAAGCGGAGTAGTGACTGGGCTATATTGTGGCAGATATATCTGACTTTATTTAAGGAAAGCTAGAACCTTTGAATTCTGAAATATAAATTCCCAGTGAAAAATGTTAGGACTCAAACGGGTCAGGATAAGCATTTTATCTTAAAATTTGGACAGAGGCTTCATTCAAATAAGATGTCTCTGTGTCCCTAAATCATAAAAGCTCTAGGTGTTACTGAATGTTGAAGTTCAAACATTCAGGCTCGTGTCCTTTGCCTAAAGTACTGAATAATGACAGTGAACTTTGTTTCAGAGCCAGGACATTTATTTTGAAGCCACTTGAATGCTACAAAATATATTAGCACTGCAACTATACCAAACTTACTCTCTTGGAAGGTACACTTTGAGAATTTGTAATACTCAAGAAAATCTGGTGTCCTTGAACACACGTGCAGATACACATGTGTGTGTTTCTATGAGGTTCACCTGGAGATGGTGGTGGGAACGCAGTCCTATATTTTCCTCCTGAAATCGAAGGTTTTCACCTATTTTTAATGTACTTGTTTTTGGTCTAAAAGCCTTGTTAAGAATTAGAAAAAGTGCTACATATTTGGTTGCTGCCTTCCTTCCTTCCTTCTTTCTTTCCTTCCTTCCTTCCTTCCATTCCTTCCTTCCTTCCTTCCTTCCTTTCCTTCCTTCCTTCCTTCCTTCCTTCCTTCCTTCCTTCCTTCCTTCCTTCCTTCCTTCCTTCCTTCCTTCCTTTTTCTTTCTAAGAGTTGTTCTAGAAAATCTTGAGGGATGTATATTCTTTAGTTTGAGAAGATAATGCCTAAATTCTGCACATACTGTTGTATACTGTGCACAGAAACACAGCATCTGCTCTGAAAACCTCAGGCTGGTGTCTGATCTGAACCTGCAGCTGGGTCTCCATTAGTTAATTAAAAAAAAAAAGGTGAGAGGAAGAAGAGAGGGAACGAAAGACAAGCGCAGGAGCGGTGTTAGTGTCAGCAAGGAAAGAAGGGCTGCCCCACCGAGTGGCAAACGTGCAAGTGCCACGTTACCTTCTTGTCCTTGGGTGAGACTGTGGCCCCCGGCCTAGAGTCTTTAACGTGACTGTCAGCCCGGGACAGCTCAGCGTGACTGTTTGAATTTACATCCGTAAAGGAACACTTCTGGAATGCCTAAGGAATTAAAATACCGAGGTTAACAGGGATCCAAGTGTAGTGGAGAGGAAAAAAGGGACAGGTGGGGGAGCAATCCAGAGGCGTGGAGACCTCAGCAGCGTCCTCCATGCAGGACACGCCAGGGTCAGGGAGGCAGCACCTCGAAAACCTGCTCCCTGTTTGGCCTCAGGGTGGCAAAGCTGGTGAGGGGGCAGGGCCAAGGCTAAAGTAACCTGACATCTGGGTTACAGCACCATAAAAGGACACAGGCCTCGGAGAGAACACCCTTCCTTCCTGTCCAGGGTGCTCCTCCATTTGCGCTTAGTAGGGCTGCTTCTTTTGACCTCTCAAAAATATTGAAGATGCAAATGAGTTAAAACAAAACAGAAATCTCTTTCTTTTTTTGGTCATTATTTTTTTGCCAGACTAATTTTTTTTCAATTATAGAGAAAAGGGCACCAGGTCTTACAAACCTTTAAACCTAAAAATAAAGGTCATTCTTATTAATTCATAGTCTGAATAGTAACAAGTACTCCTCCTCCTCCCCAAGCTCTGAGGTGTTCCGAGGTTCCCTTAGAATAAAGCGATGCTCTTTGGATTCTGAGTGGCCTTGGTGCAGACTGAGCCCTAGACTCGTCTCTGAACACTTGCCATAGTTACAGGAGCCCACACTGACCCGTGTGAACACTCAGAGGAAGCCCGGGCTGGGCTTGTAGGGAGGAAAGGAGCGACACAGTATGATGGTGAGGGTACGAGAGACAGTAACCCGTGCACACACAAGTTTTCCACATAACTCCCGGTTTAAAAAAAAATACTGTTACCCAGGGCTCATCCAGAGAATAATTAAGTCAGAATCTCCAGGCTGTAGGACTTAAAAAAAAAACCTCCCTATATAATTCTAACATGCAGCTGGATTATAAACCACTTATTTAAACAAATCATCTCAAATCATTCTCTCGTATTTTCTTGACGTCAAATATGACCATTTGGCAATAACTCTGCAGGTGGAAAGAATGACTCATGGCCTCCCCAAGTGAACATTTCAGCACGTTTGGTCCTAAGGTGGGATGCAACTGATGCCGGGGGCTTTTCCCAGCCTGCTTTTCCACATCACTGCCGTCTGCCTGTTCCTGCTGCAACGACATCCTACCTGCTGTCCCTCAGACCCCCAGTCCTAACTGGCCCTGGAGGTGCCTAGGGCTCCGCTCACTAGGACCGTGTGCCATCTCCACTGGGCCGCCAGGCCCCGGACTTTGAAGTCTGTGGCTTCTTCCGATGCCCAGTGATATGGAGCAGGAAAGTTATTCCACAATTACACTTGGGGGGCTGCAGTTGCTCCCTGTCCTGACTCTTGGGGTGTCAACTCTAGAGCCTGCAAGGGGCAAAGGAGCCAGCCTGTCCACAGGCTGACTTTCTGATGTAGCAGTTTGCATGCCTTCCAGCAGGAGGGCTAAAGGGGTTTAATTACATTATGGTTAGAACACTTAACTGATCACTGTTAACAATAAGATGATGAGAAGCCAGATACACTGGTCTTGTAAAGCTTTCAGAGAGAGCATCAAAGAAATTTTGACTTCAGTGGAGGAAAATATTCTGAAGTGATGGGGTCTAAGTGGCTGGAACAACTAAATTATGACTCTTAGGGGACTAGAACAGGTTTTTTCACAAACTTAGAAGTCTTTACTGCTTTCCTTGTTAGTAATTACTCATCTTGCACAAATTTAAGATTATGTAGCACTCCATCATTTACCTGAACCAACTGGTCCATGACCAATTCGCACTATAATTTGAGGACAGATACTACAACAAATGTCCCCAGAATCTGGCTACACATCTTAGGACAAGCACCAACCCCCAGCAGTGTCATTGGCCAGAGGGTCTTCAATGGATAACTGTGTGATAGATGCTTCCATGCTCTCAACCGTTTTATGAGTCACTAACTTAAAAATCTAAGTTTCTTATGAATGAAATTCTCCACCCATTCAGAAAACCTGTAAATAATCTGATTGGTGAAGGGGATGTCCCAGGACAAGTCTGTGAGTTTCCATAAGGCTCAAAAGGCTTATGCATGTGACAATCAACCAGCAGTCCCATGTTCCCTAAGGATCGAGCAGCTCCACTCGGGCAGGTGTTACCATGGAGAGCAGAGTAGGACAGCGGCAGTAGAAATGACATGGTTTAAAAGTTCTACGCCAGATGAAAAGGCAGCATGCCTTGGATTCCTAAGAAGAGGGTGGTCTGACCACTGGAAGGGCAAAAACATCTTGCAATAAGCATGGGTCAAATGAAATACGCTATGAACAGACTTCGGTCTAGGAATTGTGTATGTCTTCTATTAGCTAAGTCTCAGAACGTACGCCTAGGGCAGATTCACAACTGTGATTTGAATGTGGGATCAATTTTGGGTACAGCCCCCGTATCCCACCTTTAAATCTATGAGTGGACTGTGGCAATTAGTCAAGAAATAAAAATCTAAACAAAAAAAAAAAAAAAAGAGAGAGAGAGAAGAAAAAATAAAAATCTAAAGTAAAGAATTATTTCTCAAATAAGCCAAGGAAAGTGGGCAGCAAAATTATTCAGCTTTTCGGAATTCTTGAAGAGATGACATTGACACTGAATGGGAACCTGGTATGAAGTACAGGAGGCCACATAACTCAGTCAGTCTTCTAAGTATTAAAACCACGTAACGGGACCTCAGCTGACATGGGCTTTAATCAGATGATAGCTGGTATTTATTCCTTTTAATAGTTTTTGAAATGAAGCAGATTGAAGGGAAGGAAAGTAAATCCCACCAGCCAGAGCTGGGAAGGCTTGCAACTGATTTTAGTATAAGCTTCCTGAATCGTTTTGTGAAATGGCTGGTCCTTACACACACCGTAAAGCTGCCCTGAGAGCCTAGTTCAGCACCATCCTTGAAAAGGCAAGGCTTGCAAGGCCAGGAGAGGATGCTTACAGGGCCTAGGCCCACGGGCTCTTCGCCAGCTTATGCATCTGTGAGACACGCAGCCAAGGGTCCCTGATGGGAAAGGTAGGGAGCCACGGTCAGTCAGCTCATCCCCATACCTGGAGTTCTGCCATTATTTTGTCTCCTTCCTCTTCCTCTTCCTCATCCTTTGAGGAGCAGGTAGTAACTGGTGGTGGGGACGGGGTCCAGGTCGAAGTAGGCTCCTCTGTTGGACATCTTGTGGCTCTAGCCTGTGGGCTTGGTCCGGCATCTTCGCTGCTGGCCTGTGGAAGATTCAAACCACAGGTACTGGCTTAACACCCCCAGGTACTGGCAAAGAGAAAGAACGATCACGAGAACACAGGTTCCCTTGCTGCCCAGTACACTGGCTTCCTAGCTCTTCGAATCGAGCCGAAAGGCTCTTTTGTCCACCTGCCATCTAGTTTGGGTTTCTGTGTATGTAAGGGACCATTTTGGTGAATGGACTGAAGAATTATAATAAAAGTGTAACTCTCAACATTCTGTGGCTTTGAGGAAGGCCCTGCCATCTTACCTCTCCTTGAAACTCAAATTTTACATTGATTATAAAAGACAAAACTTGCTGAACTAAAAGGAAGCTTAAGCTAATTAAACATCTTTCTGGACAGACTCCCACACGATGTCAGCCAACCTCGGTTTCCTTTATGAGATGGTCTTTCTTTGGCTCCCCTTCTCCCCGCCACCTCCATCCCCACCATTTTCATTCTACAGAGGAAGAAGCTTGTGATTTGCGTTTCATATAGTTGTAGCTAAAAGTCAAGTAAGGATGAAACGCTGGCTGGCGTTTTCCTATCTGTGGTGCTTCCTATTGATTTCGCTTATTCGAGTCTCTGCTTCTCTTCTCTGCCTCACTACTTATTACGTTCTAAACGAGACTGTACAGGACCTTGTCTAAGACAATCATCCGAACCCTAAAATCAGTTTACCAGGGCTTCACCCATCAAACCTTAGCGGTGCTGTTCTCCTTCCTGCTGGTGTAGACCACGTCGCCGGACCTGGTGGTGGTGAGCCCCGACCCGGGCAGGTAGCTCCGTCGTGGGGGTGGGGGTGGGGGCGGTGGGGACTTCCCCCCCAGCTTGTCCAAGTCCTGTTCTGAGTTCGGAGAGTCTTCTGGAAAACAGTGCACCATTGCATAATAACCCCTTTTCAAGGTGATGTCCAGAAAGGTTGGTGTACTTCTATACACTCAATGCAATTTGACTTAAACATTTCTCTAGCCTCTCCACAGTGCAACCATGAATGGTATGAGATCCTCAAGTCCGACTGGCGTGAAATCCCAGAAAGACCCTTCAAGAGTCGATGAACCTCTCTCTGCCTTGGTTTCTTCATCTGTTAAATGGGTCTTAAACCAATGTTTTCTCCACTGGGGTGCTTGAGGATTAAATGACTTAATCTACACAAAGCACTTAGAACAGTGCTGATTGGTTTATTGTAAATGCTAAGTAAATATTAAACAAACAAACAAACAAAAGCTGTGTATTACTTGGAGAGATGAAGGAGCAAAACCTGAAGGCAAGTCTGGAGCCTGCTTGGCCTCCAAAGCCATTGTCCCCAAGGCCTGACAAACGGCTTTATGGGATGGTCTTTCTTTGGCTTCTTAGAGCAGAATTTGGCCAAGAAAGAGCCGGGGTAGAGAAAGTAGGAAGAGAGAACAAAGTCTGGGAGAAAGTGGACTTTTTTGGTCGGGGTCATGTGGTTGGAAAAACATTCTCTGCTAAGAAAAGGAAGCAGAAAATGCAGAAACACAAGAATTATAAATCAGCACTGACACCACAGGTTCGGAGACGCAGATACCTGCTCAGCTTTCCTCAGAAAAATGCTCCTTAAAACGCAAACAAACAGCCTCACTCCTGCCTTTTATCAGTCTTTAGTCCCTTTACAAAGGCTCTCACTAAAGTGGTGGAACTGGAAATTCAGCCTCCAGCTGGGCTTTGTCCCAACTCTCTCTAGGGACATGGTCAGGCCTCTCAGGTGTTTGTCTTTTCTGAGACAGTTGTTGAGTGACTTGTCTTGTTGAGTTTCCATTTAAAGCTGTGATGAAGACTAGGGTTAAAGATCAGCCAGTTCCTGTCTCATGCATGAGGGCACTAGCAGCATTAGGCCTCATGGCTGGTTCCTACACCAGCAGCCTGGCCTCTGGATGGCCACCTCTCTCGATGACCACCTTTGCTTCGGGTCCTTCTAGCGGCTGGCACAGGTGGATGGGCCCTGGTCCCGCCTCTCACGTGTGATGACAGACTCCCTCTTTGACCAACTTTTGTCAGGCTCCTCTTTACCACTAGGTTTTGACCTTTATTTGCTGCGCTCAGTTTTAGCAATCCAGTTGAGCAAAAATCACCCATTCTGGATATCTGATAGATTCTTCATGTCCTACCCTTGATATGTAAGTCCTTGGCCTGCGTTTAGCAAGAATCCCCCTTCCCTGCTACGTCTGGAGCTGTATCTCTCCCCCACTGCAATTGTCTCACATAAAGTCTTCCTTGCTATTTTTAACACATGTCTTTGTGAATATTTTTGCTTTAACATTGACTGAGGCCACAATCCCCAAACTTTTTTTACAGACTTTTTTGGGAGTTTCCATCCTTGTCTGACCAGTCAGGAAATTCACATAAATAAAATTTGAATGATTTTTTTTAAAACCCCAAGCTTAGAATTTTATCTCATTCGTCAACAAAAATAAAAACAATAACATCCATGACAAATAAATAAAAATAACAGAAACCAGCGTTCACAGATAATGGACAATACCCTCATACACCTCTAGTGGCCTATGCATTAGTAGACTGTTTCCGACAAATAATCAGGCCATGTGTTAAAGAAGGGAAAAACAACAATAAATAACATTTTAACTGAGTAAAAATACTTGGGTGAATAATTTAAAAATGAATTGAACCAAATTTTTTTAATCTGAAAGAATAAAAAGCCCAAATAAGATTAACAAAATATATCGCTACGTTTTATAAGAAGGAACATAAATCATTTATAATTCTAAATTTATAATTAATTTGTAATCCTAAAACATTGGAGGACTATAGGACAAAACTCCTGGATGTAATGAGGTAAATCACTTTGTCCATTAGAAGTTCTCCAGGGGGACTTCAGGAGAAGAACCATCTTTGTGAGGGGAGGCCTGCCTCTCCCAAAAGGCCCGTCTGTCCCCGGGCCTTGGTGCCTGACCCTCCAAGGGGTCCTAGACAGGCCTTACCCAGCTGGCTGGTGGCAAAGGAGGTAGAAAACGCCTCTTAGCACAGACTGAGGGGCGAGTGGAGTTGTAGAGCAGCTTTGTGGAGTGCAGACCCGGAGTGTGTGACAGGGGTTATACCATGGTTACAAATTGTCCCCACTGTCATGTTTCTGGACACACGAGTCAAGATGCCAATTCCTTTTCAAATTAGCGGTAGTTGCTGGACAAAGACTCGCCGAATATGACTCTGGGAGACACTGGGATGCGAGTGAAATGACGTCACTGTACATAACTTTAATGAGAATAAGGCACATGGATTGTAATCGGTTGGAATTTAGTAGGTTGAGTTTTTTTTTGAACAGTTATTTTATATTATTCTTGACATACTGCCTAACTTCCACAGTTTAGTTGGTTAAATATGCAATTCAATAATTTTGATATAAAAATGCAATTTTACCTTATGATCTCATATCCCCCTGAGAGCTCATAAAAGTTGGCATTTTCTTTCTGCAGTGTATAGAAAGCTCTCGCTTTAAATGCAGGCCTCATATTCTCCCAGCTGGTGCTGTGAATTGTCATAAATTCACAGGAAATGCAAAAGCTGGGAAGCTAAAATTTCCCTTATTGGGCATTGTTCTCGTATCTTAATGCAGAACAGTTCCACTACTATGCTTATAGTTAAACAGCAGAGAGGCCTTCGGGACGCCTGAGAAATTGGTGTGAGGTCTCACTGGCCAGCACGGGCTCACGCGGGTGGCAGCCAGGGCCTCACCTGGAAGCTCCAGCTTGTCCACGGGGGCATCGCCCTTCGGCTGTGGGCCCGAGGTGGGCGGCATCTCCAGGTTTGGAATCGACTTCATGATATTGGCCTGAGCTTCTTCCAGGAGCTTCTCAAACTCTTTGCCATTATAGTGGTCCAGATTTTGTCTTTTCTCTTCCCACTTCCTCTCTGCTTTCTGAAAGAAAGCAGCAAGCGAAGGAAGGTTAAAAATCAAACAGAACAGCTAATTCATCGTTTAGAGGTTTCTGGTGGGAGGGAGGAGGTGTAACACGGAGAAAATAATGCTCCGGGTTCCTGGCTGATGACACCCTGCACAACCGACAAACCTGTCCCTGGTGCTGTCTCCACATCCTCCATAGCGAAGTGGGCTGCATTTAAGCCCAAGGGATACTCCTTCACGGAGAAACAAGCTCAGAAACCCAAATGATGACTGAGTCCTTACTACACACTGCCACCAACAGTAAGTAAAAAGGGACACAAGGTTACGCTGTCTGAGGTAAGAATCCATAATCAATCGTTTTCTGAATTGAGTTTTCATCGCAGAGGAGATGTTCTAGGCAGACACAATCCTGTCTGAGACTTGCTATCTGGGCACCGGGCCACGTTCTCTTACCTAGAAAATGGGAGGCAGCTATTGAGATAACTTCTAAGCTCCGTCATTTTCTATGATAGGGAGGAATATATAAAATGACATTTTAAATGTCTGTATATTTTTTCAAAGAACATCTATCTGCCTGGGCCATGCCAGGAGGGCAGTGTGGAAACCAGAGCCAGAGATAGTGGAACCCCATAATGTCAGAACTGGAAACAGAGCCGACACATGTACACACGAGAACACTGGGACCCAGCAGGGTGAAGGAATCACTGTATATAAATAATAGCCACCGGTATCACACCATCCTTACCTTCCTTTATTTTTCTCTCCTAGCATTTATTATCACCTGGCACATACATACTTGTTCTCTGTCTCTCCCTACAAGCAGGTGAGATTCTCAAGGGCATGCAGTTTGTCTCCTCTGTTCACTGCCTGCCCCAGAGGCCGTGAGGGCCTGGCCCCTAGTGGGGTCTTATGATGTGAATGGTGCTCGCCTCATTCGTCAGTGGCAAAGCTGGCAGAAAGGGCCAGGCCTCTTCTTGTGGGTCAGGGAATAGTCGGAGATGACTCATAACTTAAATACACACATAACAATGATAACTGTGTTCCGTGGGTTCTGTAAAATAAAAGAGTTGTCCCACTGACATCCTTTAAATATGGGGATGTCTAAAGTGGCAGAATGTGTTTTCAGTTCTCTATTCCACCCTACAAGCCCGACCTGACGCATTGTCATCGTCTGCAAATCACAGCGTACCCCCACTCCCCGCCATGATAGCGTTTTGTAACTAGCTGACGGAGATCAGGGGAACAGAGCAGAGAGCAGCTACCCAGTGTTCGGAGGCCCCGTTGCCATGATTGTGACCTTAGCAGTTTTAAGAGGTCATCTGTTGAAACCTGGGTTATCTACTGCTGAGTTGCAAGGGGAAACAGGGATGGTTAAGGGATGGTTGCTGGGGATACATAATGAGTGGAGGAAACTGAAGGTAGGAGAAAAGAGAGCTAGGGAAGCTAAATGCACTGCTTGAGCACTGATACCAGTTCTTGATAAAAAGATACTTAAAAACATAGCTTGCTTTCTCTCGATGTGTTGACCTAACACCTAGTTTTCTCCTTCCACATGCGGCGGCCTCTGCCACCCTTTCTGAGACGACAAGTGATAACTTTCCATCCAGCAGCACCCTTAATTCTAGACCCTCCAACCCCACCTCAAGCAATTCTGTATGTTGTGTCCAGATTTATGTTCTGAAGATGCCGTTTTTATCACTGAAGCGTTTCTCTGATACATACACAATAAACTTTAAACATCTCGGGCTGGTTTCAAGCTCTCCAAAATCAGGTTCTGGCCTGTTTTGCCAGCCTTATCTCCTCTTTCTCGTTCCGGCTAAGCGGGTTTCCTCACGGTTGCAGCCTTCCTTCCAACATCCTCTATCCTAGAGTGCCCCTGCCACCCTTCTCTGCTTACTCAGAGTGTCTTATTTTTCAAGATCAGTGGCAAGCCCTCGCCGGTGGCATGCGAGAGCCAGCTCCCACTGGCTCAGGAGAGACACTCTCACATTATCTTGCCAAATGCGTCTTCAATGATGTCATGCTGTAACTCGAAATCAGTGATGGTGAGAGTCTTTGCACCACGGAGACTGGCAAATGCTACAAATCAGGGCTTTTCCCACCAGAGAGCCGGTCGCTAAACAGTTAGCAGCACACCACCACCTCAGCTTCTCCTAGGTCAAGCGTCTCACCCTTCTCTGAAATCTGACGGCCTTCTCTCAATCTGGCCATTGAAACTCACAGACAGATTTAAGACTCTTTCTTTCACATATATAATTTTTTTTTTTGTTGCTAAAACATAACTGACACACATATGAATTATCTCTACAAGCGGACTGTAGGCTCTTGGAGGAAAAGGACCATATGTCACACTCCTTTACGGGGTTATGAAAAATAGAAACAGGACTCTACCTCAATAGACACTGCCCTGTTCTTGGCACTCACACTGTGGATTTCTTCAATGAACAAGCTCTGCATGGCGGAACCGTTCATGGGCGTCTGCGGGGACAGAGGGGCCTGTGCCCCCGGCAGAGCTGAGGTCACGTCCTGTGTGACAGCAGGAGGGCTGGCTGGATGAGGACTGGTGCCCCCAGACGAGTGCTGGGCGGGGCTCAGGAGGCCGGAGGAGAGCTGGGAGGGCTGGATGACCACGGGGGAGCTCTGTGCGTGGTGAACCGCCAGGGGCACCGCTTCTGACTTTGCGTCTCTCCCCCGCGAGGCGTGGAGGGGCTGGCCGGGGGCGTGGGAGGCCTCCTCCTGGCTCTTCAGGACTTCCGCGGCCGTGGCCTTTTCCATAGCCACATACTGTGCGGCCTGGGCTGCGTCTGCCCCTTTCAGGAGCCCATCGGTGACGTGTCTAGGAGAAAGCACGCACAGCAGCGTTAACTACTAAATAAGGCAACTTCCATTTTATTATGAGGGTATACTTGAATGCGGTGTCATCCCAAAGCCAGGCAAGATTTTGTTGCAAAACTAAGACATTATAAAACTCCGTAGCCCCTCAGAGTAGGGGGTTTCCATGGCAACTTCCCGACACCCTTGAATTACCTCCTAGTTATCGCTGGCAGCTGCTTTCTCAGTCCTTTCCCAGTCTGTTTTTCTCAGTCCTTTCTCAGTCTGTTTTTCTCTGTCCACTAGCACTGTTGGGCCCTCCCTGACGTGGTTCTGTCACTGTTTGGGTGGTGGCGGCAGCATGAAGTGAACACATGGTTCTAACGACCCCTCGTCCACCTGGTCCCGGCCTGGGGAGCTCTCATAGATGCTCACTTCTGACCCCAAAAGCTTCCCAAATCCTCCATGCTCTCTTCCTTTCACTGCCAGGCATCTCAGGAGGGTAGTTTGCATCCTTCCCATTTCTTCTGCCTGTGGCGCAGCCTGGTGCAGTCTGGCTCCCCTCGCCCCACCCCGGACTTGACCAATCTTTCTGCAGAGTCAGCGGGGATGAGGAGTCCTCTGCCTCCTCTGCCTCTGAGGGTCGTTTGATGCTGTTTTGCTATTTCCACCCAGAGTGCAGCCTTTGGGGTCTGACAGACCCGTGTCTGAATATTGGGTCTACCGTGTTGTGGTGGTATAATGCCAGGAATGTCACCTTTGGAGGCTCAGATACCTTTTGATAGAATGTAACAATCATGATGCTGCTGAGAATGATGATAACGGCGTGCAATGGGTGTGGTGTGGTGGTTAGAATCAACGTAAAGTTATAGAGAAGACAATGTGTATCTTGACCTATGGCTTTTAATTAGTCTCTCATTCCCTTCTTATTAAAACATTCTCTCTTTTTGATTTGATAAAAAAGGCTGCGTTTTGCTGTTTACCTTACCTACCCTCCCCCTCAATCCCCAAGGATCTGCAAGAACCTATTGCCTCCTTTCTCTCCCATCCCATCATAGCCATCTCTTCTATTTTCTGTGATCACCTTCACGAAGGCGACTTCCAATTCTAAGCCCCCCGATCCTCCCTCCCAGTGAGGCAGGGATGCTCCTCTGTGTCTTGAACTTCAGTCCACATTACTAAGAGCATAGTGGGCAGCTGTGTTTAGATACCCTTCTAGCACCTCAAATTCAACCCGTACAAAAACATTTCAGCATCTCCCCCAGGCCATTAAGTGACTCTGAACTGTGACTGCCGCCTGCTTTGTCTTCTCTGCCATGGAGTCGGGACATACATGTGACATACACGTGTCCTTGGGGTGGGGGGTGGGGCATGCACATTCCTACCCTCTTCATTGCATCTTCCACAGTGCCATGTACAGCACATCACACACGTAAGATACCAATAAAAAAATTAACAGTGTGAAGGCTTATGATAGGCAACTTGATGGCAGCTCAATGTCTTTTATTTTGAAAGTTTCTTAACTGGCTTCTTCTATCATTCTTGCCACTGAGCATTTATGAGACAAAAAACTCCTATAACATTCAAAACACACACTCCTGTCTTTTTTTAGAACTTGCATTCCCTAGAGAGAAAGGCAAATACTGAGCTACAACACTTGCACTGGCTCTGAAATTTTCTTTTAACTGTTTTTCAGGGAAGAGAGGGGATCGTGCTACCTGCCAGCTCCCTATCCATCTCCACTTAACAAGGACGGTTTGTTTTAAGCTTTGCGGATGGGTTACCACATTTGGTGCAGAGGGTAATGAAGAATTCTTTTAACAAATTTTTATCCTACTAGGAGAAAAAAGTTCACTCCGGCAATTTAAAATGAATGAACCTATGAGAAATTGTAATTCAGATAAAACTTCCTGTGCCCAGTCAGATGTGGTCTCTACAGGAAGAGGCTGTTGTTGGAATTTAGAATTCCTTTGGCATTCTGGACCTCGTGCAGGTGATGATATGGTTGCTCTAGGAGTTTTCATCTCAAAAGAGGCCCTTCCATGAGGCCACTGCTACTAGAAAAATCTCACTTGCTCTCATGGCTAATAATTTGTCTGAAAGTCAACTACACAGTTAATACAGTCCTCTTATAAATCTGATCAAATGATTATGGTTGGCGATTAAAATCCTCCCAAGAAACCATCTTACATGTTAGTTCTGTTTGTGATCTGCTCTCAAATCTGGTCCAAGATCTGAAGGGTAATGAAGGTCTCTGCAGGTTCCTAGTTCTAGTGAAAAACCAAAAACTCAGGGACTACCACAGTTGGGAAATGGCTTACTTTTGGTATTTGTATTTATTTCCCACATAAAAGAGGAAGTTTTATAAGGGCAGGGGTCCTATTTGTCTTTACTATATTTTAACACCCAAGACCAGGGCTGAACAGGCAGAATGTCCAAATATTACTGACTGCCTGGCTGGGAGAGCAGAAGCAACTCTGATCTCTGGAGTCAAACTGTCCGTTCATATCCCAGCCCCGCCTCTGACCTGATGTGAACCTCCCCAACTTCAGGTTTTACCTCTACGAGGGGAATAACAACACCTGCCCTTTGGGTTTTTAATTAAGATCGAGTGAGCTAATATTTGGAAAGGGCTTAGGGCAGTGCCGGATGTGTGGAAAGCGCTCTCAGATAGAAGCCACTCTTATGATTGTGCTGAGAAGACAGAGATCAAATTGTCAACCAAAGGCAGAGTATATACTGGTATAAGATGCCATTTATAAAGGTGCTTCTGGTAACGCAAATTCTGCATGCAAACATTTCAGCACTTTTTATGTCAAAAATTTTCTTTTCAGTGTAAGTCGTGGATGACTCAGAGATTTCTTTTAGTCTTTCCTCCACTGTGACCCTCTTTTATGGGCAGGTAAAGGTGACACGTCTGTGCCACCCAAGGGGGTTCATTTATCTTTCCTAGGTGGGACCAACAATCTCTCAGATACTCTTTCAGTAGGTAATTCAAAAATGCTTTATTTATTTATGCTCATTTTCTTCTAACTGAAGTCATCTATGCCTCTGAAGTGAAAGAGGCTAATGATACATTTTGACCCATTCTTCAACCTCAAATGTTATTGAAAAGAACTATCTTCAAATGATTTTTAAAAAAATGTTCACTGTGTTTACTAGAAAATTTTAAGCCCTAGCATGGGCCAAATGGAGCACGTCTGTGTAGAAGAATCAGGACCTCAAGTTGCATTACAGTAAAAGTTCAAGGTGGGAAAGAGCCATGGCTTCCCAGGACACTGGAAATACGATGTGACATGTCACAGTGATGGAGACAGGTCCGAGGAGCACGGAGGCTTGAAGCCTGCGAGTCCACAACGTAGATCCCCCAACCTCCGAACACCTCCCCTCCCCCGCCCCCTGGGAGCCCGGTCACCTCCGCAACATGGTGAGCGTGTCGGTCATGCCTCGCACTCGCTGCAGCAGACTGTCCAGCCTGTGCGGCTCCTCCTTCAGAAAGCGCACGGCCTCCACCTCAATGCGCAGGATGGCCCGCATCTTGTTCTGCAGCGTTGGGAATTCTCCTGCAGGCCAAGAGCACTGGGTGAGTCGTAGGAGAGGAAGCCAGGACAGCGAGCCCCCCAACCCCGCACCTGGTACTGGGCAGGGTTGTGCGCATGGGGCTTGCCAGACAGAGACGGGCTCAAGGTGAGCCCGGGCAAGGACAGAGCTCCTCATGACCTCACTTCCTGTCTGTATATTTGGGATGAGGTCAACCATCCCTTCGGGTTGTCTGTAATGGGTTCGGAGATGGTGCCTGGCGCAGCATAAGAGCCCAGTGAGGAGAAAATGGTATCAGTATCACTTAGGCCTGAATCTTACAGCACCAACTACAACATAAGCTCCAAGAGGACAGGGACGTTGGCCTACTTTGTTCGGTGATGGATCCCAAGGGCCCAGAACAGTGCCAGACATGTGCAGGGGTTCGATGAACACTTGCATGCATGCATGCATGCATGCATGAATGAATGAATGAATGAACCCCTCACTGTCGGATGGATTTCTAACCCCCCAGGAAACACGCTTCACCTTCTTCCTTCAAGGAGGAAGCTGCTCACCTTTCAGGGACGCCACGGCTTCCCCCACCTGTCGCAGGAGGAAAGCCCCGTCTTCCACGTCCTTCAGGGTGACCGCTCGGCCAGCCGACGCAGAGTCCTTCTTCAAGTCTTCCACGAAGGCTTCCAGCTCGCTGGGGAGCGGGCAGACCAGAGATGGCAGTGAGCGCTGAGGTCTGCCAGCAGCCCAGGGGCAGCAACAAAGGGCCCTCCCGCTGTGTACTGTGTCCCGGTCCCCCGCCCCACCTTCCACGTAGATGGTGGGAGCACATTTAAAGGCGTAGCTTGGTTTGGCTTAAAATATTCTGCTGAGCGGTCAGGTGGGTGTGGGCAAGTTTTTCCAGGGCCTGTCCCTGGGGAGGCCAAGGTCGGCCAGAGGGAAGATGGCAACTGGCTGACAAAGGACCCACTCTTCATTTTCAGTGGTGTTGATGCCAACTAAGGGTGGGGTGTGTGCACTTTGTGACATGTCAGAGGAGAGGGAGGGAGAGAGAATGTGCTGTGTATGCGGCAGGGGAACAAAACGAGCAGCCGTAAGGCTTCTCAGCCTTGGCATTTGACATTCTGGACCAGATGACTCTTTTTAGTGGGGGCCTGTCCTGTGCGTTGTAGGGTGTTTGGCAGCACCCCTGGTTTCTATGCACTAGATGCCAGTAGCACTCTCCCCACAACCTTGTGACAAACAAGAATGTCTCCAGGCATTATTAAATGTCCTGGGGAGAAGAGGGAAGCAAACTTGCCCCTAATTGACTCTCTGGTTTATACTGATTGTCTCATCAATATGGACTGACTTTCCTTTCCAAACTACGAAGAGAAGAAATGATCATAGATCTGCTTTACACACACACACACACACACACACACACACACACACAATCACAGGGTACTGCCAGTTCCAACAGAATGAAGTGAAATTAAGGTCTTCTACTTCAAAAACAAACAAACAAACAAGCACCATATCTCCTGGGCACATTAATAATCCCATCCTAAACCCATGTTTATAGCATTTCAGCTTGCCTGTAAATCCAACAGTAAAATCCCTCTTAAAGAACAGGAAAAAGAGCTTTAGGAGATGGAGAATCACTAGGTGGCAGTAAGTGAACAGCTATTCCACTATGGAGACTGAGTCCATGGAGCAGCAGGAAGAGAACAGGCAGGCAGGGGATCTGCAAAAAGATGGCGCACCACGACCCTTCCCATCAGGTGGGCAAGTGGATGGAGTTGTGGATGGCATGGCAGCTGCGGGAGGGCTTCGGGCAGGATGGCACATATGTTCAACAAGGACCGCGGGACAAACAACAAATCCATCCACTCCCAAGCAGCAGGATGACATTTTCGCTGATGTCTTTCACTCTGTTACAGAAAATGGACCAAAATTTCCTATGACCCTTTCAGACAAAATGATGCAACTTCAGGACCAGAAGGAAAGCACATCTGCTCACTGCCCACACTCGCAAACTATGGAAAGGTGCATCTCCCGCGGCCCTCAGGTGGAGAGAATCTGTGTCATCTCTCATAAGAGTTCTAAACAGGGTACCTTTGTGTGCAAAAGTTTCCAGTTCAAAACCACACAGAATTATTTTAATGTGTAGCCTGGGCACACCGTGCAGTTATTCTAAGCTTTGATGAAAGAGCTAAGACCCAAATGTCATCATGGTTCCATCAACAACCTTCGAACCAGCCAACATGCAATTAATACTCCAAGGAACTGACATCTGACCAAAAGTCAGTCAGCCTAAAATTCTATTTTAATCTTCTATACAACATGACTCTTGGATTTCATAACCCTGCACACAGGAGACCCTTAAATGTATGTTTTCTCTTTGTTGATCATGGAATACATACAAATGTGTACGGATGTTACTGCACACAACTATTTTCCTTCTATTTCCTTTCCATATATTTCTGTTACAGATAAAGCAGTCAAATAAAATTTGTTCATTCAAAATGTAAAAGAGATCATGGCGCTACAATGAATGCTGAAAATAAATTTTTAATATTAGAGTTGTCAGTATGACTTTTGACTTATAATCTCAGCTCCGAAGAATGTCAAATGTTCACAGATGCTATAGCTTATAGGTAAATTCACTCTTTGATGAAGTTACTTTTCATTCAACCTTGGTTAAAAAGAAACATTAATTTGTTGAAATAGATTTCATTTGACTGTTATTAGAAGCCCAACTATTTCCATGTAGAAAGCCACCAAAGAGAAATTATCTTAATCCAATTTCTCTCCATAGTTCTAGATCCAATTTTATTTCTCTGCCATCTGAATGGCTCACCAGCAACTTATCCTAACATAATCCCCAAGGGAATTTATTTTCGTGTGTGTGTATGTGTGTGTAAGGGGAGAGAGGCAGGAGGATAGGAGGGGCAGAGAGAAGCGTGGAAGGGAAAGAGGAGGGAAAGGAGAAAAGAGAGATACAACTGTTTTCCTAACATTCCAGAGTTGAAATTTCTGGCTGCCTTTATAATCCATGTTGTTTCATCACTTGATCCATCCAATCATTCCATTTTGCATTTGATTTCTTTTCCCATTCCTATTTCCCAGACCTTACTGACTTTTGTCTAGACCATTATAGTTGAGCTCAATATGGTTTGTTTCCTAAACACCAATCTCTTTCCCCAACAACCAGAGGGCCCTAACTGAAGTACACCTGACTTGGCTACTTCCTTGATCAGAAAAGCTTCATTGACTTTCTCATCGGGCCAACAATAACTCTCAAACGTGAAGATGCTTTAGAATCTGCCATGTAGGTTTGTAAAATGCACATTCCTAAGCTCCATCCTGTGAAATTCTTAAACTGGAGTTGGATCCGTGAACTTTGATGAAAATCATAAATCTAGGTCTCTATTCCATGGTCTACCAATCTTAGCAAACACAGACCAGACCGATGTCAAACAGACATGCTGGGCATGAATATGGTCTAAGAAATAGGCAGGCGCCATGTAAACGGAATGGGGCAACCCAAATACGAGACACAATTAGTTTTTTTGTACTCAAATGGACTATCCCAATTCCTCAGGCACGTCCTATGCCTCCCTGGTCCTGAGACTCATTGGTTCATAGGGTTCTTCTGCCTGGGAGGGTCCCGGTCTAGCTTTCCCTGATGAAATCACACCTGCCCGCAAGGCCATCTCAGCTCAGTTTAACAAACTTTTTGTGAGGCCCAACTATGCACGTGGTACTGTGTTTGATGTGGGGACATATGAAGAATTACTTATTTTAGGTTAAGTCTTGCTGATAATTGATAATTGGGCTGTCACAAAAACATTTTAGACAAAGAATAGCTTTATTATCTCATGGTGGGTGATTAATTGTCTAAAAATGCATGATCTAAATGAAACATTTTGAGATGTCAAACAGTGGTCAAATCTAATTTTTTAGAAAAATAATAACTCAAATTGACTTTTTCCCTCTAGACTGTTACTGAGAGGGACATTATAATTATAATCAGATGTACTAGGTTGGCACCGACGTAATATAAGCACCAGCTCGAATATCCATCAGGAGATATAGCTAGCACAGTACTTTCCATTACGGAGACTTTTGGGAATTCTGGTCTTGAAAAGAATTTGAAACTTAGTCCCTTACATCCTAATTTGGAAGGCTGAAGCTTTTCAAGAAATGAGACAATTACCAACACTAGAAGCTGCAAAAATTGCTATTCATTACACTAAAAGGTGAAATAGTTCTATGATAAATCTCCATTGCATAACACAACATACATTAATGCAAAAGACGTTCCTGCCCTAGCGACTGGGGAGTAATAAAACTCTGCTCGTTTCAATAACGGGGCTTGATAGATGCTTTCAATGAGAACCTCACAGGAGATTGGTAATGCTCAAGGAAGCATCTTTCATTCTGGATCAGGCCTTCTTTACATTTAAATTCTTCCTTTGCGATTTTAACTGCGAGTTGAACAATAGAAAGATAATTTTAGCACTGCGTGTTGTTTGGGCGATTAGTTTTAATTTATTAAGACTAAAGGCAGGCTTCCCATTTATCATTGGGTTTTGCCATTTGCTCCTTGTAATTTTGAGCCCTCCAAAAGACAGGGACGCTCCAGCTTTTAAAGAGACCAGCTCAGTCGCCTGAGGATTGCCGTGTTTCTTGGGCCTACAGGGAGGGGTGCTAAGCGTCCATGGATACCCAGAACCAGCAGAACGCTAAACTGGTACATAGCAGGTGCTCAATGAAGAGAGAGGGCGAGAACACCATCTAGAGAGGCCTCCTCATTGACAAGGAGAGCATTTCTTTCCTGGTCAAACGACGAGACGTGCAACAAGCGACCGGCACTCACCATAACTTCTTGACGATCCTCTCCTCCTCGTGCAGGTACTTCTGCCTCTCCTGCTCCACCAGGACGCGCTGTCGTTGCACAGGATCCTCCAGTCTCTTCAGCGTTTCCATCACTTTGCCATTAATTTCCAGCTCAGCCTTCTTCATCATCGCCCTCAGCAGCTCCTGGTTCTGCAGCTGTCAAACAAAAGAAATCAACCTCAATTGGCTCTGGCTGACTGACGTTGTGGTGACTGGGCGCCTGGCAGTCTTCAGAAGTGGGTTTGGATAAACAGCCCGCAGCTGAATCTTTTCTTTATTTCAATGAGAAAGGGAATGGAGCAAAAGACTGTATATAATATAATATTGCTTCTTCAGCCAACATCTGAGTTTTACCAGCCAACTGACAACCAGACTTTCATGTCTGGGTCTGCAAAAATATAGGATCCTTTCTTTACTCTGGCCAATGTGTCACGGACGATGGGTATTAAACTCTCACTGACATGCTTTTGTAGGGAGAAGCCAAGAGCACCAGCTTTGGAGCCAAGCAGGTTTGGGATCAAACCCTAAACCCTCTCCCTGGCTCCTGAGAGACGTTAAGGCTACCTGGGTCTCCGTTTCCTTGTTTACAAGGACTGTGACTCTCAGAATGGAAAAACAAAGGACCTGCACCTATAATTGACTCAGCTTTCTGAGGATTAAATTGAGATACTGCTACGTAGAGAATAGATACTCAATGTTGATTTGGCTTCGGACGATTTCAGCATATTGGTTAAAAGAGAATCTGTATCGCTCTTATTTATATAGGTCCAGGAACCAAATACCCTGTAATCACAGACCATTAAAACACTGTACTTGACGCTGATGGTGGCAATGATAATGATTCCAGATGAACCCAAGGCTCTTGGCAATTTACACATTTACCTGGATTATACGGAGGCTGCTTGAATACATAAGACTGCAATTCCCATATAATTTTCCATACACTTACTTTCCAGAGCACTCCACCCCAGGGAGTACAGGGTGTGCAAGTTTGCATCCAGGCATGACAAGAATCTAGGCAAACACCTGAGTCCTGTTTCTAAGAAAGTATCCTGGGGCAGGACAATTTTCTGATAGCACATACATCAAGTGAATTCATTCCATCAGCCTCAAAAACTAATTATGTTATAACCTAGGAGATTATACCTAAAGTTCCTCTGAAATTTCGACTGGTGGCTACTGTTTCCTTTGTCTTCTGGTTTCGTGGACTAGTCTGTGATGGTACATCACCTCACGGAAGAGATGATGTCTTTGTCGACCACCTAGTATTTGTGCAAATTGTGGGGAGGGAAGGTCCTCTGACCACGTTACCACCTTCCTGAAACCTTATCGCGGTCTCCATTTTCTCCAAATCAAGAGAAAACACTTCAGCACGAGCCACAGCAGAGCCAGCATCACTGTCCAGTATCAGTGGGGCACCACGACCAAGTGGCCATCCAGAGAGAGCTGCCTGGGTTTGACTTCTAATTGTGCCCTCTGGCAGGTGTGTGACCACAGCCAAGTTACTAATCTCTCTGCATCCATCCATAATAAAGGAGCAGCCACAGTTCGCATCTCATAGGCTGGTAATGGAGATTCGATGAGGCAATAACGAGCTTACGATAGTGCCTGGCACAGTCCAGCACTCAGTACGCACCAGGTATTATCATCGGGCAGCACAACCCCGGGGCAGGGCCAGCGTGAAACTGAATAAAAATGTGCCACTCTTGGGTTACCCGCTCTATATGACTCATGCCTGTCCTCTCACACTGGTTTCCTGAATGTCTTTTTACGGTGGTCTTAAAACAGTCAGTCACTCAGCATGTTGCTGAAAGTCAACGAGTCTGGAAGCAAAGCGCAGAGAGCGACAGCCGCTCACGGCCTCTGCAGCACAGCTCTGCCCACAGTGCCTGGGGCGGGATGGCCCTTTCTCATGTCACCAGCCTCCTTGCCCTGCATGCCGCTGGCATGGCTTCTGCTCTAGCCAAGTGATCATTTGTTCAGTTCCTCTGACTGGCCGAGATTTTTTCTGCCACAGGGACTTTGCATGTGCTATTCCCTCCACTGGGTTAATATCCACAGTCTTCAGGACACCGTTCCTGGCACATAGCAGGCATTCAATAAATATCGGATGAATGCATGCATGAATTCAGTTAAGCAGCAATGCTGGCAATGACAGACAATGGAGAATCTAAAACTCTTTCCTAGATGATAGAAAGATAGGGTGACCCATGGGTCCAGATGTGCCTTGGGTTCCACTCTAGTGTCCTGTCTTGCTCTGACTGCAGTGTTGTTAAATACACAGAGCAACATTACTTGCTATCAAAGTGGTATACTCAAATTCAATGCTATGTGTCAAATCCCAAAGAGCTATTGCCTTGGTGGCAGGGAGACAAACGGTAAAAGGTATATAATGAAGAAATAAGTAGATGATTAAATGTATCTAAAGTGAATGACGCCGGGTCCACCCCCATGAGATTCTAATTTAATTGCTCTGAGGTGAAGCTGCGGCTCTGAGAATTTTTTAAACTCACCAGCTGATTCTGATGTGCCCCGCCAAGGGTGAGCATCCTGGTTTAATAAAAGGGCTCTTGAACGGACAGATGCTGTCACTGTGCCATGAGCTGTGTGGCACAGCCCTCTGCACTTCACTGTCTTGCGTCCATCACACATGCAAGCTCCAGTAAAGTCACAGTCCGTGTAGCAGTGGATAGTGACAGTCGCTCTCAAGCTCGACATTATTGTGAGACTACTTAAAATTCTTAAAGCTGAAATATGAAAGATGGGGAAAGCGAAGCCATGAGAGACTAAGGGACTTGTTCAGACTCGCAACTGCAGGGCAGGATCAGGATGAGAACCAGGTCTTCTGAATTCAACCCAGTAATTTTTTAACCACCATCTGTTAGGTAGAAGGTTCCAGAGAGCATGGCAGGGAGCACGCCTGTTTTATTTTCAGGCACAAACACAGTTTCTTGCACACAGTAGGTACCTAACACATATTTGCTGTATGGTTGACTCTAAAAATAATGTTTCTGAGAAGACTGTAGATGTGTCGGAAGAACACAACTGCGTGTAATAGTCAAATTATTCAACTGGTAACATGGTCAGAGCACATTCAGATTGTTCCAGTCAAAGAGGAGGGGAGGGAGAGACATGCCTGGAGTTCTCTGTGACATGATCCTCCGTTCCAGAAAGAGGGGCTCATAGAGGGACTCAGTGACTGGGGCCGCTAAAGGTACTCGATAGGGAATTCTCTGCGGCAAACTGGCTGGCACGTGGGCAATGACAAGTTAATCACAAAGGAACAAACATGTGTCTAGGTTCTCTTTCCACTTACCTCAGTCCTACTGCACCACCCCACCCTCACCCCCACCTCGTGTCCTTGCCACCGTCCCCAGGACTTCACCACACAGAGCATAAAAGGGTGCTGAAGGCAGGACGTGGATCGATAGCTCTCTAAATGCTTCAAATAAATTAGTCATCCGCACTTCAAATCGTTATGGTTATTTTTGCTTAGACATTATATCAACATTTTCAATTAGCTTAAAAAAAAACTCTATTAAGGTATAGTAAAATAGAGATGCTCTTTGACGTACAGATGGGAGTTACACCTCAATAAACCCATTCTAAGTTGAAAATGCATTTAAATGCACCTAAGCTACCGAACCTCACAGCTCAGCCTAGCCTACGTTAAAGGTGCTCTGAATACTTACATTAGCCTACAGTTGGGCAAAAGCACCTAACACAGTCAATAAATACTCTGTAGAGTACGGGTTGTTTACCCTTGATATTGCGTAGCTGACAGGGAGCTGCTGGGCATCACAAGAGTATCCTAACACATATGGCTAGCCTGGAAAAGATCAAGATTCAAAATTCAAAGTACGGTGTCTACTGAATGTGTATCACTTTCACACATTAGTGAAACTGAAAATTTTTAAGTCGAATCATCCATAATGGAAGACCACCTGTATGCTAATTTTAAGTACAGAGGTCAATGAGTTTTGACAAATGAACACACTAAAGTAACCACCACTGAAAAGAGAGACATGTTTTATCACCCTAAAAAATTCCTCCATGACTCTTTCCAATCAACCCCGCAATCCCAGCCAAAGAAATCACCAATCTGCTTTCTGTCCCTATAGATTTGGTTCTTTCTGTTTTAGAATGTCATATAAATGGAATTATGCAATATGTAGTTTTTTGTGTCTAGCTCCTTTCCTTAAGTATGTGTTTTTGAGATCTAGCCATGTCATCGAGTATTTCTGTAGTTCATTCTCTTTAATTCTGAGTTTCATTGCATTGCTTGAATAAATCCATTGTATGATTTAGTCCATTGTATGTACTAAAGTTTTTATATTTTTACTTATTGACTTGATTCTGGTGATCTTGCTAAAATTCACTTTTTTGGGGTAGTGTTTTAAAAATTGATTCCTTCTGATTTTCCATGTATACCATCATGTTGTCCGTGAGTAAAGACAATTATATTTTTTACTGTCTCATCTGTATCCCTTTTCTTCCTTTTTCTGGCCTTACTGCACTTGCTAGGATCTTTAGCACAGTGTTCAGTAAAAATGAGAGCAGACTTCCGTGACCTTGTTCTTGATTTTACAGGAAAAGTGTTTACTGTTTTCCAATTATTTATAGGTTCCATAGGTTTTTCAGATATCCGTCAACAGGTTAAGAAAGTTTCCTCAGTGCTGAGTGTTTTTATCAACAGTATTGAATTTTGTCATATATTTTTCTCCATGTATTGTTTATAAAGCCAAATACATTGATTCATTTTTTCATAATAAAACCACCTTGCATTCTTGGGATAAAACCAAAGATAATGTAGTACCTTTTCTTTTTTTAAAAAAATAAATTGCTGGATTCAATTGCTATCATTTTGTTAAGAATATTACATATATTTTCTTGAGAGTATTAGTCTGTGGATTTTTTTTCTTATAATATCTGACTGGTTTTGCTCTTAGGGTAATGCTAGATTCATAAAATGAGTTGGGAAATGTCTTTCATTTTGAGAGTTTTTTTCATATCAGTACATTGAATAGAATGACTTTAAAGATGTCATTCCATTGTCTTCTGATTTAACTTTTGTCTCTGATGAGAATTCAGTGTTAGTTCTTATTTATGTTTCCTTGGATGTGGTGTGTCTTTCCCTCTCTGGCCGTTTTTAAGATTTTTCTGTTTATTCCTCATTGCAATTTGATTACAATGAGCTTCGGTGTGGTTTCATTTGTGCTTGTTGTACTAGGGGTTTATTGAGCTTTCTTGTTCTGTGGATTTACAGCTTTCTTCAGATTTGGAAATTTTTCAGCCATTATTTCTTCTAATGTTTTTCTTTTACCCCTTGACTACTTAACATTGTTCCACGAATCACTTAAGTTTTGGTTCATTTTCTTTAGTCTTTTTTCTCTACTTCAGTTTGGACAGTTTCTACTGTAGTTTTCACATTGATATTTTGCTTTAGCAACGATTAATCTTCTATTAAGTCTATTCAGATTTTGTGTTTTTCAGTTCTTGAAAGTTCCACTTAGATATTTTTTATGGTCTTCATTTATTGTCTCATTGTGTCCATCTTTTCCTTTAAATTCTTGAGAAAATTATAATAGCCAGATTGCTGCTATTCTCATTATCTCATTCATTTCTGGTTGATTACCACTGATGGATATATATTTTTAAGATTATGGGTCGCATTTCTCAGCAACATCACATGTCTAGTAATTTTTGATTGGATGCTGGACATGCAGTTCTGGATTTTGTTGTTCTCTTTTGTTGGGCTTTGTCTGGCAGTTGATTCAGTTAGTTGTGGATAATTTTTGTTCTTTTAAGGATTGATTTTATTCTTCATTAGGATGACTTCAGGGTAGTTCTTGTTTAGGGGCTAGTTCAGCTTTAAGACTGAAGCACAGCTCTTTCCTAATGTCAAATGAATGCCCCAGGTGGCCAATAAAGACTCTACTCTTGCTTGTCAAAATATGAGCATTTCCCAACCCTGTGTGTGCTCTTGGAAGTTTTTATCTTACAGTTTCCCATTTTGTTTTTCTCTGGCTTAGTGGTCTTTCATGCTACATACACTTGGCTCATTATTCAATAACAGACTTGCAGATTTATACAGTTCTTTCTGTGCAGAGTTTCCTCTTATTTGGTACTTCACTCCATAAATTCCAGCTGCTTCAGCTCTCTAAACTTTGATCGTATCTCCTCGACTAAGGCTGTTTGGGTTATCCCTTTCAGCATGATAATATGGAACGTGCTCTCGGGCAGAAAGCTGAGTCAATTGTAGGTACAGATCCTTCATTTCCATTCTCCCAAGGATCACAGTCCTGTGTCGTCTTCTGTTCAATATTTAAAAATAGTTGTTTCATATATTTATTTATTTTTCAGTTTTATGGCTGTCAATAGTGGGAAAACAAGCAGAGCTGCAGTTACCCCCTCATTGTTGGAGATACAAGTTTATGATAAATGCCATACCCTGACATTTTTATAAAAATAATTCAAGGGAAATAATGTTCTTGGCCATTAAAAATTTAATTGGACCAAATGAGTTATCCATATCAACTTTATCAAGAAACGAGGAAACTGCCCAAACCTAATTCCCCCATCTCAAAACAGACATACCTCACATACTCAATCTTGATTTCTCAGGTAAACACTAAGACTATCAGTCTTGCCAACAGTACAGTTGAACTAATCAATAGTATAGCTGAGCTGATTTTGCTGCTTAGCAGGGACACTGAAAAGTGGTTTGCCACAAATCAGGCAGTTTCATGATGATTGCCAGACACCAGAATGACTCCTGACCATTTGGTTAAGTTCCCCAGGCTGTAGGAAACAAGGTAAATGATGCCTGGTCACAACTACGTGTTATCTGGGAGAAGTCTCCCCATCTCAGATGGCCTCTGTGTGGCTAGGGCTTGGCACACTGTATGGCAGCCTACTTGTCAACCCCCATACTAGTTCCATTTATTATCTCTGCTTGGTGGGGGAAAACAGATCTGCTCAGCATGGATGAACCTCTAGTATGCTTTTCTCAGAGAGGCACATTCCCATGGCCATTATTTTGGATGTCAGAAGATAAATGAGACTCTGGCACATTTCTGTGAGGCACTATCTTATAAAAAGACACCTTAAGATAACTGTACTGAATGATATCATTTCAAATACAAGAGCTCTGTGCACTGCTATCTTTCTTTCTTATGTTGATGTTTTACCTCCTCCCTCCCTCAGTAGTCATGAAAATAGAACACTAAGTTCAGAATAACCCTATTAAAAAAAAAAATTATCAGGAAGCAGAAAAAGGAGATAGGGACCATGAAAAAAAATTAAAGGAAGAATGTATCCATTCTCTCTTTAGCCAAGTCTCATGTGACCCCACGGAACTGGTTCCCTCTCTTCCAGAAGCGTCTCTCTTTCCTCAGCCTGCAGTGAGGAGCAGAACTGCAGTCACTTCTGTGGATATGGAGTTACTTTGGTAAAACTGAAGTACTATGACATTTTGGGAGGAGAGATGTAGCTCATCACTTTTTTCTAAATCATAACAGCAAAGGTAATAGGCGAAGATAATCATCTTTTGAAGGGAACATTTGTTAGGACAAGACCTTCACCTCTTCCTTTAGCAGTGCTCCCAGCTAATGGCAGACCTAACTCCTACCTGGGAATGGAACATAACAATATAAAGTTCTAGCTAGCTCTTGTATCAGTCGTAACTGATAGAGAAGACATATGATTAGCCACTGGGAATGGGGTGCATCGTTTAAAGTCAGGGCTTTAACATCAATGGGCATGTCTCTTGAGGCATTTATAGGTTAGTGGGTCCCCCACTTGTTTCTGCCTCACCCTGTGATAGCTGACTGAGACCTCAACATTTCTGAGAAGTATCTCAATGAACTGAGCATTCATAACACTTGAGAGCAGTTATTTCCCTGGAACATTCTAGAATCAGCAGTGCCTGACCTCTGGCCCACACCAATGAAGTAAGACTCTGGCAGTGGTGCTTGGGTATCAATATTTTTGTTAAAGGCCTCAAGTGATTCCAGTGGGTGGCCAAGATGAAGGACCATTCTCCTACACTGATCAGGCTGGAGACGAGGGGGTGACATGAACAGAGTTTTAATGGGTTTCTTGACCTGCTTAGGCTCCTTTTGCCTCCCTCGACATTCTTTCTACCCTACCGAAATCTACCCACCCTGCTGTGTCGGCATCACATTTCTTTTCCTGAAAATAATCTATCAATTCTGAAAAGAAAATGCTAAAATAGGATATGCTCTACAGTCTAGGATTTTCCAGCGATTTAATTATCTAATTACTGGAGCCGGCTGCCAAGCACAAAAGATTTCATCCAGTTTCACTATTTTATAACACAGTTCAAAGAACATTTGAATTTCTAATTCAATTTTTGTTCTTTTGAGACTATTCTACAGAGTTTTGTATATCTCTAATGATAGCTCCATTATTGAACTTATAATCACTTTGGGGCTGCACTCTGCTTTTGGAATGTATAATACATATGCTGGAGGAGAACTGGTGCTGAGACGTCTTAATTATTTAAAACTGTTTTTGTCTTAAATAGACTCCCCTGACTGAAAAGACAGAGGCTTGATGGGGAGGAAAGCTGACAGAGACACAGGAAATACAAAGACTGAAGCAGAATCAACAGCAGCCAGGTTAGCAAACAAAGTACTTACCTTTCCCCATGGGTCTGCTCTTTAGAAAAGCACACACTTCTAAGCTCAGGAGCACATCTGCTCACTGTTCTGTTCCCCAAAGCCAGAAAAACCAAGCAGTTTGGGGCAATAAAGGAGCTCGTGTGGTTAAGATAGCATTCCCAGACCCGGACTGGAGAGCTTCTTTGTTTGAGAAGCTACGATTCTGCATCTGAGCCACCACAGTTCAAGGGGTGCCAGGAGCAGACCAAACAATGCCAGCCACCAACAGGGTGATGCCAGAGCCACGCACGTCACAACCTCGGGATCGAATTTGCCACAATTCCACCCTTGGCCCCCCCAAAACAGGTGCTCGCTTTTGAAAGCAGTAGGTACTACCATACAAACAGTGCATTTATAAATGTTCCTGTGAGGGTCCCCTGAGGAACGACAATTTCCAAATGGCCAGGAGTGGGTACTACAACGCAGGAGCACGGCGAGAAGGGGCTTGCCCTCCATAAATCCTGGGTAAGAACCCAGGAGAAGACAGACCCACTCTGGCCTGCACATGCGTCATCTGGCTTGCAGAGTACTAAATAATTGGTTTTTAATTATTTTCCAACATTTTTAGAATGAATACAGATATTTCATATAAAATGACTCCACTGAAACGTTGAAATGTCTAGGAACTCCAACTCTATCAGGTTAAGAGCTGGGTGGAGCTGCATGGTGACTGCCCTTTGGAGGGGCCACTTTGTCGCTGTCCCTCCTCCACTTCACCTGTTAAGTTACCGCCTGGACCCTGTGTGCATTGGACTTTGTCACTTCGGCACACACCCTCAGCCCAACCCGCACATTTCATTTCATTGCAAAGCATCTTTAAATAAAACTGCAAAGCAAGGAGAGGTGAATGTGAAGGATGGGGAACTTCACAGAGGATATGATTCATAAGAGGATTTAAATGAATTTGCATGGATGCCCAAGGTGTCTGGGATGTTGCCTGAGAGACAGAGTCACCGTGGAGACCAGAAAGGGGAGCCCTGAGCCCTGCGGTCTGGTCTGTCAGCCCTCACAACCCATGACGGGGCCTCTGGGTAGGTCTCGTAAGCCAGCTGCCTTTCTGTTTATTTTCCAGTAGGTAGATAACTTAATTAGCTTAATTAGGTAGGTGGAACTGCAGGGCTCATGCATCTGTGACCTGAAGGGAGAGAGAAGCTGTGGTTTGAAGCTTTTTTTTCTTGGGCCTCCCTGGCTGGGGCGGCTCCACCCCACTGGCTTCTGAGGATGCTCCCGGATCCTGGGCGGGTTTGCTTTTTACCAATGTTTGAACTTCTCCAAGTCAGGGAGGCCGCCTGGGTTTAGTCCAAGCCAGCTCTACATCCTCAGTGATCAACCTCCCACCGAAGGCCGGAGGCGTGAGGTCGATACATGAAGCAAACACATGACCTCTCGCAGAGAGGCACCAGCCCAGCTCCTTGGTCCACACAATCAGAAGATACATTATTCGGCTCTAAAGAGATTTGTGAGATTTGCTCACCAAGATTCCTGACAGGAAGCATCGTTTTCCCTCCCCTTTGGAGCCCACAGAGTTCATATATTCCTCAACAGTGGGACAGGGTAAGGAAAATACTATGGAATGCACTATCCAGAATGCAGCCATGTTTTTCCTTCCACAAACATCCATAATGGCGTCTCTTCCTTATGAATTAATCTTCTAGTTTAAACTCATGTTTCTAAATACATCATAGAGCCTTGCCAAAAAAAATAAAAAATAAAAATGCTTTTCTGCCTGTCGCACCACCATGCACACTCACTAGAGAGAAGCAAGGAGTCCAGATACTAAGCAGAAAGTCTTAACTGGCTGTTGAAAGGCTCCACTCCACAGGGCTTCTCTGCTTTCAGCTGTCCTCCAAAATCTGATGTCTAATGCTTTTTTCATGTGGAAAATCATGCATGGCTTAAAGAAGTGGTGATTCACTGACTTCAGTTTCCGTGGAAGGCTCTAGACAAAGATGATGCGTTTTTACGGTTCTACTATTTAGGTCTTCAGTTCATGGAAACGATGGCAGAAAGAACCCTGGGAAGGTGTGTGGGGCAGGGGTGTGGGCGGAGGAGAAACCGGACTTTGGGAAACAAGACAGATGACGTCGCCCACAAGGAACACGGGCTATACCTGGAGCTGTCGCATCTGCTGCAGCTGGAGCCTGAGTTCGGCCACACTCCGCCTCATGTCGAGCAGGCTCATGTGGATGGCCGGGGTGCCGGCAGCCAGGGGCTGGCTGGGGGGTCCCGTGGGCTCCAGGGCGCTGAGAGTCTTTCCGCCAGAAACATGGGGGCCTCCTAGGGGAAAAGAGCAGCAAAGCGCCTCAGAATTCCAGAAAGCAAAGTCTAAGCTCAGTCCCATCCCAGCACAGATGACTGGCTACTCTAAAACTGACCGTGTCTTCCATGGTGAATTAAAAAAAAAAAGATGTTGGTCATCTCAATGGTAAAGAATAAGGAATCGAGTTTAAATAAATTATAGAAACTTCATACAGTATTATAGTATGCGGTCTATAAAATCATGTTCTAGAAGGTTAGCACCAAAGGAAGTGCAGTATGTACAGCATGATGCCATGTTAAGGAAGCTGTCTGTCTGTGTGTCTGTGTCTCTGTCTAGCTGCATACCTTCCTTAAATGTATACAGAGAAAAGGATCAGATGTACATATAACAAAGTATTGACAGTATCTCCAGCTGATGGTATCCCATGAGTTTTATACTTTTTAATAATTTATTTTTGTCTTTTTAAGTCTGCATGGTGAATACCTGTAATTTTTTAACAGAAAAATCGTTTTAAAATTCCAGGACCTCGCACAGGGCACCACTATGACTATTTCCTGCAGGCAGGTGTTCCCCAAGAACATGCACTCACTTCCGGGCAGAGATTCCACTGAGCACCAAGGGGAAACTAATAAGAACGGAGTACTCTCCCGAATCCTTTCGGGTTTCCAGACCAGAAGAAGCAGGACCTCTGCCCACATCTCCTTTAGCGAGAACATCAGGTGTGATGTGAAACTCCTTTAGGAGGAATCAGAACGGCAGCAGAAAGAAACCCTACCTAGTTTTCTGCTTGCCATAGACTTTGCCTCCTTGAGTCCAACTTAAATAGCCTCGTGCATGTTCTAAGTCCCTCGGGGAAGGGCCCCGTTTGACCAAGTTTGCTTTAAAAAATGCCTCCAAAAGGATCCCAAGTAGCACTTATAAGATGAGCATGGTGCAGGAATCAAGTGGAAATACCATTTCCTTTTTAGGACAATGCAATGCTATGGAACAGGTCCCCAGAGCAGAATCCTTACTACGCGCGCGCGCGCGCGCGCACACACACACACACACACACACACACACACACACACACACACACACACCTCTGAAGGGACTGTTAAGCTTTCGTGTAAAGGACGAAGTGGAAGGTTTGCAATAGCCAGGCTGGCCTCGCACGACAGGACCCTGTGTTCCTTTGCGTGCTGCGGAATGGTTACAGCTCAGTGGCCTCTCTTTCCATCCTGACTCGGCAACCATGGGAACCCGGCACCCACAGCCTGGCAAGCCCCACAGAGCTGCTGCCATGAGCCACAGGTGACGTGCCAGTGAGCGAGGGGGCCTCACAAGCACCCGCTTAATGCCTGGCCTCGGCAACACCATCGGAGAGCAGACGGCACAGCAAGTTCCTCCCCCGGAGAGAACCATGTAGCCAGTCTCTTGTGGTCCCCTTGGGGCGGTGAGGGGAGCAGACCAGGAAGCATCTGAAGGGTTTCCAAAGGAACCCCAGCAGAGCAGATGTACTTTTTGCCATTTTTATGAGCCTAACTGGTCACTTTGATCACCGCCATGGCTCTGACCAGATTTTGGCAGTTTCCCAACCCCAAATCAAAATCACCCTCAAAAAGCAAGATTTGCCATCTCCGCAAAACGTTCTGAATAATATTCTCCGACTGTGAAGGCCTTCACTAAAAGGATATCGAGTAACATTTCCAGAAACATCATGTTAGAAGTAACAGTAACTTCACGCTCAGGTATTCCGAGAGAATCACAATAAACTGGAATCTTTTATTTTAGAATTGGTCAAGTTACTTTATCATCTTTCCATATGCACAGGGGTAGGCGTGTGTGAACACAGACACTCACACACATACATGCACACACATACGCACACCATATGACGTTTGTACAAAAGCCACGATCAACATATTTCTCCAACAAAAATGACACTGTGCTCAGGAGCTACCTCCCGTTTGGTAATGAGAACTGTTCTGCTAATTTCTCAGCCAAACGAATGCACGTGTTCCTTCTGAATCCACCTTCTTACATGTTCTGAGGGCACCGGGGCCGCTCACAGACCTCCTGCGTGGAAGAGAGGCTCTCGTCTCCCTACCATCTGTTAGAGCTGAATGCCAAAATCTGGGTGAAAAAATACCTTTCACAACCAAATTTATGTATGGACTCTATACTCGCTTGTAACAATTTTTTCATCTATAAACAATCCACTAAAATTGGTTTCTAACTCCACCATTCACTGAAATGGCTCTTTATCAGGTGGCTAGTGGTCAGTTGTTAACCCAGTAGATGAAGAGCGGACGTGACATCTTTTTGGTGTGATGCTGGGCTCTGTCAGCCACTACTTTCCTTTTCAATTTGAAACTTCCTTGTCTCGTGTCTTCTTACCTCTCTGCTTCTCTGACTTGGTTAATCTCTTTTCTAACTTTTTCCTTGGCCAACCTTTTTAAATCCTGGCCTGTTCTGTCCTGGGCCTGCTTCCCCACTCTCTGGGCACGCGTTCCCAGGAAGTCATTTCCACCATCACCACCTGCCACGGTCTCCTGCGTCTTTGTCTCCAGCATACAATTCTCTTCAGATCCACACGCCAATCCCTTCACTTCACTACAGGACTTTTCTAGAAGCAAGTCCAATCATTATTTCTATTCACCTTCCCCAGACCTCTTTCTGTCTCTATCAGCCTGTTTCAGCCAGTGGCACTATTATTCACTCAACTATTTAAACCAGAAACCTGGAAATCATTCTCAGTATACACTTTCTGGTTATGTGACCTTCGCTAAGTAACTTTACTTCTCTCCAGTTACCTCATCTGTAAAATGGATGTAAGGGTTATTGAGTGAGATAATGGAATAAGCACATGTAAACTGCTTAGCCTGGTGTCTGGCACAGAGGGGACCCCCCGCCCCCAACTGCAGTCAGCTGTGATTATGATTTCTCTGCAGACTGGGCAGGAGGATCCTCTGCCAGCCTCCCCTCCTCACCTGGAGTGTCAACAGGTACAGAAGCCTGGGGTGGCAGCAGCAGGCTGAGATTTATAGGTAGGTACCCCAAAATCTACAGATGGAGCTGGATCTGGTAGGTGGGGACCCTGAGTGGTAAATGAGGTCCCCTTCAGATTAAATTCACAGGACCTGGGATCTGCTCTCCCTACCCACACTCGGGGTAGTCACATTCTGCTTCCAATATGCCCGCCCAAGTAAGGAGTGTCACTGTGCAATGTGTCCTCAGAAACTCACTCCTCTGTGTGTGCGTCACCCTTTCCAGGCAGAGGTTTCCCCTTCCTCCTACCAAATCCACTCTAGGGTGATTTACTTCAGTCGAGTATATCTTAATATGAATCTTCTTAAATGCAAATTTGATATAAATTTAAGGTATCCTGTTGTGATGGAAACTAACAAACATACATGGGTCTGGGGGTTGGCCATACTGGCCGAGACTCTTGCCAGCTGTGTGGCCAACATCTTCTTTACAGGGTTATGTGTGTTAAATGATAAATACACGGTACATAACACGTCGTATGCCTTTGAAATGGGAGGTTCTTTCTGTTCTTTTACATCCATAGTGAACCAAATAGTCCTACAGTAATAGGAAGCATGGGTTTCCCTTTCTCATGGCCAAATGAGCTGCTTGACCTTTATATTTTCCCATGTACTTGTCTATAGAACAAGCATAATACTTCTTGTCTTATAGCTTACTTCTTAGGATTCTGGAAGAATTAATATATTTTGTGCACTGTACCTGGCTGCTATGGCGACAAAAGCCCTATGGACCACATCTAGCCCTGACACATTAGAACGAGAAAGACCAAACTCAGCAGAGATGCAGGGAGCACACGCGCATGGCTGTTGCCTGTGGCTTCACAGATTGGCTCAGCTTTTCAGAAGAGAAAACTGGCAGTGTGTCACCACAGATACTCAACTGTCCGTCCCTTTGGACTTATTGATTCCACTTGGGGAAATACAACCGAAGGAAATGACACCTGCTCCTTCCCCCACGCACCAAAAAAGGACATTTACAAAATTTTTCAAAACAAATAAATGAAACAATTTCTGTATCTTTAAAGGGGCTGGGGCCACCGAACACAAAAGAATGAGACAGGCGGGCGTACCATGTGGATGTGTGTCACATGTGTGGACGTGTGTTCAGTCTTATCTGGAACACAGGAATAACGATTATCATCCCCTCCCATGAGGATGTGTCAGGAGTTAATGAGCCCATGTATGAAAACACCCAGAACAGTGCCTGGTGTGTGGAAAATGTTTCTGATGATGATGATGATGATGATGATGTTGCCCAAAGGGCAAAGGAATAAAAGGAGAATACAAACGGCATGTACATATTGATTAGAACAATGATATCAGGTACTAATCATTTCTGGACTAATGTAGAATGAAAGGTTTTAGTGTTCGGTAGGTTCTTTCCGTTCCAAGTGTATTCAGATATAATTGACACATTCCATTTTATAACTTTAAGGTGAACAACGTCCATTTGATATGTCTATATACTACAATATGCTTACCACTGCAGTGTTAGCTAACACAATCATGTCTCATAATTACCATTTCTTTTTTGTGCTGAGAACACTTAAGAGGTACTTTCTTGACCAGTTTCAAGTATACAGTTCAGGATTATTATCTATCATCACAATGCTATGCATTAGATCCTCAGAACTTACTCATTTTCTAACTAGAAGTTTGTACTTTTCCCGCACCCCTAGCCCCTGGTAACTACCATTCCACTCTCTATGAGTTCAATAGGCTCTTTTTTTTCCTTATGTTCCTGATAGATAAGAAAATAAATGAATGAATAAATATCTACAAAAGAAACTGCCACTTGCATGTGAAGTTTAGCAATTTCCGTGAAATGACCTCTGGCTGCACCCAAGGTCACTGACTGATTTCTGAGTAAACCCACAAGCCCCACGAGGATGGGAGTGTGGGAAGACCAGCGTGCTGGCTTTAAGCTCAGCTGCCTTTACTTAGCTAGTCCGGCAGCGGGACTAACAGAGGCCTCTGCTGAAGTTCCAAATCCTGTCCATTCTACCACGCAGCACGACACTGCGGCTTCCCCAAATTAGGGGTTCGCCCAACTTGCCACATGCTTCCTGTGTAATTCAGTAGCCGAACATGTCCCTGGTAATGATTTCTATTTATAACCCAGTGGGAAGGAAGACTTCACATTCTTGAGAGAGGCCTGCCGTGAGCCTGCAGGATAAAGTGTACATCAAACATACCTGGACACCAGCCAGCACCACGGGGACCATAACCGAGGCCTCCTTTGGAGGAATGCTGGCATTTAACAAGCAAGCCCTGGTCAGGCTACCTTCTCTCATCTTGACCACTGGTGGCTCTTTATCAGCTCTCATCCCTTCTCACCCTTCCCAGAGTACAGCTGGGCCGAGGTCCTTCTCCAGTGTAGAACCTTCTAATGGCTTCACTCTGCACTTAGAATATTATCTAAATTCTTTACCATGCATTTACACCTTCCTTTCCCTCATCCCGGACAGCTTTTTCTCTCCCTCTTCACTTATCTAAGTCCTATTTAACTTTCAGGCCTCAGTGTGTGTCATTTTCTCAAAGAAATGCCTTGGTTTAGGCTAGATCTGTCAGTTAAACATTCATCCTGCACTTTTTTGTAATACACGACAATTGTAATTGTCTATTCCATATCCATTTTCTCTACAGGATTAGGAATTCTAGGCAGGTGGCCATGTCTGAATCACACCCACTGTCCTTGCCAAGTACCAGGCACCTGTATATTTGTTGGATGTCTGGCCATATAAATGAGTGAATGAATGAAAAGTGAATAAAGAAATAAAGGTTGTAGGGAGCAGGGGAGGTGTGATGGTACAGGGCATTATCCGGGCACGCCCTGAAATCACTCCAAATAGGTGACTTGGGGAAAGGTGAAATACTTCTGGGATAACCAGAGCTCGTCAAAGGCAGCCCCCATATCTCTTGGGGCTCTGAAGAACGCTTACCTGCACTTTCTGTGTGGTTCTTACTGGTCGTAGCCTTCATCATTTTCTCGCTGAATAAAAGAAAAAGAGATTCAGCTACACAGTTTCCAAAAATGCCTTTCCCCCCTTCCATTCATTATTCTAAGCAATCAACAGCGGGTGGTGATGGTATCAAGCAATGAGGGTATTTTAGCATCAGCACCACTATTGGCTGGAATGGAAAAGGCTTTCCAGGTGTGCATCTGACGCTGCCGGTGGAATGCAGCTGGTGGGCACTCATGACTTTCAGATGATGGCGGTTGCAGGCACTGCGCAGTGGTCCATGAAGCCACATGCACTGGGAAGCCCATTTACCCTTCTTGGGCCGAAGTGTTACCTTCGACCAAGAATTACCAGAAGAAACAAACAAACAAACAAAACAAACAAACCATGATTCAGAGAGATGTGAGTACTTTCAGCCTTGAAATGATTACAAGAAAACGAATTTGAATGAATGAATTATCTTAATGATTAAAGAGAAACAGATTGAATTATTTTTAATTGGTTTGCTTTCTTCTTTTTACCTAGATGCATCTTTGCTATTACTTGTAAAGGGCCCTTTAAAAAGCGCAGACTGAACAAGGCCAGTTAAATTGGCAATCTGTTTCTCCATGGCTTGCATCCTCTCTCTGTAAAACAAGAGAATTGTTTGTTAAAGCTTTATTGACTTTCAGACTGGTTTGTCTAGGTGAATGATCACCTGAGGGTTATAAAAGGTACTACCTAGGAGGCAATCAAAGTACACCTCGACCTGGCTCTGGGAATGGGAAGAACCTGCAAATAAATTCTTGCTGAACTGAAGATGAGAATTCAGAGTTTAGTATCAACCCATGGATCTCACTGAAAAGAGGCTGCACGGGCCAGCAGAAGCCTCCTAGAAAACTGAATGGTGTCTCCCTCAGAAATCATTCTCTTTGCACGTATTGGTTTTGAACCTTTTTTGCCCTGCTTTTGCAATTTTAGCTCTGGCACCAGCGGCATCCTTGGCCAGCTGTGGCCCAGTGGCACAGACTTCTAAGCCATACTATGCCTCAGCTGGAGAGCTGCTAACTGGTTTTGGTGTAAAGGCTGGAAATGTTTGTTGTGTGTGGATTAAAACTTGTTTTATGGCCTGAGAGCAACACAAACAAATATATCTTTAAATCATGGAAAATATGATTGAAATCAATGTCTGACTTGGGGGCAAATGGTATTCAATCTAAACTCATAAGGATTTTAACCTGGGCTCTTATAGAATCCAACAGGAAACAAATATCCCTAACAACTTGTTCATGTCAAGACATGAATGAAAAATCCTCCCAATCATTTTCTGTGCACAGATACTGCATCTCTCTGTTCAGGGGTCTCTAACACTTCATCACAGTTCATCTGACTTTTGAAGTAGGCTCACGTTTCTGCACTTGAGGGAATGGCAGTTTCATATAACTGTTATCGTTATTTTCCATACATTTACAAACAACACCACAACAAAGTGACCGCCCTCTGCTGAGCAGGTGCAGAGGGCATTACACATGTCACAGCCTGTGGATTCAGCTACACTTAGTAGTTCAAAACAATAAAGGTAGAGAGAGGAAGACAGTCTGAATAGTATGGGCACCTCACCTACCATCGTACCCCATGAGCAGGTGTCCTAGTGTGTGCTTGAGGCAGAGAAGTGACTCCACTCTTCACTGCGGATATCAGTCCCACCAAACCCTCACCGTGTGAGCGATGGCGATTTCTGTGCTACAAGCAGCATATTCATACGTGTGGCTTCTACATACAAGCTAACTGCCTTGTATGGTACCCAGTGGGAAAAAGCCATGGTGGTTTGTTCTTTTCCTGGTTAAGTTGGACTTACTGAGAGATGTTATATCTGTATCTTGAACTTAATGGCAATCAAGAAGACTTTCAAGGATAATTTTGTCCACACACAACTTTTTGCCCTTGAGTTTTGCCTTTGGAATATAACTCTATATTTCATATGAACCTTAAGTTAATAATTATAAACTTCTGACTTCAGAATTGCATGCATTTTCTTTAGTTTAAAATAGATGGTTCTGTCACAATGCTGAGTTTCTTGGACGTAAGTCATGCATTCTGGATGGTTAATGGTTATAAAACCATTAAAGAAAAAAGAAATAATTTAAGTATTACTAGTATGATCTCTTTGCTCTAACAGTGTGGGAAGAATTTCAAGCAGTGGGAGTAGAAATGTATCTCCATCTTCACGCAATGACTTTCTAAGTGTTTCCAGGTATGGCAGTGAATGCTAAACCTCTGAGGTGCCAAACATTTCCAGTTACACCTGTGCTCCTGCTCTCTCTCTGCCATAAAAAAGTGTAAGGGCCAAAGAAAAAAATTAGTAAGACACTCCACTCAACAAAGCAGGTTAGGAAATATCCAACGGATCCCAAGTTTATCAGACTCTAGTTGCAATCAATGGCATCTCAGAAATGATGGGGTGGTGGCTGATCATGCTGGCTGCTATGTGGGAGACACAGACTCGCACAAATGGGCTCTTGGGAAATGAATGACTTCCATGGAGACCTGCTTAGTATGGGTAAAAGTTGTCCAGTGCCTCCATTCTTCCCATGGTGATGCTGAAAGTTGAACTCATGACCCTAGAGTCAAGACACATTTAGAGCTACCTTGAGATGTACTAGTTTAGAGCTCTTATTCCATCCTAGACAAATGCAAAGGATTTATTTTCTTTTCTTCTTCTTCTTCTTCTTTTTTTTTTTAACAGCAGTATGATACTTGCACAACTTTGGTCAAGAAGCGACTTCAATGGGTTCCATGGGATACGATGGCAAGGTGACAATCTGAGTCCATGCAGGTGACAGCACTACTCAGAAATGTAAGAAACAGGTAAGTCTATGACTGCACAGAGTGAGTGAGACTCTGCTTAAGGGAAACAGCAGAAGGGATTCATTCCAGCACTGGCTCTGAGCACAGTCCAGGTTAGAGCTAAATCAGCGTTTCTTCTGGATCCCTCTCTGGTTAACAGCCTTCCATATCTGATCTAAAAAGGAGAACAGAAGCACTGAAAACCCAGACAAATCACCTGGATCACGCCAGGTTCAGACTACTGAGCTGTAGTTGCTTCATCACAGCAGTTAGAATTGCACAGCTACAGCCAAGGTCGGGTTGTCTCCATGCTATTGTCCATTGGGTGGCGTTTTCCTTGGCTCAGGGGGTACCTGGCTTCTTGCTGCGCTTCTCCCAATGTTTTTAGGATGTAGAGAATGACAAGCCCCAAATAGCACCCCACTCTCCTTACTCCTCAGGGATGACGTTGGCGTAGTGGCAGAGGTGTCTGGGGGAGAGTCACCAGGAAGGAGACGGGATCTCTTGGAGCCTTGAGAATTCCGAACACCATAGCTTGATGGTAGAGGGGACCACTTCTCTCTCATCGTTCAGGAAACAGCAGGGCCTGAGTGAGGCCGAGCACGGAGCCAGCCGATTGCGCATGCGCGCTCCACCATCTCGGCCAAAGCACCCTACGAATATATGATTCCCCTACACGTGGTAATGAGAAAACGTTTTTCCTTCTATTTAATCATCAATGTGTTTCTGGTTTCAAGATTCATTTGAGAGAGATTATCTGATTTAAAAATTCATAAATAAGATTGTCTTTCCATTTCATGGTTGGTAATCTAGAAACAATTTTATGGTTTAACTAAATTAGAGCAACTGGAAACTTAGGCAGCCTTCGACTGTGATGGAATGTTATGAAATACATTTTAATGTAAAAGGGAAAAAGGAGAAATGCAGCGGAATAAGAGAAATTACAGACAACCCTGTCATTTTATTGCAGGGGCAATTTTGTATGATAATCGTCAGAATATTAAAGATGCTTAAACTAATTCTTGCTGATATTGCTTGGTTCAAGGTATTACAGGACTGGTGTAATTACTGTTGAAAAGATGGTTTTAAAAGTGATTTCATAAACCATTTTCTATCGTTCCATAAAACATATTTATGTGACGAGTATGTACATTTAAATAGCCATTTAGTGCCATAAGTCAGCTTGGCTGAATGAATCTTCTTGGGGCCCAAGCATAATATTAATACAAATTCAGGTCCAATGCAAGAGAAGTGCTGATCCCAGAATTTAAATTCCTGCTGCTACAACCAGCTTTCCTGCAAACCCCTGTCGGTGAGGGCCACTCACAGTCTGCTCTCTCTGTCTTCAGAGTAAAGAGAAAGAAAAAAATGCATTCAGGGGGAATATTTTTAGCTAGTAGCTTCAGTTACACAACCTTTTTGATTGAAGTTTTACCTTCAATATTTTTTGATGAGGGACTTGCCTTTGTACTGACCGAGGCCTATTAAGCCTAAATTAAGTCCTTATCATTGTCTGCATAAATTGATGGCTATTAAAAAACGCCAAGGCCATACACATAGGAGACTGGTAATTCCCCTATAATGAAGCCCTAAGACTATGTTTGTAATTTCCAAAAACAAGTGCCGGGCAGCTGGTTGAAAGCAGCCAACAGAGCTGACAGGATTGGTGAGACTCCCAGTCACAGCCATTTCCCTTCCTAGCCAGATATTAATTTTTAAAATCCAGTGGTGTAGGACAGTGAGTGACAACTACAGTAACCAGGGCTGGCATTCCAAGAGTGCTTACTAGGTGATCCATCATTTACTTCTGGTTTGAATATTTTGTAATATTTTGGTTCCCACTCATTCCCTATCATCTCTCTCCCCCGCAAAAAAGTGATCAGTGGGTCATCAACAAATATTTTTAAGCACTTAATCTGTGCTAGGCGAGGTGTAAGCTGCTGTGGACACAGCACTGAATAAAGTAGCATCATTAAGTGGTAACTTCCTTTCACAGCCACTTTTTTTTTTTTTTCTGGGAGAAACCTAAGTGAACTAAAACTCTTTACTCTTGGCAATGCCAAAGGCATTTTCCAGTACTGAATAGTCAAAAGGCTTAAAGCTAGGCTATGCCCTTGTTTGCTCATGCCCTGACTCTCTAGTATAAGGAAAAAAACCCAAAGTAATTAAAGACACTGTTTTCATATGAGTTCAATAGAACACTGGAATTTAAATGATCTGAATTTGTGGTAAAGCTTCAAATAGGGCTCTCAGCACTAAACTTTCTTTTTCTGCCCAACTTTAACCACTTATTGGTGAAAAAACCATGTAACTAAAGACATTCTTCCAAAAACCCTCAACAAATGTAACTTCTCATTGAAACATCCAGATCTATTGAGGAGATATTGCTGGAGTTGGTGGTGGCTACAAAGGGGCTACAATGTTTTGTACACGTTAATATTGCCCCCTTACCACTGCATGCTCTGTAGGGGTGACAACCATGTCCTGCACTTTTTCTTGCATTTTCAGCCCTTAGCTGAGGACTAGGTACACAAAAGGTCATTAAGAAATATTGTCTATGGCCATGCCACCCTGAACAAGCCAGATCCCGTTTGATCTCGGAAGCTAAGCAGGGTTGGTTAGTACCAGGTGCTGTAGGCATAATAAATAACTAAAAAATAAGGGATTGTAAGCTGACAAGGTCCTTGCAATCTGTGAGGTCAACCAAGGGTTGACCCGCCTACAAACAAACAAACAAACAAATAAAATAAATAAAATAACTATTGTTCATAACCCTGACCTCAAAGAGGTCTCCACCTGCCCTCTGCTCATGGAGAAGGAAGACTGAGTATGTCCTACATTCCCTACTGCCACTTCAGTCCCTCCTCTGTCCAACCTCTCAACATCTCCCTCACTCCTGAATTCCCTAGTGCCGTAAAAGACCAAGGCTGAGGTCATCCGCACCCTCGTATTCTCAATTACTATGTACGGATGTGAGAGTTGGGCAGTGAAGAAGGCTGATAGGGAAAATATTGATCCACTTAAAATATGGTGATGGAGGAGAGTGCTACAGATAGACTAAACTGCCAGAAAGATGAACAAGTGGGTTCTAGAGCAAATTAAGTCAGAAACATCACTGGAGGCAGAAGTGACAAAACTGAAGCTGTCCTAGGTGGGGCACATCATAAAAAGGCAGGTTCTTTGGAAAAGACAGTAATGCTGGGAAAAATAGAGGGCAGCAGGACAAGAGGGGACCAAACACGAGACAGATTCATTCCATGAAAGAAGGCACAGGCACGAGTGTACAGGAGCTGAGTAGGGCTGTCGAGGACAGGACCCTGTGGAGATCACTCATTCATAGGGTCGCCAGGAGTTGGAGCTGACTCAGTGGCACATAACACACATGAGTTCCCTGCCAACATCTAGAAAATTTCCTCGCATCCTTGGGTAACTTCAGCCTGTCTGTCATACCCTACCTAGTCCATCATCATTTATAGCTTCAACATCTGTGCCAATAACCCTTTTAAAAGTGTGGTATTATAGAGTCTCAAACTCTTCTTCATGGACACACTCTGACCTTAATTCTCACCAGGAATAGTTCTACTACCTAGATCCAAAACTCCAAAATCTCCTTTAAGCATAGCACTCTTGGGTTGCCTTCGGTTCTCTTATTCACACAAACCAGCGCTTTGCATGCATCCCTACCTCCTCCAGCCCCAGCCATCAAGACTCTTGGGAAATTCCTTTTAATCTTCCTGCTTCTCCCCTCGGTGGACCACACACCCAGTCTCTCCACTGTCCTGACTGGGCTCGGTTGCATGTAGCCTCTCTCTCAGGCTCACCGTTCCCGTGCTGGGCTGACTTAGCTTTCTGACTGAGGAGAGAAGTAAATGAGAAGAAACAGCCCCTTTGTGTCCCTCTATTTCTTCCCCTGTCACTTCCCCAACAGAGTGTAGAATCCTCTCATCAGGTAACCAGGTTCTCCCCAGGTCAGGAAAGAGACAACAACCAAAACCAAGCGTTCCTCTGGAATGGGCTGCATTTGACCTACGGCCTACAAAGATACACACACTGAATGACAACTGCAAAGAAATAGGAAAAATGGAGTCCCATGTCCTAGGATCTGGGGGAGAAAAAGCTATTTCTCATCTTTCTTCATAAATTCACCAAGGCATTGAAAGAATGAGAGTTTATAATGATATATAAAGAAGAATGCTGGTGAGATGATGGTATTCCCCGTCTTAAATAACTCTTCACATGGTATAACTGATGCTGTTTACCCTGATGCCTTAGGTGGCGTTCGATTACCAATAACTTCAATTAAATTCAACAGTCTCTGTGGAGTGTGAGCACTGTGACAGCCCTGGGGGAGAATGCTGTCAGTCTTTCTTCTTGATCCCAAGCCTCAGGTAACATATCTAGGCACAGGTGGATAGATTCTGTTGGTGGGGCGGGTGTGCTCTTAATGGTCAGATGCTCCTGGATGATGGAGAAAGAGTTGTTAGGTGGGGAAGAGCAACTCCTCTGAGAGAAGAAAGTGAATGAAGCCGAGAAAAATGGTGGGAGTTAGCCAGAGGGAGAGGAGGAGGGAGGAGAGAGTAGAACAGAAGGTTCTAAGTAAGCAGAAGCATTGGCCTAATAAAATGTAATGGCGACAAAACTCTGGATGAGGAATGAATCTAGGGTTGTGCTCTGACTCTGGGGTTTGGGCGGGGTCAGGGTGGGGAGACCAGGCAGGAGACCACTGTAGCAGATCAGGTGAGAGCAGTGGATGAGGCCAACAGCAATGGCTGGAGTCTCAGAATCTCTGGAGATAGAACTAACGGCATTTTCTGGTTGTCAAAATAGCCCTGTCCTTCAGGGCTATTATCCTACAGAAATGTGGGAAATGAGAGCCAGCTATCATGATGACACCAAGGCTTCTGACCTAAACAATGGATCAGTGAAGTTGTCACACCTGAGATGAAAAGATAGGTAGGTGTTCATTTTTAGACAGGCTGAGTTCGAGCTGACCAGTAGACACCCAAGGGGAAATGTAAATCTCCACTTATTAATTGCTTAATGTTTGGTTCTTGGTTTCCTCAACCATCAAGGGTGAGAACTGCCTTCCCTGTGCCTCAGGGCTATTATCCTACAGAGATGTGGGAAATGAGGGCAAGTGAGAAAAAGTACCTGCACGCACTTTATAACCTACAAAATGCTTGGACGGGTGAGGCTTCCTTTCATCCCTTCGACTTCATTCATTCATTCATTCATTGAATAAATACTTTCCTGACATCAGCTGCGTGCAGGGCACAGATGTAGGTGCTGGGGTTACAGATGTGAACAAAACAAAAGGCTTACCGTCACGGAACTTACATTTTAGGGGGTAAAGGTAATGGCACAATGAACTAAATAAGTAGAGAAATATGTATAAATATGTAAATATAAAAAATACTTACATATAAAAATACATGTATTTTTATTTAATTTTATCACCGAGTGTGTGTGTGTGTGTACACGCGCGTGCATGTGTGTAGGTATTGATTGCAACTTCAGCTGGTTGGGGAAAGGCCTTGCTGAGCTGATAGCATTTCAGTGAAGCCCTAACATTGGCAGGGAGCCAGTTAGGTGGACAGCTGCTGGAAGAATGCACAAGGCAGAGTAAGAACAAATGCAAAGTCCCAGAGGTAGGAAAGTCCCAAGTTCAAACACAGGAAGCCAGTGTATGTGGTGTGGAGCTCGTGACAGGGAGTATGACAGGCTGAATGAACTCTGCACGCAGAGGCAGAGGAAATGGCTTCTGAGAGGCTCCCACCCCTTGTTAAATAGAGGTGCCCATTCTCTCAGGCCCAACCTAGAGAATAAAAGCTTGTCTGAAATCCTGCCAGGTTTAGAATTCTAGAATCACTGTTTTCTAGTTGGAAGAAACTTATTTAGGCATCATAGTTTTTGTGCTACTCTGGATCAGTGATCTTAACTGAAGCAAAAAAAAAAAAAAAAAAAAAAAGAAGACAAAAAGAAAAAGGAAAAAGAAAATGCTTGTCAGCAAAGCTCAGCCACACCCAGGCCTACTGACGGGCACAAGCATTGATTTCCGGCCTTCTGACAGCGTTCTGCGCAGCACAGCGAATGTGCCTGGGGATGCTCCAGGTAGCCTTTACTGTATTTCACAACCTACTCTGTGGCAGGCCATTCTGGCTGGGACCAGAATGCAGTCCCAAATCAGGCATGACACCCACAGTCTCTCAGATCCAAATGGCCAGCACGCTCTTGCTCCTTTCTGCAAGGGACTACGGCTTTGCGGGTTTTATGTCAATAAAGCTTTGGCTATTATAGAGAACCTTCAAGATCACAGAAGGATTTTATGCCCATTTTTATTTAAATTGCACAGAACCCTAAAGAAGTCGCAGTTACAGTCCAGCTACAGGGAAGGAAGGACGCTGAGGGCTTAGGGAGGCAGCACTGTCCTACGGAAACAAGCAAGCTACCTGCAGAGACCCGCCTCCCCGCCGCTCCACCCCCATCTAGTGCTCCCTTCGTGGTGCTGAGCTGCCTGCCCCGTGACTCACCATCTGGGGTGAGGCCCTCCACTTCCCAAGTGGCAGGAGCCTTCAATCCCCAGGGCAAGCCTACACCTTGCTTTCTGAAATCACCTACTTTGCATTTTCTTTCTCTTCCCTGAGGCTAATTTTTAATATTGATGTTCTGGAAGTGACAGCTCATTTTTTGTGCAGGTACAAACCAGTCTGAAGAGCTGTTTGTTCAGGTTCGGGCGACTTGAACATGGGCCTGTAATTTACTTTCCAACGAGAGATGGTGTCAGAAGCTATGGAGAGACAGTCTCTCGAGTGATCTTAAGAGAGCTGTGGAACCATGCTCCCCACTTCCACCTGCTTTTAATCTGCAAAGTCTCAGCGTGGACTCAAAAGAAAGATCGTGACTCTTCAGGAAAAAGAAGGAAAACATTTCCTATACTTGGCTTCCCTCACATGTTTTTAAAAATTTGTCTTCTTAGATACTTGTGCTTGTTGGGAGTTAGGATACATTGTCTCTATTACAAAGACAAAAATATATTGAGACAGCATGATAGAGAATATATGAATTGACTAGAGTGGCTCCAATCATGAACCTTTGGGGAGTCTCCATTAGGAAGGTGGGCTCTAAGATCTCTTCAGCTCTGAAGAGGAACAGCGGGGAAGAGGAGATACTTCTTGGCAACACAAGCTGGCCCTACAAGACTTTCGTGGGCAATATAGACTTTTTAAGACCTGCAATTTTTGAAAGTTTGAATCCATGCTTAGCCCTGGCTATATTTTTGAACTGCCTCATTCATGAAAAATTAAGTCCAACATTCAAACAAGCATAATCTCCATGATCTCCACCAGACAGATGGGCAGCTAATGACAAGAGAGGCTGAAATGTGGCCTGGGCATCGTGAGAGGCCAGGAGCATCCAGCTACAGGGCCGCTGGAACACTCAGACGAGCCTCTGTTCAGGCTCAGTCTCAGCCACACAGTTGCACTGAGCCGATGTCTCGCAAGGAGGCGGAACCTGCTCTTAAACATTTGTTTCTCTTCTCTCTGAAGGAAGAGGTTCCAGTTGGCAGAGAAAGGGGATTATCTGAATCTCACAGAGTTTAGGTTCCTCTGGCTTAGCTTCTGGTTTCAGACCTAAGGCACTTGATTGACAGCACCTCATGAATATTCAAAGAAGATACAAGGGCACATGTAAATTTCATCTAATTAGTGACAGATGATGGCTTCTCCTTTTGAGAAATTAGTTTCAAGTAACACAGACGTTGTGACAGCCATTCCATTGGTATTTCTGATAGAATATTCCTTGTGTAAGAAGGGCTAGCCTCATAATTTGTCAGTTTCATGTTTTATCAGACAGGTGTTGCCTGAACTCAGCAGTTAAGGAATGATTAGCAAATATTATTTAATCATTAAGTTCATATTCCTGTGACTGAAGCAATAATTCAATTTTTGGCATTTACTTGACTTCAGAGACTGGCAAAGCAGTATACCCAGATGTCATTTTTATAGGCACCATAATGGTAAAAATATAGCAAATTTTGGATAAAGAGCAATCTGACTTCCCGAATGATGTCTATTTATTCCATTATGTATATCCCTCAAATTACAGTTCATCTCAACATTCTCATGCAGGCTCCCAGACCACTATAAGTTAAAAAAAAAGTGCTCTCCCTTATCTGAATTCATAGCAATTAATGTCTATATCGCTTCTTTGAAATTAATTATGTACAAGCAGTCCCCAAATTATGACAGGCTTGTAATTAAAAGTTTACTTGTACTTTCATTGTTTAGAACTTGAAACAATTAGTGGCTGGATTTCCAGCTGGCCTGCGGAAGTCTCTTTAACCTACGATGTATTATTAGTTCTATCATTGTTCCTCATTGTTTTCAAGGAAAATGTGTTCTGATTTTTCCAGCTGGACTTCGAGATGTCGGGAACAGCCCCCCTGAAAGAAGCTCCAGACTTTGGGAGAACCACTTTCTCCTTTAGTGACACGGCCTGGCCTCCTCCCTTCTACCTGTTCATGAAGAGACACTATCACTGTCAAGGTGACATCCCTGAGCATCACCCGTGAATGGAATCCTATTCTTGCAGCTGTTCCTGCAAAAACTTATTTAGTAGGCATTCACAGCTCAGAAGTTTCCTACTTGACTGTGGCATAGCTTCTATATTTCTAGTATATTTTTAATGTTTTATGACTGTCTTCACAGTTTATATCCCTTGTGTGTGGGGACCACATTAAACTTCTTGTTCTGCAAAGCATCCAGCTCACGGCTAAGCACATAAGAGGAGCTCAATAAACATTTATTGATCTATAATTAGAGCTACATGAAAAAGCAACTGAGACAAGAGCTGAATCAGCCAGGCACTATTAGGCATCAAAACAGATAACTTAATCATTTCAACTGCCACCTAGTTAGTTGGGTGTCTTTATCCTTAGTTGCATAGCTCAAGAGTACTTTTAAAAGGATGCCCTAATCCTGGCATCTCTTTTTTGCTCCTGAACTCAAGCTGTATAAACTTGACTACTGTCCTAAAATGAATTTAAAAGTGGCTTTGATATTCTAAACATTCTAATTTGGATCTTGAAGCCCAGCTAATTTCATTCTCCGTTCACACTTAGTTTTATTCTCTCCTATAACCCCATCCCCTGCTTTATGTTCTTCTTGGTATCATATTAAAAAATTTGTCTCCCTGCTTTTTCAAGCACAGACAGCCCTTTGTACCAGCTAGCTGTGTATTATTCTCTCTGTTTAGTAGCATTTAGCAGTGTTTTGCTCCAGGTAGGAACTCTCGGGCACTTACTATATGACAGCCATGGCACAAGGCATTTAACTGTAATAGTTCTTCCATCCTGTGAAGTTGGTGTTATTATTATCTCTATTTTACAGATAAGCAGACTGAGGCACAACAAGATTCAGTAATTCCTCCAAGGTTAGCAATTGTTTGAACTGGGGTTTGAATCCCATTGGTAAGCATTGCACATTATCACCTTTTAGTGAATGGCTGATAGCAGATTGGTTGAACCAAAGGTAATAAACGGCAAGTTATAACAAAAAAAATCAAAAGTAAAGGAAAGAATTGTAAAAGTTGTTAAGATCTATGCATTTCTTAAGTGTGAGGCATTCTTTTACTTCTCTACTGCATTAAGCAAAGTCCAAATTTCCTTTAGAGCACTGCTTCACAACCATTTTAACTCTCCCCTGGTGGCGGGGAGGGGATAAGGAAACTGACAATGTCTGAAGACACTTTTGAGCGTCCTGGCCCAGGCAGGGCTGGGGGCTTAGTTCTCCACTGGCATCTGATGGGTAGAGACTGGAGATGCCGCTAAACATCCTACAGTACACAGGAGAGCCTCCCCAAACTCCAATAAATTATCGAGCCCCAATATCAAGTGAAGAAGTTAGGAAAACTTGCTTTAGAAAGATGCCAAGTCTAATTACTTAGGATCTATCTCTGAGGTGGCTCACTTTTGACAATACACACAGGAAAAGGAAAAAATCAATCATTCTATTTCAGACTCACCTCTCCAGCAGGATAAAACATAGCTTAGAAAATCTTCAAAGGTCTGTCACTGACTGTGAACATGTTTAAATGACACAAATCTGAATTTAGACTTTCATTCAATCAACTGTGAAACCATGGATACATCCCACTCCTCAAAGCTACCAACACGGAAACATTTAATCCTCATAAAATGAGAAAGTGATGTAAAGTGATTAAGAACGGATATAAGCTACCGTTTAGCACACACACAGCCTTTCTCCTGTACACAGAATTTTTCTGCCCCTTTCTTTGTTGGCTCAAGACAAGGGATTCTATTTCTCCAAGTCTGCGATGTCTTAGAAATCATAGCAGGATCTCATGTGCTTTCTCTTTCTCCAGAGATACATGCCCAGACAAGGCAAGAATTTGCTCTCTAGTGGATTCTTGACTAGCTTGCTGAATTTAGCTACTGTCGGGCCAGAACAGTAAAATGTCATCTTAGTTCAAGTTTAGCACGTTTTGAAAAATATTATATCAGAAAGAATCTGTTATACATTTGGAAGGAGAACTATTAGTCACTTTTGCAATGAGCACCCTTGAATTTTTCAGTGTCATTTCGATAAAGGTATTTCACATTATAAGATCCGAACTATAAATAGAAAATAACAAAACATAAATGCCCTAGAATTTTACAATTCTTAAGGGCTGTTGTATGTGCCATAAGTGGAAAAACCATGCTATTGAATAAAGTAATTTTATAAACTAGGGAAGAGCTTTGTGCACTGTCATCTGTCACATGCTGTCTCCCTCGGCACTCCCTCACAGTCACAGGGATCCACTCTCTCCTTGGAAGTCCCAGCTCAAGAGAATTCATCTCGGTATAGCCGCCTCATCATTCAAGAACATTTCCTTTTCTTTCTAGAAGCTCAAACAGGAGGATTGCTATCCTGAAGGTCAAAGCAGTTGAAATCTGCTCTTCTGCTCCAAAGTCCACACATGGCCATCAGGACAAGAGTCCTACCATTATCTGTGTTTCTCTATATCCACTATTTTATCCAGATCTTTTATATATACGTTGTCATCACTAAATTCTTTGTAGAAGCATCTTTATAAGAGATGCCGAATTCATTAAATCAAGGCGCGTGACTAAATATTAGAATCAAGATGAGATTACCTTAACTTGTTTTCAAGTCAATAGAGCTGTTATAAAGTCATGTTCCATCAAAAACAAAAAAATAGCTACTGTTGGAAGTTTCCTGAGTACAGATGGGAAATAAATGATTTTTATCTCTAATTTCAAATATCCTGCAGTTATTTGGGTTATTTCATAGAAGTGCTCTTCTGAACATTTTCTGAATCCAGCAGTGCCCAGAATGAAGCATCACTACAGATTTCTCAGTTTCCCACCTGTGTTTTTGTAGCTTCATATTTTAGATGCAAAATTCCACATGAAAGTTTTATATGAAAAGCTTTTTCAGATTTATTTGCTTTTGAATATCATGAAACTGCAATAGAAACTGATTTGGCATTTTATAGGACCCTGTACTCATGAAGTTAGACTTTTTTAGGGGTTGAAGACTCTTTAAAAATACTTGCATGGATTAAATATATCTAAAATAACATCACGGTGTAAATGAAACAATGGTTTATCATTTTGCACTTCAGGAATTGTTTTTATGTTCTCATTTAAAAATTTTTCTTTGACGTAGTACTCACAATCATTTTTTGAGAAAATTTAACAAGAATGTTCTCTTCATTCTTTCCCTATTTCTGCATAATTATGCTAATGTATTAGCTAGGACAGTTACATTTTATACTGCCTGTATATATTTAGCAGTATAATTATGCAAATTCTATCATGTTTATGATTGTAAATATTCTTTAGGAGCAATCACTTAGCATCTAGTCCTGAAAAAATTTTTGAAGACTTCTGGTTGAAATGCTCAGAATTCATTCCTGAATTCACTTCTCTGCTGAGTATAGGTGAAGCTCACAGTTCTCACTCACCAGGCAGAATATTGTAGAGTGGTAAAAAGTATGGATTCTTTAATGGACCTGGACATTCGATGCCTTTTACTGGCTTTATGAGCTTGGGCAAAATACTTAAGCTCTCTGAGCTCAGTTTCTGCATCTGTAAAATCAGGATGGTGATAGTACATACCTCACTGGGTCATCACGACAATTACATCCTATGATGTACAGAAACTACTCAACACAGAGTTTGGTCCTTAAAAGGCTCTCAATAAATGATAGCCACCATCAGTGTTCTTATAGTAGTGCTTAGAAATGTAGTACCCAGTAGTGCTATATTTCAGCCTAGCCATTAAGCTTTCTAAAAGAGTTCAGAATTATAGTTGAAGAGGAGGAAGTAAGGCTCTTCTTACCTTGTCCCACATTCTTACCTACCTAGGTAACAATGTGGTGACACGTGGGAGTACTGATAGCAAAATTTTCAGAATTAAGTTCTCATTATACTGAAGAATCATATCATTACATACACACTTTGCCGTGTGCCTGAGTTGAGTTAGTGGGGATGTTTAGGTGTTTCAGTAACAGGGACTCTAAATGTTGACAGGGGTGTGTGTGTGTGTGTGTGTGTGTGTGTGTGTAGGGCTACAGGAGAAGGGAATCTAGTCTGTTCATGTACATACAAGCACAACAATTCCATCCTTTAGAGATAAGCCGATTAACAGGTAAGGAATCATACAGGTAAGATGTGTGAGATAAAATTCTTCCTCTGCTATTGCACATTTTTGGGAATGTGAAATAGCAAAAATGTAAAATATATATTCATAATTACAATCATATGGCAGAATATGGTAGTGATAGCAACAGTATGTTTTAGGTGAACATTAATCTCTTTAGTCAATTTTTCTAATACTTGGTATTCTAGAAATAAGATAATTTAGGTCTTCTGAAAAGGGCTTGTAACATGTAAAATAGAAGTTCATAGAATTTTTCTGAGCTTTGGTAAAATAGAAACCTAAGGAGGAAGCAGAAGTCATGAAAGAATACTGATGCTACTTAAGGCTAAAATTCTTCAAGACTTTGATCCAATATGGCAAAGATAACACGTATCGGCAGAGTTCCTTCTTTTTGTTTCCTCCTGTAACCTAAATCTGTAACAAAATGGGTTCAATGATGTCCACTAAGTTATATACATGTGGTAACCATATACATGACACTGAACTAGGCTCTGGGGGAAAAGTCAGACACCATCACTGGCTAAAACATGCCTATAGCCCAACAGGGTAGAAATAGCTTAATATTATCCATGGAGGAATCAAGTTCTCAATCCTGTTCTACACACAAGGTGTGTCAGCCCGGGAATGGGAGGGAGTGGAGGGGAGTATGGGTTCTGGCTCTCAACATTACATCCTGGAGATGGATGGTTTTTACTCTTTCCTGGACTATATTCTTAGGTCTCTAAGTCCCATCCTCTCAGAGACATATGTTTCCTGATCAGCCCTTTGCGGCCCACCACAGAGGACTCATTATCCTTTCTTTGAAGCCACAGGGCAGACAATCTTCTGAGCCTCAAGGCGCATCTTGCAAGATTTCCTTCTAGCTGTCACATTGGTCCGTTCCAATAAGCCTCAGTGTTTATCCCACACCCCTCAGCTGTCCATGGTCACGAGAAGCATCTCTTTAATTGATTCTCAGAATTTCACTTCCTAAGGCCTTTGGAAAGCAGAGAATGAACACTGTTTTCCAATCCTTCATTTTTCTTAGTCCTATAGAATCAAGCCAGTCATGGCTGCTGTTTTAAATCGTGAGAGAGGATGAGAAGATTAGAATTTGTTAGTGTATTAATGATCCCCAAATTTCCATTTTCATTCTCTTTCCATCCTCCTGGAATCTTTCTGTTGTGACTGAACTGGTAAGGAGAGACAGCCCATTCGTCATAAAATTCTGCCTATGGGGTTAGGGCTTTCTGATTTGTGTGTGATGAAGTAAGAGAGGCAATTCACATTCCATTCACAATTTTGGCCACCTTTTTATAAGGTTATGTAATGGTGATATTACTATTTTTAATGAGGAGTGGGGAACACAGGTTCTTATAAGGTGCCGAGTGACTAAATAGCTAGATCTTATTTTTCACAGCCCTCTTAAATTATGTGACAACTGGTAAAAGTTTTAACCTCTTTTGAATTCAATTTCTTTGACTATATTTTTATGATTATAATTATCATGTTGATATCTTTCAACCAACTCAGATGAGAGAAATCCCTTCTATATCAGAATGCGCTTTTCCATTACTGTAAGGACTTTGGAGAATTTTTAAGATGTAGTAGAAAAGTTCTGGACTGGCAAATTATAAAAAAAAATATGTACATTAAAAAATAAATTAAAATACTCAGAGTGTGTTATTCACTAGAGAAATTTTGCTGATCTCAGCACCACTCTGGAATGAACATCAAATCTAAACCATCTTATTTTTATGCAAATTCATGTCTTATCACCCTAGATGACAGCCAGGAACGCATTCTTTCCATTTCCCCAAACCAGATGAGAAAACAAAATTTCAGCACCCAAGGCAAAACACAAATTGTCATTTCAAACATTGAAAACTCGAACCACTCACTCGCTTGCAGTGACAGATCAATTACTATGAGCTTTTGATCTGCCTGATTGGTTTCTGCTAATCATAATTTCCTTCCGAATCATTCAGGTGTACATGGAGGATGACGCGCTGACCACTCTTGGTGCGTCCACCCTTCTTTGGCGTGGCCTGGGGCCTGCCTCACTTGACACCCACCGGTTTAGAAAATGCAAACAAGGATGGCCTTTGATACTGCTCGTGCCCTCTGAAGCATCCGCGGGGCACGCTGCACAAGGCTGGTGCTCAGCTGACCTCTGTCCTCTCAGTCTGACCTCTGAAGAGCCGCCCTCGCACAGACCACCCTCGGCCACCCTCCCTGCCTTACCTGGTCTCTCTGTCTTTGGGTATCGTAGCGGTGCTGTAGGCAAACATTTGCTTCTCCACTAGAGGAGGGCCGAGGTCCACAATGCCGGATAACCCTGGAGTGGTCCGTGGCTTTTCGATATACACCAAGGTGCCCGGCTCCTTTTTGAAGGCCTGGCGGCTGGGCGAGACGCGGTCCGGCGGCGCGCCGAGGTGAGCGTGCGCGTCCAGCAGCCGCAGGTCGCCCATCCGGTGCGGGGAGGCGGGCGGCGTCTTGGCGCCCAGCGTGGGCAAGTGGCTGTCGGGATACTTCCGGGATTTCTGCCTGTACAGGGACTGCTCCATGTGCATTTCCGCCTGCAGAGACGGGCTGCAGTAGGCGCTCGCGGATCGAATCGCCGTGCGGTGGTACGCGATGATGTGATCCGGGACGTCCAGCGGGTGCCCGCCGTGGGAAGACGCTATGCTCGTCCGTCCCTCGTGATACAGGTAGGGATCGGCATAGAAGCCCTCGTTCCGGTACATCGCAATGTTCTTGCCACTCATGTCTTCATCTGGCTTTACATCTCTTCTCTCCAAAATGGCGCTTGGGCTGGGCGAGATGGATCTGGAGACCGGCAGGCTGGAGAGTCTGTCCCTGGGGATGGTGGCATTGCCAGGGATGACCATTGGGCGGGTGCCCACATAAGGAATTCTGGATGGGGAGGGAGGCATGGAATGGGGCACAGGAGTGGACGGTGGAGAATTTGGAATGGCGTGGGGTGGATGCGCTGTGGATCCAGGTCGAGAGGCACCGGGGCCATCTCCTCTTGCATAAACAATTTCTCTCTGCATCTGAAAATAAAACAAGAAGTTAGAACATCTGTTTTGATATTCACGTTTTCAGGAGTCTCAGTGTGACAGTACAGCTTCCCTGATGTGGTATATAGGCTGAAGAATGGCCCCTGCAAGGGGGTCCACACCTTAACCCCCAGAATCTGTAACTATGTTTCTCTGATGGCAAATGAGACTTTGCAGATGTCTCCCTTTAAAGAGGTTGAGATGGGGAGGTTATCCTGGATTACCCAGTGGGCTCAGCGCCATCATGAGGATCCTTTTATGTGAAAGAGGGTATCAGGAGGGTGGGAGTCAGGGAAGGAGATGTGATGAGGGCAGCAGGGTCAGAGAGAGAGATTGGAAGATGCTACACCACAGACTCTGAGGATGGGGAGGGGGCCATGAATTAAGGAACGCAGTCAGCATCTAGAAGCTGGAAAAGACTTCAGAAAAAAAGGAAGTGGATTCTTCCTTCAAGCCTCAGAAGGATGCGGCTCTGCCTACACCTCGATGTTGGCCTGTGAAACTTTTCTGGCTTCTGATCTCCACAGTGTAAGATAATGCATTCGTGGTCTTTTAAGCCACTAAGTTTGTGGTGATTTGTTACAGCAGCCATAGGAAACAAATGTACCTGATACTGAACTCAACGTTGTGGAGTTTGAAGGAAAAAAAACAGTTAAGTGGTTTAAATTTTGAGGTTATTGGTTCTTAGAGACGCCTAATAAATGTGGGTCTAAGGTATTACAAGTGCTAGAATTAAGTTTTCTAAAACTTGTCCCGGGCACATTTTCTACTATTAGCCCTAAAAAATAGTAAGCATTTTCTTCATCTTTCCAAGCTGGTATAATAGAGACATGACCAGAGAGAAAGGAGGTGTATGGGAAAAACTTAAAGGAAAATCTCACTGATTCGCTGTCCTATTACTTGAGGCTATGAGAAACTGGCTCTGAGAGGCTGGGCAAAAGTAATTATCCAGGAGACAAAACTCAAAGTGGGGAGGGTAAGGGAGAGAAGAGGGAAGAGAACCCCAAGCACAACGGGAACAAAAAATCCTAACAGTACATCCCCTGGGGCCACCATGTGATGACAAGGAGCCTGCTGGCGTTAGCCATCATAGGTCTGGTATTTCTTGCCCAGGCAGCAGTGACTTCTGGGCTGTGTCATTACCATCAGTTTAGAGGAGTGGGGACTCCCACAGGGTCTTTCATTAGCTTTCCTTTAGAATAGGGGTCCCCAACCTCTGGGCCACACAGTTGAGTGGTGGGCCAGCAAGCAAAGCTTCATCTGTATTTGCAGCCGCTCCCCAGCACTAGCATCACCACCTCAGCTCCACCTCAGATCATCAGGCATTAGATTCTCATAGGAGCACCGGTCCCTGCTTGGTACTACTGCTTTAGAAAAAAACAATGACTAAGAATCAATGACTCGAGAAGCATAGATAGAGAGGAGGTTAGTACTTGGCAGAGACAGAAGGTGGGCAGTGGGTAATGATGGTCGAAAGACCTAAACTTGCAGTTATAATAATAAATAAAACTAAGTCATGGGGGTGTCACGTACAGCATGGTGACTATAGTTGATAATACCATATTTAATATTTAAAAGTTGCTAAGACAGTAGATTTTAAAAGTTCTCATCACAAGAAAGAAAAATTGTAACGGCGTGGTGATGGATGCTAACTAGACGCAATGTGGTGATCATTTTGTAATATTCACATATATGGAATTATTATGTCCACCCGAAACTAATAAATTATATGTCATTTATATCTTAATAAAAAAGGAATCAAGTTAATGAGGAAAAGGGAAACTACCTTGCAATAACACAACTGTATTTAGCAAGAGGCAGAACTAAAAATACAAATTAATTCAGGATACGGATTTATGATACTTTTTGTTTTGGTCAAAACCCAAGAGGCTGACATTCTCTAAATGAGTGAGGGAAGGGACAAACAACTCTGGCACCTCCCTAGTCCGACCTTCAAGTTCCCTCTGTGCTGTCACAGGAGCCCACATTCCCATCCACTCTTCGGGGAGATGTGACAGACAAAGGGTGCCAAGCAGCTGGGAGGCAGGTGAGGTGGGGGATGAAGAGAGAGGGGGTAGGTTCCCATGGATAAGAACCAAGATGAGCAGATGAGAGACCCGTGGTGTGGGTGATGGGGGAAGAAAAGAAAAAACAGAGAGCCGGCAGAACGTTGAACATGAAACAGTGCCCAACGCCATGAATACATGCCAATTCCTTATCTTACACATTCATTCATTTAGTAAATAATATTTACCAAGCACTTGTTAAGAGCCAGGCATTATTCTAGGATACGCCTCTAATAAGCTCCCAATTCCCATCCAGGAGAGGGCACTACCTGCGTACATCTCTTAGTTGAGTATGCAGGGGAAGAAGCAGTGGGATGCCCATACTTCTTTATCTTGTCTCTGGAAGACCCAGCCATGCAGAATCCCTGACTTGGGAGTTTCATGATAGGAATGATCAACAACAAATGCAAGCAAGGCGCAAATATGTAGCAACCACAAGGAGCCCTTTGAAGGTGCCTGATGTGAACACCATTCAGCTGGCTCCTCCATCCCCTTTAGGGTCTGGCTATTTCCGGGGACCCCGAAGCACACAGGCTCCTCACTCACAATTACAACTTTATCTCCACCATCTCCCTCTCCCCAGCACACACACTCCAACCACAGTAGGCTTGTCTGTTCTCCCACTCTAAACAGAACTTGGGGTATCCTCACGCTCTCCTCGCCCCGGGGATTTTCTCCCCATTTCCCAGGCCTTGTGGATCCAAAGCAGGGCCGACGCTCAAGGCTGGGCTCCACACGCATCTGCTCCACATGGTCCGACAGACCTTTCTCTGCTCACTCACTCATGAATCAGGTGCTCAGGGCCTTAGACAAGGAGGGCAGTCCCAGGGTATATTATCATTGTGCGATAACGTATCCGATTCTCATTCCAGAATGGATGGAACAGCCATGTGACAGAAGTACTGCAGCGGATCAACACGGGTTCCATGTAAACGCCTCTCCCACACTATCTTCCACAAGGCAGGGCTCAATGCAAAGAAAAGCCTGGCTCACTGGAGCAGAGCAGGCTTCACAGGTCATAAAATACAAGAGGGACTTGCTCAGCCAGCAGGGCGTATCTGGACAAATTCTCCACACAGTCAGAATGCACTAATCAACCCAAATGAATGTAAATATAAATTTAACATGTTGATTCAAACATGCCACTGTGTATAAAGCAAAGCACAGTGATCAAGGTGAATAGGTGTAATAAATGGTGGGTACTATTGTCATTATTATTAATTACAAAACTTAAAGGGGAGTGGTCAAATGTCTAGAACCCACTCAGGATGAACAATAATTCTAACTGGGTCAGCCACTACTCCTTGTTCTTTCCCCTCTTTATCTGGCTTCAATTTACAATGAGATTTAGGAGAGCCTGACCTCAATTAAAACACAGTGAACACTGCCCCCTGCCCTGTTTCCTGGCAAGAGAGTAAAATGAAATATCAAGATTCTGAGGAGTACAGAACTGTCTAGAAAGACAAAGACTATAAATAAAATAAAGATGTAAAATTAATTTTAATTCATGAAAATTCAGTCAATTTATTTTAAAATAACAAGGTATTGCCCTTAGGTATTTTATTTTATTACTTATTTTTTTTTTCTGCATAGTTATTAAAAAAAAAAAGTTTGGTGATGTGAGAGAAAAAAAATGGTTTGGCAGTATATTATATAATTAACTTTTAAATTTAAACACAAAAAAATTCACTGCAAAATGTCTCATAGACTTTCTTGATGTTATGTATAGGTGGATTCAGAAAGAAATGTAACAATCAACAATAATTCTGATATGCTATGTTATCATGGGGGGTGGGGAATGTGGGTGATTAGTCAAAGTATATAACACCCAGTAGCCAGAATCGCATGGGTACCAATCAACCAGAAAGGGAACTCAGCCAACAAAGATGGATCCTGGCTATAAGCAGTCAGCATCATATAGCTGAAGGTAATGCCATGTATCACCCCTGCCCTGTCCACTTCAAAATAATCTTGCCATCATCTAACAAGATCACTGAAAGAATCACTGTCCACCTGAGTTATCCACAGTTAATACAAGCATTCAGCTATGACAGAACAGATAATCTAAGGTTGAATGTCTTCATCGGTACGGTGACTTAGCGTTGGAAGCCTTTGGCGGAATTCTTCTGTTGGATTGCCAAGCTATGACTGACTGTCCAAGACTGAGTTCTAAAAAGAAACCTGATAATTTCACACTTGGCTCTACATAGAGCCCAAGGAGAGAATGACATGCTGTTCTCCTTGTGTAGTAGGAAAATGTTTCAAACCTGCAACCAGAATGAACCCTTACAATTAGACAACTTGGATGAACATGAAATGATGTGGATTGACCACAATGACCACTTGCTCTTAGGATAAGGCGAAAGGTATGGGCGGGAGATGAGAAGAGGGAATCTTTTTCAAGTCTTCGGTGTGATCTCCCATAGAGACTATTTGCTATTCTAATAAAGAGTGAACTTTATACACTCCGGGAGATACTCACTGTCTGACTAACTGAACCAGGATGATGAGTAAGAGTCTATAATTCAAAGTTTAAGTAATCCCAGCCTTTTACGCTAGTGATCCTTCTATGGAGATATCTTCCTAGAATCAGGCACCTACAGTTTTGTTTTTTTAGCTAGTGAATAAAGAAATGGCATTAAATATACACTGTTTTTTTTTTTTTCCCCCTGTACTGGTGCTCAAAGTCAGATGTTTTAGGAGAAGATTACATTCAACTTTAAAGGTAAAATAAATAAGCAACACATGCACACAGTTGCTATTCACCTTAATATACCTGAATCTCTTATTTTCCCACCAGTCTCTTCTGACTCCACTAAACTTCTCCATCATCTCTCTTCCTTTAGTAAGTTATATGTATCCGGATATATTATATCATTGACTCTTTTGCGCTGGAAAATTTCAACAGTAATGTCTTTATGAGAATTTTAAAGAACTTCACTTAATATCAAAAAAGAGATGACCTAAACACAAAAGTAAAGGTTCTTTTAACGCCTTCCCAGACAACAGCTCAGGTGTTTCTTTGCCTGTACCGCAGCCCAGACAAAGAAAACGTCCATTTTTCTGCACCCGATACACCGGCGATGTGTGAACGAGACTGCTCTCCATAGCTCATCTACTGTGTGGGGCATCGTCTCTCCCTCTTTCCACTGCTGCCCAAACCACTGCTGTCTCTGGGCTGAGTCCTTCCAATTCCTGTAAACAGCATAGTTTCTTCCAGAGCCCAGAACCACGACCCCGGCTGAGGTTGCTGTCTCTGCCCACAGCTCACAGCTCCATAAGCTGGTTGGCCCAAACTTCCTACAGACCACAAAAAAAAAAAATCTGGGGCAGTTTCTAATGAATCGTCTAAAGTTTCAGTTAGAAATTCTAACATATATCTATGTTTTATTTCCCTCAAACACTAAGTTAAATCAAATATTACTCATTGAGGAGTTTCTTGAATGTAGAGGGGTGGGGTGGGAAATCTTCAAGTTGTTTCTGGAAAAAGGTCTAGCATGAAAATGTTAATTTCAAACCATTTTGGGAAACCGTCTCATGTAATCATGTCTCTTTGTGGAGTATTTAAAAAAATATGTTCTTTGCAGATAGGGAATACTATGTACTGTTTATTGTATTTCAAACCCCACCCTTCCAAGTCTAGAATTTGTAAACATCCCACTCATCCTGACCACACAATGAATTAACTGGACAGAACTGAAAAGGGTTTTTACGAGACTCTTTCACCCTCCAAGAATTAAAGCCACTTACTTTTCCTTAAGGAGATCACCTGTACAACTAACGCCGCGGGAAAGCACATTGGCTCGGCTCCCAATTACGCGATTCCTTTGTTTGCTGGCTTCATCTGAATAAATCCACAGTTGCACTTGGATACTTCAGATAGCTTTCTCTTCAGAGAAGAGGTCACAGAGGACACAGATCCTGAAGTGTTCCCCAGGTCTAGTGTGCACAGCAAAGACCATTTCGTCCTGCTCAGTCCTGTGAGCAAAGCTGCCACGGGCATGGATAAAAAGTCGTCCTCCCCATGATAAGCCAATTTCTCCTCCCCTTGGAAATTAGTCACTGAATAACAGCCCACATCCAACCAGAGGCTACCGCATGGGTGACTCAGTCCTGTAACAATTGCTTACACAGAAAACACACACCAGCGAATGAACTCTGAGAGGCCTGGGTGAATGGCTTAATGATGAAGGAAATATTTGATTTACCAAGGCAGACAAGATTATTATAACTAGCAAACGACCAGTCGCCAACAACGGAAACCATTAGAAAATCTTATATGCCAATTACCCCCAGGACCGACTCTCAGATGGGTGTTCCATGGAGGAAGGGTGCTGCTAGGAAAACCTAGACAGACCAGCACCCCACGCCCATTCTGCTGCCAGATTTTGCAGTCTATGGATTGGCAACTGAAGGAAACGTGAGCCTCTTCCCCTGGTTTATAACACCCACGAGGGAGGAGGCTGTCTGTCTACTCATTAACCAGCCTGGTTTTACCAAGCTGAACTTTGGGTAGCAGCCATTAATCGATCCTATGCAGTGCCAGGTGAGAAACTGCGATCACTCCGGCAAACATACCTGAAAACAGAGGGAAGGATAGAGAGGGCCAGCTAGTGCTTAGGCGGAAGCGGGAACTGAGAAAGGAAACCAGAGCCTCTCCACCCCACCTTCAGTGAGACAGGAGCAGGAGGCCAGGACAGTCCTCAGAGACCCCCGCGGGCACCCGCTGCCAAGGCAGCTCGTCTCTTCCAAGTGAACAGGCACAAGGGGGTGTGTGTTCCCAACAAGAAGTGGCTTGTGCGGCGCGCAGTGGGAGACAGGTATTAACGCATTGCTAACAAAAGGTGAGGGAGACGGAAAGCATTTCCTCAGCTCGTCATGCTTTCTGAGCCCTCAGGGACTGAGATGAACAGACACCTATCCAAGTGGGAACCCGGTGAAAAGTCACTCAGAATGCTGGGCTGGAGGCCTCAGGCCACGCCCCATGACCACACTCTGGGCAGCCTGCACATTTTTCAAACATTTGAAGGCTTTTAGAGGTTGTTCTTGCTGACCAGAAGAATGCCGCGACGTCTCTCAAGTTCAACTTCAGTCAGCATTGCAGGCTTTCTCAAAAAGCTGTTTACTGCCATCGAGACGTTTTGTGGTTATTAAGGGAGCACATGACACCGCCACCCTCCTAAGATGTCTCATTAGAAACAATAGTTGGATGAAGCGGTTGTAACAGATGCCACCTAAGAGGTCGTAAAGAGAGAGGAAGGAATGTGAAAGCCCCTGTTTTGATTTTTAATCTAATCAGCAGGAGTTTGTTATTTCTCGTCCCAGTGCGGGAAACCCAGGTTATCAGCCCCAGACGCATCTGGGATACATCTGAACCTGCTTCTTCAGTCAGACGTGTGCTTTCTGGGCAGAGGGAGGCAGGGGCTGGTCTCCCTTGTCTGATTAAGCTGCCATTCCGCCTTCCCACTCCCCCAAAGCCCCTGTTTCATGGCATGTGACATCCAAACCCTGATCAGGGCCCTTGGACTCATTACCCACTGTTCATATGTGCGTGACTGCTCGTAAGAGTGAATTAATGTGAAGGTCTGGGTTATGTGGGTTCTGTCTCCCCAGGAGACAGAAGCACTTGGCTCTCACTGCTGTCTGGCTGAGTGAATCACGCCACGCTCAACGCATTAGTCCATGTCAGCTGTTCTAGAGACAGGTGTCTTCTGTGGACCTTGTAACCACCTAAGTCAGTGGATGCAAGGCGAGGGAAGGTCTGGTGTACCTCTCCCATCTCCTTCCTGTGGAGTGCAGAGCAACTTCCTCTCACTTTCAAAATGCTTCAGGGCACTGAAAATGTAATGAGTACACACGTGGCTCTGTCATCAGCAAAGCAGTAGCTAGCTCACTGTTGGAATTCTGAAAGCGGGCCCAGCCCTGTGGTGAATCAGGAGGCGTTAAACGCTCTCCAGTACGAAGCGCACAGCTCACCGGAGAGAGAGGAGTTCAGTACCCCCAGTGCTGCCTGAGGACCTGGGCAGGTTGGTTTCCTGGACAACATCTTGGTGTCACACAGGACTCGGCTCCCCGCGAGTGGCTCATGCTCTCCTGGGACGGGTTCTTTTAGATTAAGGTCACCACAACCCAATCACCAACACTGCACGCTCTGGCTTCCTTACTTCAACAGACCCTCCTCAGCCTGGCCATCTTGGGATGCTTTGGCCTCTGTGAACCTGCTCTTCCCAGAAGTGTACAGTATTTTACTCTTCATTCACTCTTTCCTTCACTTACTGTCACTTTAGCAAAATGGAAGCAATGTATTTCTTTTGAGTTACTGTTAAGAAAGGACATGCTAGTAAATAATCAGCATTACTTCAACAGGAAATAATTTTTATGCTCTGGTAAGGCTAAGAATCTTGAGAAATTTATTCCTGTTTCCCCTTTCTTATTCATTTCTTTACTGGCTTAAAAAATTATGTATGCTGAAAGAAAATCTGAAATGTGTTTATAAACATGAAGGTGCTATTGTGAAGGGAAGTGACTATGATGATAAAAGAAATTTCAATGTTATCTTCCTTACATTGTGAAAATGGGAAAGACGATCATTTGTGAGGTCTTTGCACTAAACCTACTAATATTTCATTTGATCATAAATGAAATGTCTCCCAGATATGAGACAGACTGTTGCCAAAATTATTTAATTTCCAGGGAAGAGATGGTCCAGTCAGTGGTTAGCTTATGGCTATATTTAAGTGTTATTCCCACAAATATTCGACATGGAGAACTCTGCTGAGCCCACCAGCACCAGACAAGGCTGACCCAGTACTGTGCCCAATAGTGGCGAAAGATCTCAGGCTGGAACAGGGTAAAGAATAAATCATTTACCTTCCAAGGCACAATCAGTAGCTGTGTAGAGCTGCAGGACAGATAAAAGAAAAAATATTCTTCTCTTACTGACACTTGATCTTCTGTCAGGATACTCCTGTATTATCCAGACCAAGGACAAGCTCCTTTTGTCCCTAATAGAGTTACAGTTTGTAAAGCGATATCTACTTTCTACCACTTGCAACAAATGGTGCAAATAACTCCTTATCTCCATCTCTGCCCATCCACTCATTCCCTGGACCAACACTGTTCTTTTTATACGGGATTCCTTTTGGCATTCCTAGATTTGTTGCTAAGAGTAAGTCATCTTTGTCACCCAGACATAACTTTTTAGTGCCTTAGACTTTATTTTTCATTTTATGGCAGTTCTCTATAAACTCCTATGTAATTTGTCAACATATATATTGCAATATGTAATATATTTTATTATAACATTTCCTATTTTACAAAGGAATTTAGATGGCTACACATACACACACACACACAATTATCCAGCCATTTGCAGTTCACAGTTGTCAGTTGTGATTCAATTCTGTGGGCCTTAGAAACACACAAGTCAGGTGTTACCATCCCTATCTGAATGGGCAGGAAATGGAAGCAAGAGGAGCTGACCGCTTGACCAGCTTCACATGGCTACTAAGTAGTGAAGCAGCAAGGATGCCCATCCTCAGCCCGACCACTGTGTCACTGCTTCTCTTGCTGTAAGTGTTAAGTCCCATGTTCTCTGGGACACTGAAAGCTGCATCATGTTCCCAAGGCTTTCCCTTTCGAGATTACTGGTGGTTCATTTGCTTGAGTTTTGACCAATATGGCGAACTCTAAGAAATACCTCATTTGCTTCACTCACAGGATGAAATTGTTACAGCAAAGGAAAGAATAACTGGGACATAGAAGTGAGCCTAGGATCTAAGTACCCAGGTACTCTCTTGACTTACTAGTAGGTCATATCTTTTGCCTCAGAATTGTTATATTAGCTAAGTAATTAATTTATGTTCTGTCTAATATACCTATTAGTATATATTATGCTTATATATTATACTTACATATATTTTTGTATTGCTATTTATCACTACATAGATATCATTACATCACTAGTTATATACATGTAAGTATGTATATATGCATATGCACATCTATGTATATACATACAGAGACACTTTAATTAGTCACAGATACCAGATTACTTATGGGATAAAATATATGGACTTATCTGATTAAACTCCCTACCATTATGATCCCGATCTGGCTACTGGGTGACGTTCTTAAGACCACATCTCTCAGAGATGCTGAATTACTGACAGAGACATTACACCTCTGCCACTGTGTCCTATATCCCTCTCATCTTTCAATGGTGAAACTGATTAAAGTGAAAAAAAGTTGATACAACATTATATAGCTTTAGGATAATCACAATAATGTAAGAATGAAAACATATGTATCAGTTTGATAACATAACATATCCTCAACATATCTAAACTTAAACAACAAATTGATGAGCTACCTAGAATTTTATGCTCTGTAGTGGCAGCTTAGAGGGATAGATATTTTCCACAGACAGTTGGAGAAAATGGTGGTAAACAAATTGATGAACAGTAGATGCCAAGTTGGAAAACAAAAGATCTTTTATTCTTGGTCTGTCACTGTGTTCTCACAATGTAGCTACTTAAACCTCAAGACTTCCATTGGTGCCTCTCATCAAACTCCTTCTCATGCTTCCAGGAGTCTCAGCTTCTTAACCCCTAGTGTCCCAGGTAGGTTTAACCCCTTCAGGCCAGCGTCCCTGAACATCTCCTCCTTCTTCCCTCACAACTTTTCTGGAACTGACTCTGTGGACCTGGGTTATAACAGTGGCCTTTTACTGGAATCGCCCCCCTGCCTGCATTCTGCTCTGTGTTTATATTGATCAGAGAAGGATATGACCCAGTGATAGAACAAACACACAACACGCGAGTTATGTCAGCAGAGCCGATAGTAAAGGGAATTTCATGGATGAATTCTGAAGCAAGATTTTTTTAGTTGTGCCATTATTTTGATCCTTAGCTGAACAATATTAACTAGTGTGCCAAAAAAAAAAAAAAAAAAAAAAAAAAAAAAAAAAAAAAAAAAAAAAAAAAAAAAAAAAAAAAAAAAAAAAAAAAAAAAAAAAAAAAAAAAAAAAAAAAAAAAAAAGAAAGAAAGAAAGAAAGAAAGAAAGAAAAAAGAAAAGAAAAAGAAAAGGGTTGTATGAGGGAAGAGCCCCAGAGGATAACACTGAAGAACAATAATTTAAAAAATCCACCAAGTTCAATTTCCCCTCAAAATAAACATGAAAAACAATGCCGGAAATCTAGATCAAAGCAGCCCCTGTGCCACCTCTTCCTGGGTTCAGGAGAGCCACTCACTCTCCTTTTAACAACAACTTTCCAAGCCAAAAGGAGGTCCATGAACTGGGAAAAGTTCTCTCGTATAAGGCTGGGAATAGATGTCATTTGTTATATAATTATACAGGCTTATTAACTTTCTCAGTTCTCATTAGTTATGAAAGAAGCTAAAAAATTTCAAGTTTATAAATTAAATGACTATAACTTTGAAAATCCATCTGTTTTCCTTGGGCTTGGCTGGAGTCTATGGCGGAGAACACAAGTGTCCCTGATGGTTTGGACTTGACCGGTGGCCTGGAATGCCCTCATTCAGGATGTGCCTTTGCAGGCAATGCAGCATGGTGAAGTGGGAAGAACGCTAAACAGAGAATCATGGAACCTGCATTCGGTCCAGGTTTTTAACTATCAATAAGAAGTCTGATCTAGAGAGTCTCTAAGGCCCATGCCAACTATAACATTTCTGTGGGTCCACAAAATATTTATCGAGTAGCCACTCTGTATGTAAAGCCCAGGATAAAGGCTGACGAGGGAAGAAGGATGTGTAAGATATAATTAATTCCTACCTTTGAAGAGCTTACATTCCAGTAGGAAAATGAATATTCAAAATAAGACAAAGCAAGAATAACTTTGGCAAATATCTAATGAGTGCAATAGACTAATACTCTAGTGCAATAGACTAACTAATAGAGTAAGACTCTTCTAGCTGGGATAGTTAAGGAACACGTTTCTGAAGAAGTGAGATTTTCAGTGAGTCCATAAATTAGGACCAGAATTTCAGTCAATAAGAAAGAGTTTCCTTTCTTGAGTATTCCAGGCAGGAAATAAAGTATAGTCAGAGACGAGAACAGAAGGAATGCCAAGTGTCCTGGGGAATGGGTTGACCTCTGACCCAACCAGAGAGTTACCGTAGGGCAGTGGTTCTCCAAGTTCAGCACACAGCAGAATCGCCCGCTAAACCACAGATCGTTGGGCTCTACTTCCAGAATTTCTGATCTAGCAGGTCTGGGTGGGGCCCGAGAATCTGTATGTCTAATGAGTTCCTGAGTGATGCTGATCTGCTACTCCTGGGAACCATTTCTCTAGAGACTAGAGAGAAATGGTAAGTTTGCATGAAAATCTCCATTCTACTATGGCTGTCATCAATGAAACAACACACAACAAGTGTTGACAAGGAAATGGAGAAAAGGGAACCCTCGTGCACTGTTGGTGGGATTGCAAATCGGTGCAGCCACAACGGGAAACGGTATGGAGGTTCATCAAAAATTAAAAAATAGAACTATCATATGAACTACTCAGCAATCCCACTTCTGAATATTTATCTGAAGAAATCCAAAATACTAGTTTGAAAAGATATATGCATCCTTATGTTCACTGCAGCATTATTTACAATATTGAAGATACAGAAGCAACCTAAGTGTCTATCAACAGATGACCTGATAAAGGAGTTGTGGTAAATATATACAATGGAATATTACTTGACAATTAAAAAGAATAAAATCCCATTGTTTGCATCAACATGGATGGATTTAGAGGGTATTATGCAAATGACGTAAGTCAGAGAAAGACAAATATCCTATGATTTCACTTATTTGTGGAATTTAAAAATAAAAATAAATGAATGAACAAAACAGAAACGGACTCATAGATACAGAGAACGAACTGTTGGTTGCCAGATGGGAGGAATCTTGGATGGCTGGTAAAAAAAGTGAAGGGATTAAGAAGTACAAATTTGCAGTTACAAAATAATCACAGAGATGTGAAGTACAGCATAGGGAATATAATCAATAACATTGTAATAACTATGTATAGTGCCAGGTGGGTACCACACTTATTGGGGGGATCACTTTGTAAGTTATACAAATGTCTAACCACTATGCTGTACACCTGAAACTCATATAATATTAAATACCAACTGTAATTGAAAAAAAAATCTACATTCAACCTTGAGCTTAGTTAAATCTTATTTTAGAAAGCTTATTAAACTTTGTGTAGCAATCATAATTACCTAGAATCTCTTTATCTGTAAACGGTTTCAACTAAATCTGCCAGAAGATGGAAATAGGGAAAGGAAGCTAATATTTTTGGAGACTTCTTATTTACCAAACGCTTTCTAGAATTACCTCTTTTAATTCCCAGCTCATTTCCATCAGATAAATGTTATAATCCCCATTTTACAGATGAAGAAACTGGAAACCAGCAGACATCGAGTATCTTTGACTTACCCAAAGTCAAAGAACAGGGCCAAGATCTATGAAGTGCCAGAATCATTTACCTCTGGTGTTAAGAAGTCAGTGCAGAGGCCTCCCTTCTCTGAATGCTCCTCAAGGGAAGGTGACGGTTTAAGGATTACTAAGGTCAGTATTATATCCGTCTAAAATCAGGTCCAGAAATACCTGACCAAAGTCACCTGTATTGAATGTTGCAGGAGGTACCAGAGAAAGTAGACCAGACCATATTACTGTTATCAAAAATGTGGAGAGAAAACATCTTCCAAAGAGTAACTGCAGGATATCCACGAGCCCCACAAGACTGCTCCATTTCAAAGGAATACCTTTGTGCTTTCAGTTCAGATATCACGTCAGCCAGCCAGCCAGCCCTCCAGCCAGTGGACATGCTCAGAAGTCTGAGCCATGAGATGTTCAGCAAAACCACTGCTTCTCCTTATTTGGATAAATAACAGCCTCAAAGACAACCAGTTTGGGAGTCGTGCATACCCCGCAGCTGGGCTTGGCAAGCCTCGCTGCCCCTGCCCTGCCCTGCCTTGTCGTGCCCTGCACAGACAGCCGGGGCATTGCAGCCAGTCGCTGCCTCCCCACAGGTTCCCATACTGTCAGAAGCCTCCTCCTCAGGGACAAGATCTGCTTCACTGTGTCCCAACGATAAACTGCCAGGCCACTGGGCCTTCCTGAAATTGGGGAGCTCAAGAAAAACTAAACAAATAGCTACCAGCCCAGTGACTCCATGTAAAGAAGTCACACTCCCTAGGACAAAGTGCCCACATCCGGCAAGGGGGCAGACACGTGAAGAAAATGCTTTGCACCCTGTGGGGCGCCTTTGCAAGTTCATGGCTAGCAGCAAGAGCTTTCAACTCACCTCAAAAAGACAAGCTCCAGGTTGACCCCAAAGTAGCCCACCCTCCCACACTGCCTAACCCAACGTCCAGTCCTTTTTCTTCTTCTTTGTTTTAAACTTTATCTTACTTTCCTTCCCCTCTTTGAAAAGCAACATCAGGGCAAAATGTCCCTAGAGAGGACAGGAAGCTATGGGTCAAGACACAGACAAAGGGAGTTTCTTACAATTAGGGCAGCAAAACAATGGCTTGATTCTGATGGCCGTCAACTCACAAGTTCTGTTTTAATGCCCTGATGTCTATAAACTAGTTTCCAATCTTTAAAAAGTTTTAATCATCTTCTTCTACCGGAACTGTTCCCCACCATGACGCTCAAGAAAGGCAGTAGAGTGTGATGGATCCAGCACTGAGTTATGAATGAAAAGACTTGGGTTTTCCTCTGGATTATCTTCTTGGCTGTGGTCTCCTGGCCGTGACCGTGGTCTTGGCACTGCACATTTCTGAAGCTCTAGTTCAGGCATACCTTCATGCCCTTGTATGCAGAAAAGTGTGATCAATATGTGCTGCTATTAAAATCACCAACCAACACTTGTGGGCTCACTCAATAAACTGCAAAAGCAAATGAATAGAACAGACAATACCCACTTTATGATATTCTTAGGAGGATGAAGAGAATGACAGACACACTCTCTTTCTGAGGCAGAAGAGCTCAGGGAAGGATGGAGATTCTGAATGCAGCCAACGTAAGTACACCACGCTGTATTAGATTCCAAAGTATCATCCTTGAGAAAGAAATATAATTGTATTCTGTGGACTTCAAGAAGGTGCTTTTCTTCATTCTCATTCCCAAATGAATTGGCAATTCTGAAACCAGATCAGACTAGGTAAAAGATTTCCCATACGCTTTACCCTGGCTTGACAAGGAGGTTCAAAGATAGATTACTTATAAAAATTATGAGATGAGTGATAACCCATATCGCCTTCTCTTCCCATCTTATCACCTGGGGTAACCTCTTTTGGGGAATGAAAAGAGAACCCCTATCCTCACATGTCTGTGGCAAGAATACAAGTTTTGATGGGTGAGGAGGAGGCAAAAACAATGATTTGAACTAAAGGCAAGTTTTTAAATGCTCTCAGAATTGCAACTTTATTGTCCATTCTAGTCCTAGCCTACATTTGTATTAAAAACAGTGCTCTGTGTGCTTTAGGATAATTCTTGATAGAAATATATTTATCTTGTGGTATTGCTCAAGAAATAATTCTTGGCTTTTTGGAGGGGAGGACAGGTAAAGAAAACAGTGTGATGATTTAATGCAAATGCACAAATATTTTGTGATTAAATATCTATGTCGAGATGGCCTTGCAAATATATTCAGTATACCTACTTTAAAATATAAAAGTATGTTTTGGTAGTTTTTATATTAAGATGTACTATGTATATGAGTACAATTCTGTGGATAAAAACTATCTGCCAAAATTAAAAATATCAAAATACCACATCTGACTCATTTTTATGCTCTAGTCACAAAGTGATACTGAATAGAAACTTATTAGCATTTCACTAAATTTCTTCAGATCATTGTTACGAATAATAAAAATACAGACACATTTTAAAACAACATATTTCAGTCTTAAAATGGTCAGATTAACATAATTATAGCCTTAGGTTGCCAACAGTGGCACATTTCTCATTTTCATGAGAATGCAGAGGTTCTCCCAGATTGCAAGCTAATAGGCTCCTTGGTCTAAATATATACAGTAAAATCTGCAGCAAATTTCTGAAGCATTAAGATCTGAACCCTGGAGATATCTAGTGAGTAATTTGCGCTGGAGTGGAGCGGATTTTTTTTTTTTTTTTGCCGTTACACAGCTGCTAGGAAATACATATTTTTAGATTTGCTCTTACAGTCAAGCAAAAATGGTATCCACTTTGTGGATATGTAGCTAGTATGTTCCCTCAGTCCTTACGGGAGTGGGTCAACCATCTACAGAATATGCTGTTTGGTTGCCTTCCTCCTTGGAGGTGAGTACAAGGAATGACTGACACTCGATGCTCATCCTACACGAAGCCATCGGAACCTGACTGGGACACCTAACACTTCTGAGGCGTGTTTTGGGAAAAAACACACGCTGGAGGTGAAGCCTGCAGGTCAGGTCCCAGCTAGTTCTAAATGACCTCATCACTGACACTGTGACGATTTCTTAGTGTTGTTTAGGGTTTTTCCTCCCTTTGGCAGCTCTTCCTACAATATCAAGGGCAAATGAATAGGGACGGGTTCAGAGAATTAAATCAGAGCAAGGGAAAGCTTGACCTTTGATTTCACAGGAAAAGAGAAAAATAAAAGCAAAGAAATCAAGTACATGCGTCCATCAGCCAAGTGAGTCCAACACATTTTCTGTATTTCAGAAATATGGAGTGAGTTAGCGCTGCCTGAACAATGAGAAGGCGTCCTCTGGCTGGAATGACATGCTGGGTATTCACACCTTTTATGTGAAAAGGACTTAAATAAATCTGCACAAAAATGACGGAGTGAACAGCTCTTCTTTTGTGCCAAATAACAAGATGCTGAGGGTCTTGAGAATGCTTAGGCAAGAATTCGATTTTAGTTTGCATCAAAATGGTGCATTTTTTTCAACTGTATCATCTTTAATGACATTTTACTCTGTCGCCCCCATGAACACCCAACTTGGGCTTTGTCTTATAGCCTTGGTTTCTACACTTCTCTCGATAACAAGATATTGTCACCATGTCAACCATGACCTTGCACCAAATGCACTATTAGTCATTTAATACTTTAAGTCCATTTTAAATGGATATTTTTTTTCTGCTTAGTTGTGACAAAGCAATAATATTTCATTCACTCTCAAGTTCTTTGCCCTACTTATCTTTCCAACAGTCATTAAAACAACATTATGAAATTATTAAAATCATTGGCTCCAAGTGAAAAACAGCTTTTAAAGTAGCTTGAGTAGTAAAACATTAAAGTTTCAGATGGAGTGACTGTAGGAGCTTTTTGCCTTAGCAAAGAGGCTGACTTCTGAACATAACACACTAACACCATAAAACTCTGTTAAGCTGATATTGGTTTATTCAAAGTATCTCGTAATTTGAAGCAGCTGCTGTTTTTCAGTTAACTTGATGGCCTGTTCGCCTTCAGCAATATATTGGATAATCTAAATCTGGTTAGTTCAAAATCCATTTATTTTTGGTTTAGGCCCATGCATTTCTGATTAATGAGCTCTGGCCACACCGTAGCGTTTTACCGCTATCTGGATGGTACACGAGACTTGGCTACGCTCAACTACAACAATGGATGGCTAAGAGAAGTTAGATATATAGTGTTTGCCTAAATCAATAAAGAAAACAAACCCCTTGAGACCCAGAGGGAGAGAATAGAAGCAGAGGATCACTGGAGATGGACAAAAGGTTGGCGTGAAGGGCCTGGTGGCCTGGGCTCCAGCCCTATTTTTGTCACTTCCTTATTTTGTGGTCTTAATCAAGTCACACCAACCATGGAAGGCTTCTTGAGTCGGAACTGATGAGTGAAAGGGTTAGAAGAGACAGTATGTTAAGACCTTTTCCCCGCCTCTAAAGCCCTATGATTCCAAATAAGCCAGGGCTGTTTCTAGAGGGAGTGACACAAGTCAGGTCGCAAATCCACCATGGCCGGCACTCACTCCTCAGGAGCAGACAGCGTGTTGCTCCTGCAGATCACACAGAAGCCAAGGGATCACTGATGCCTCAGAAAAAGGCAGAGCAGAGAGGAAATGGCTTACTACCACCAGGCAATCTGTATCTTCAAAACATTTTTCCCCCTTTAAAAATAAACAAGTTCTTTCCCCCAAAATTTATATACAGGTAACCCATGCTTTTACCTGAGAAATTTTAGAAAAAGCATGAAGGAAAGAATGGTCACCTAGAAGCTCTCTTCAGGGTAGGATCTTAGACTCGAGGGAGCCCGCGCTGATGTAACCGGAAACAAGCTCCTGGTATCTGGGCTGCCCTGACTGGGGACCCACAGAGGAGACAAAAGCAAAACCCCTGGAAGAAAACACGTAGGTGCAGGGGATACAACCTGAAAACAGCAGGACATGTGTTCCCAGTCAAAGGCAATTTCTGCGACCATCTCTACTTAGAGGACCCAAGAAAAGGGATGCAGCTTGGAGATCCGAGGGCAGAGGGTGTGGCATAAACCTCTCCTGAACACTCCTGCAGGACATGGAGCTCCCGGGGCTGGAAGCATTTGCCTTGATCCTGGAGCTGCCCAAGTGCAATGCTGTGATGAGCGGCTGCATCCCCTGTGGATGCTGCTGGCAGTCATTACTTCACCTCGCAAGTCACCAGGACATTTTTGCGGCTCAGTGGATGTCTCTGTCTTCAGGAGTGGGCGAGGAGAGCAACAGTGCCTGCTTCTGAGGAGGCTCAGCTACCTACCCTAGCTTCAAAACACTCCACCTTCAAGGGTTATTTATTTTTTTTCTTTTTTAGATATTCTTCCTGTCTGCCTCCTTTTAGAAGCCTAAAAGGGCAGCAGGCAGGCACTTGCAGGCAGTCTCCATTCAAAGAGACTTTCTCACTTCCGAATCAAGCTCACACATAAGCCTCCTGCCCTAGACCATGAAAACAATTTTTATTGGTGATACTACACATGAAGCAAAGAAGAAAGCAGTAAGGAGGAAAAGGTCGTTTATCCAAAGTGTTCGTTCTTTGCTATTTCCACACTATCTAATGTTTACTGCTTTCATTTCACTCTGAGTAAGTTGTAATTAGATCCCTGAATAAAAACCAGTCCGGTACTAGGGTTTAGATGCTACAGATATATAAAATAAGAAAAAAAAACAAAACAAAATTGTTCAAAATAATTTATCTGGAAGACAAATAAACATCATGTATTTATAATTATTACTTTCCAGATAAATTATCTGTATCTGACTTCAGGCTTGCCTGTGCAGTGTAGGATTCTAAAACTGTCAGCTGGGTTCGAATCCCAGCTTTGCTACTTATTAGTGTGTGATCTTGTTACTTAATCCCTCTCAGTCACAGTTCTCCAAACTTAAGATGGTTATGACAGTAACTTCGCCAAAGGGTTATTATGACAACGAAATGAAATAATACATATTATTTAGACCACACTGAATAACAACTTCTCATGCGTATTTGCTCATCTTAGATAAAGATATCCACAGAGTTATAGATAAGCAGATCCATGCACACATTAACCTTTAAAAGCAAACAAACTGATTTAATAGACCATTGCTCCTATTAATCTCTTTTAGGAAAAAAAAGCAAAATATTGTGACTGAACTAGTGTAAGAATAAGATGGAACAGTTAACTCAAGTACATATAATTTCTGCCAGACATTTTTCCAGGCAATCATTAAACTTGATAGACTAGAATTATATGTTACGTAAAACCGTAGAAGTTTTTAGTGTTATTCATAAAGCTTAAATTGATATTTCTTTAAAAAATGTCCAAATCGAGATAAAAGAGCATCTTTTTATTTTAAAATTTCAACTTTTTTTCACAATGAAAAAAAAAGCAAACAATTCTGCCCGGAATGTGGAAGAACACACAGTACTCCCCCCATTTGTACCACACCTTCAAATTCTCTACATTTGCCTCAGAAACCAAATGCAAGTCAATACCTCTGTGAAAACACTGAGAATTGTCCCAAAATACATAAATCAATGAGATCCTTACTAACAAACAATGTTGACACTTTAAATCCTTTTCTAAGCTATTAGGTTAAACAGACACTAGATCACAAGGTTTATAGATTGGAGCCAGCTCAATGTAATTTAAATGGATTTTTAAAAACATATACCAACAACAAAGAAGTGTGCTTCTAAGCAGTGTATATGAAGTTAAAATAAAACCTAGATTTTTAATTCCTCACTGAATCCAAACTTGCATACAGAAACCTGACTCAATTCAATGTAAATGTGCCCCAGCATGACAAAAGAATTCTGAAAATTGTATTTTGTTATAAAGGCACAGCTCTTACCTTACATTTTCCGTGAAACTTTCTCTTCTAGAAGAAACTTTCTAGACTTGCAGAGACCTTGAAACCATCCATCTCTCGAATGCTTCCAGCTCTGCCTGTCTTTATGGTGACTGAATGCAAGGCTTGGGTTTTTTTTTTTTTTTTTTTTACAGAAGGAAGCTTTTAGTCAAAATATGTGGTTTAAAGGAGCAGTATCCACCCTTGTTAAAACTATTTCACGGACATTCAGAGGTTTGTTTCTACCCTATGAAAGTTAAATCTGAGTAGGAAGGCATTTTTCCTGTCCCGGAAATCGACATAACTAAAACCAATGCTGAGCTAACGAGAAATGTTTCTTCCATGTGTTCCGTCTGGCAGAAACTGCAAGCCATATCAAGGAAACACGTGATGTTTATAAATACAATATGGCTCATGTTGTCATAACCTCTCAATGACAAAAAGAAAAAAAAAAGTGCAAGGAAAAGCAAGCAGCCACACAGCAGGAAAGATGAGATTTGTATCACTTGGAAGCTGCATATCAGATATGCATATATTACCCTTTCTTGCTTCTTAAAAATAAAGTATAACTGGAAGCAGTGAGGGAGGAAGAAAATACCTACCTTGTTCTGGGTTGCCACTGTATCAAAATGCATTTGCCTAGCTAAATCATTTCAGTAAGAGTAATTATTTACCATTTCCAACAGAAATGTCTTTTTGCCTGTCAGGCATGACACGAAAGGGACATAATTACATACATCGCGCGTAAGTGAATTCCAGTGTTCACTCACGCAAATAACAGAATGAAGGCAAGGATTTCAAAGAGCCTGGAACTGATGTGAAAATTACAGCTGTCTCTATCATTATTAATTATTGATTTTCTGATCTTCCACTAGACTGTAAGATCTGTGAGGGCAGGTGCCATACTTGGTCACTATTACTGTTGATTCCCAAACACGGTGGAGGTGGGGGCTCTGATCCCCCATGCAGTCAAAAACCCGTGTTAAACTTTTGACTCCCCCAAAACTTAACTACTAATAGCCAACTGTTGACTGGTAGCCTTATTGATGACATAGTCAATTAACGCATTTTTGTATGCTATATATATTATGTACTGTATTCTTACGATAAAGTAAGCTAGAGAAAACGTTAAGAAAGTTAAGAGAACATACATTTATAGTACTGTACATATATATTTTTTAAATCCACATATAAGTGGACCCACACAATTCATACCCGTGTTGTTCACAGGTCAACAGGATATCTTCAGAATCTTGTACGAGACTGGACCAGAGAAGTGATTTGATGCTTAATAGTTGGGTGAGTGAATCAATAAAACTTCACAATAGAGGGGTTAGATTAACTGCTCTAAAATCATCGCTCCTACTTTACGAGTTTGCAAATATTTGTAATACTAACTACCAATTTAATCGAAAAGCAAGATTTGTCCTACTGAGTCATAAATACAGGAAAACAAGCTTTGTCTTATTTAATCTGAAATCCAGAGATTAGCTTACTTTCTACCATAGGTGAATTTAACTCCCGAAAATAAAGTGCAGATATGTGTGCACCTCTCACAATCATTTATTTTAATCTGACAAATCTGTTATTCTCATCTTAAACTTTACGGCTATTCACTGCTATAAAAGTATATTGATAGGGGATTTTGTTAGACAGATCGGCACTCTAATTCCTCATTTCGGTCAGGAACTAGTCCTGGGATAAACTAGAACCTCAGACGTTTCCATTTATAAATCACTTTACTGATCTTAGTAGAGAAGGCATTAACTGAAAATGCGTGATAGAAAAAGTGCTGAAGTGAGCTCCTTTTTCATCCAGATATTTAATGAGAATTTTCTCAGAGTGGGACACTGTATAAGGGAAACACAGGGACTTTGCTCCTAAGACGTTTCGACTTTAAAAAAGAACTTAAGATGCGTGCATCAATAACTGTGATGCAGGCAGGACCAGGTGAGTGTGCTAGGAGAGGCAAGTAGACAGGTGAGGTTCTGTGGAAGTCAGAGAAGGCACAGTGGTGTGGGAGGCTTAGAGAAGAGAAGAATTGAGGAGATGAGATGAAAATAGCAGCTTCTGAGTTACTTCTGTGAAAGGGGTGGCGTGTGGACACTGATGGGACAGTAGCTTGGGGAAGGAGAGTAGTGAGTGACTGCCGGAGTAAGAAGACCAGTTACAAGATTCTGGTTCTGTCTGGCTCTGAATCCAGCTCCACTTCTGACGAGCTGTGTGACTCTGAGCAAGTTCCCTAACTTCCCTGATTCTCAGCTTCCACATCAGAAACAGGGAGATAATAAGAATTCCTCTCACATTGGGTTGTTTTGAAAATTAAATGAGCAAAATATTCATTTTTCTAAATGTTTGGCATGGTACCTGGCACAGAGTAAGCAGATCGTGAATGTTCTAACAGCACCGTCATTACGTGGGTGAGGGGAACAGTGTGGCGGCTGGGTCAAGAAGGACCTTGAACGAATGAAAGAAAACTAGCTACGAGTGTTTTTGAAAACTTCCATTTCTATGGGGTTCTCTTATCTTCCATTCCTATAAGGTTATTTAATTCACCATCCCCTCCCCACCAACGCCCCAAATTCCCTAATCCTTCTCAACCAGAAGAGAGCTCTATGGCATGGCCACTGCATATACACACTGAGCACATACTTATTTTCCTTTCCTTTTTTTTCTCTCGTGGGATATCTTTTTAACCTAGTCAGAAGAGAAGAGAATGCATGAAGTCAAAGATAAAAGATGCCATGAAGTAGACACATCATAGAATTAAGTAAAACGAATATTTTAAAAGGCTACCCCATGTGTTCTAAAATCTTACTGGGAGCATCTTTTCAAAACTTGTGAAGCTTAAATGGAACTGTCAAGAAAGGGAGGCTACGGGGTTAATCCAAGGGTCAGAAGGAACTGGGTTTGAATCTGATGTCAAACATTCACCAGCTGTGTGGGCCTGGGAATGACTCGACTTCACTGGCTTCAATGGTGTCATCTGTGAAATGGAGCCAGCATACTTATTTAGTAATTGTTGACTAATTTAGGTAATATCTACATCCAGAAAAACAATGGTATATAATGACTTCTGATTCCAGAAAGAAATGAATAGAGTTCACATGAATTATTACAATTTTGCCAAAAAAAAAAAAAAAGTCAAAGTAAAATATATGACAAAAAGATAAAAGTAGAAAAGTAAAAAGAGAGGCCAGGAACAAAGCCAACACACAAAACACATGCCGCAAAATGCCTGTACGCTTGCTGTGGGTGGGCCACAAATTTAATTCTAAGCTTTAGAGTAACGACACAAAGAGGGAAAATGATCACTTACAAGATTCAGAGTGTTCATACGACAAAAATAAACCAGGAGAAGCACAACTATTTCTGGTGATGAGCACAGAGAGATATTTTTACAGTGGGTTCTCATTAATGACAGAAAATGGATAATACAGGCATTCGTAGCACTATCATTATAATACTCAGTGCATGTGTTTAACAAGTGTTTACACTCACAGTGGGTAAGACACTGGCTTTCGGAGGGGTACAAAGACAAACATGAGCCTGCTTGTGCCTTTGGAAAACTTACAGTCTCATGGATGAGATGAACATGCATTTAAATGATTATAACACCAAGAGGATGTGCAGAACGCCCCCCAAAAGGGACAGATTAATTCCGACAGAGCATTAGGAAAAGTTTCATGGAGCAGATAGTTTTTTATTTGGCCTCCCAAAGCTAGTGTTTCTTTTTTACATTTTATTATAGAAAATTTCAACCATAAAAAAAAGTAGAGAAAATAATATAACACACTTCCATTATCCAGTTTTGACATTTTTCAATGTATTATCAATTTTGTTTCATCTATTTCTACTTTTTTGGTTTGCTTTGCTGGAGCATTTTAAAGCAAATCCCATTAATCATGCCATTTCTCCAGTAAATACTTTAGTATGTCTCATTTTTGTAAACACAACTGCCAAGCCATCATTATATCCAACAGAATTACCGGTTATCCCTTAATATCATCTGATTCCTAACACATGTTCAAATTTCCCGAACAGTTTCAAAGATGTCTTTTGCAGTTGGTTTATGTTAATCAGTATTCAAGCATAGTGCACACATGGCATTTGGTTGTTATAGTATAGAGGAGACCAAGAAATCTAACAATGTCCCCGCCCATCCTTTTTTATCATGCCCCTAATTTATCGATGGAATTGGGCAACTGTACTGCAGCATGTTAGATGGGTGGAATTTTTAAAAGCAGATACGTGGGGCAGGCGCGGGCATACCAGGTACTTGAAGTAAGAACTGTGAGGCATCTCTGCTTGGGTGTCGGGGTGGAGATGATACCGACCATGGGGCTGGCTATTCTTTGCACAATGGGAAGTTGGACTTAGGGAGGTGACTTGGGAAGCAATTAGACTGGAATGAGAAGAGCTGGGGAGACTAGATAAAAGCTGTTGCATAAGTGACCAAGAGAAAATGAATGCTGTAAGGACAGCCGTGGCGTGGTGTTGTTAAGAGCCTGGGATCTGGAGCTCAGCTGCCTGGGTTCGAATTTCAGCTCTGCCACACGCTAGCTGTGTGGCTCTGGGCAAATTTCTTAACATATGTAACCAACTGTTTCCTGAGCTATAAATATGAAGGCTTACACCAATACTTGCCTCAAAGTCTTGTCTTGGGGAGTCAATGAAATTACCCAGAAAAGTGGTTAGTAAATGCTTTAAAAAGTTAGCTATTAGAGGAGGGGTCGCATAGGCAGTGGCAGAAGGGTCTCCTGTAGGAGGCCTTGCACAGTGGCAGGGCTCTGGGGACTGGTGGCATGTGCTGAGAAACAGGGGTTAGGCAACTGAAGGATCATCAATCACCCAACTCTTAAATCTCTTCTCCATACCCTTCAATGTACACAAACACACACACACATGTATACACACACACACACGCTTACACATACACACACTATCACAATGGCTCTACCACTCACAAAGAGAGAAAAACATGGATGGAGAAAAAAGGGCTTGGCAGAAAAAAAAATGATTAGGATTTTTCTTCAGCAGGATATACTGGAAATATTGGGACAGCTGTTTAGAAGCTGAACGAACATTTGGGTCTTGAACTTGAGAAACAGTGGAGCTGGGGATACAGTGTCGAGGGTCATCCCCATTGCTACAATGATTAAAGCAGCAGTAAGACAAAAATCACAAGCGAGTTTCCGCCACGGCCGCCACTGAGGAACAGCCACGGCTCTGCGTTACCCAGCGGCGTGGGCCTCAGCAAGGGTCCCAAAGTGACCGAGAACGTGAGCAAGCCAGGGCATACACAGCCACCGCTGTGGGCGCCTCACCGAGCACACGAAGTTCGTGCAGAACATGATCTGGGGGTGTGCGGCTTTGTCCCCTACGAGCCGTGTGCCAAGGAGCTGCTCAAGGGCTCCAAGGACAAGCGGGCCCTGACGTTCATCATCTGCACCAAGAGGAAGATGAGCGATGTCTTTGCGGCCATGAAGAAGGCAGCAGCCAAGGATTGTCCACCTGCCCTCCCCCCACCCCATAGAGACTTTTCAGAAAGGGGTTCCTGTGCTGGCATTGTGGGGAGGTCACATCTGGCCTATTATCTACTTGAGACCCCTTCCTGGGGCTCAGTGGGGGGCACAGAAGGAAGCAACAGACAGTACTGAAAATGGTATTTAATCATAATCAAACAGTTCATATGCGCCAGGAAGAAAAAAATCATAAGTGAAAAGATGCATATTTCTTTTAAAAAGCAAATTAAGAAACACACAAACTGGTGAAGCCTGCCTGAACACATGGAAGACCATTGAGAGGGCAAGAGGAAGAAGAGTAAGTGAATAAAAGAGGCTGAGGTGTGTCTGAATTTAGACATGGCAGAGTCATGGAAACCAAGGTTTCTAATCAGACTGACGACTCATCGGTATCAAACGCAGAGCTCAAATAGGAGAGAGAGGTCTGGGAGAGCCGTGGCCAACCCGGGCACTAGGAAGTCATTTAAGACGCAGGGACAATTCCGGGGAGTGTGCTCTGAGTGGAAATCTGGAAGCTGCCCACATACAGGTAAAAATTGAAGAAATACAAGAGGGAGGGAACTGAAAGATGGGAGCAGAGGAGAATCTCAAGAAGTAACCTCAAAACATAAAAGGTAGTAGAAAAGCTCGAAAACTGTGAAAAAGCCTCTAGGTCTGGTGAACAGGAAGTCAGTGGTGGTTCTCTGAGGGCCACCAAATAGCTCATTTTTAAGTTGTACATTTGTGAATTACAAACCTGTGATTACATATATCGTTTTTGTTTTTGTTTTTTTGCTTCTCCTCTCTTTTATTTTTTTTTGCAAAAGGGCCTGTTCCGCGTGGTGAGCTCAAGCCCTTGGGAACTGAATTATCAAAGCCACTATGAATGTAACAAAGGTCAGGTGATGGAAAAAATCAGGACACGGGTATGCTTGATTCCAGCAGCGAACCACAAGTCCCACTAGATAAACTGGCCTCAAAAATGTTCAGCTAGATGCTAAATGAAAAACTAGACACGTTTTCCCCACCAGGCATCTATTCCGCTGGTGCCCACAACCTCAGAGTTAATACTTTGGTCGAACACGTTCCCATCAAAACATGGCTTAGGAGAACAGGCTGTTTTATTCCCAGAGTCTTAACATTTTCTTTTCTTTCACGGGTAAGATATTAAATTTACTATTTAAGGAAAGGTCTCAGAGACCACTGCAAAGTTCTGGCCTTGCCGTCATTGCGTCTCTGCTGGATCTGACTGTTGACCATGATGGCCGCGTGTGTCGGTGATGGGTGGCAGCTGGGGGTCTGTCCCCGGCTGCGGCTGGAGGCGGGGAGGGGAGGTGGACGACACCAGTCACGGACTGCGTAACTGACGCATGCAAACAGTTGCCATCACATTCCTCCATAGCCACGCACACATTGCAAACATCCGGGAGGGCGGAGCTCCCCGGAACCCACCGTGCAGCTGGGTGTAGCCTACGATTCATCCCTGCTCTGTTCTCTATTTGTTCTTCGCCACGCGCAGTGGGGTTACGCAGCTGCTTTCCAGACAGGGCTCAACAAAGCTTCCTTTCCTTTAATGCCAGGGCAGCTACATTCATCCAGGGAGGAGAGAGAATTCCGACCTCCAGAGCCAAAAGGTGAGCCTGAAGGAATTCCATGGCTTTTAACTTCTGGAATCTGTGATGGCGCCAAGTTACAAACTGCAGGCATGATCACACCTAGTTGGTTTTCAGACTGCGTTCCATTTCTCACTTCTAAGTCGTCTTCACTGAAACCTGAAAGCTTTTCTGTGGGTTGGATGGTAAACATTTGTCATCTGGGGACATTAAGTTGATTTTCTCACACTCAGAAAATGGCTGGCTGAAGTAGGCTGTGGGTCACTCAGAAATTGATCGCTAGGGTCTCATCTAAAGGTACAAACAGAACGGCTTTACTGAAACCCAAAGCAAAAGTTCTGAATTCTAATAGGCTTTGTCCATATGGTTAATATTTGATTCTCTCTGTGCTCACTGCTGGTCCTTTATGTAGGTACCACATCTGCTTCAGAGTTAAAACAGGTGTCCTCCCCGGCCATAAACAAGATTCTCAGAGGCGATTCTGGGACCCTTGTGTGGGCTCTATGTAACAGAAACAGAACGCTGAGCACCACTGAAACTCCAGTTCAAAGGCTAGATGCATCGAACACAAAGATTTCCAAGGGAGCAGACTCTAAAGAACATCAGTGAGAAAGAGAATGACGAAGTAATAAGAGGCAAAGGGTTCCATAACATTCAGTCCTCGCTTCACAATTAGCATGACTTGATCTGTCTTCACATGGTGCTGGTTTACATTTAGAGTGTAACTGGCTAAGAATAAACCTCAAAATCCTAGATTGTCTAAAGTAGCAGTGCAGCCTTCACTTCAAATCACACATCATTTCTGACATAAAGAGCAGCAGTTGAGTGCGTAAGAGGCCTTTTCCTCCAGAAGTGTCGGCTCTGACCTCATGATGTCATCACTCAAATTCCAGGCCAGAATTACATAGAAATCCTCCCAGCACCTTCGACTGGACCTGTTGGCCTCTTGGTCCTAAACCCATACACCCTGTGTGGCAGACAGATCAATGATGTCCACATTCTAAATTTTGGAACCTGTGACTACATGGGAGAAGGGGAATAAGGCTGCTAACCAGCTGACCATAAAAGGAGACTAGTTTGTAGTGTCGCGTGGGCCCATCGTATCTACAACCGCCCTTCACAGTGGAAGAGCAAAGTCAGAGAAGCGGTGATGGAATCGGGGCCTGAGGGATGCCATTCTGCTGGATCGAAAGACGGAGGAAGAGGGTTGCAAGCTGAGGAGCGTGTAGCCTCCAGAAGCTGGGAAAAGAGGAATCATCTCTAGAGACTCCAGAAAGGAAAGCCAGTGTCCTGACAATGACCCCTTGATTTCAGTCCACCCATGTTGGGCTTCTGGTAAACGTGTCATTTTCAGCTTCAAAGTGTGTAATAATTTGTTACAGCAGCAACAGAAAACTAATACGCACTGTTGGGAAGTGGACCCGGCTTCATCTCAGTAACTCTGCATTAACTCTAAGACAGACAGAAATTGGGTTCCTTTGCCAATAAAACCTATTCATTTACTTTTTTTCTAGTCAAACTCCAGCATCCTGCCGAGTGCTAATCCTCAGAAAGGATGCTATAAAATAGCACAGCGTCTTCTAAATTTGTGTGTGTGGGAAGAGGGGTGGGGGTGGAAGGGAGGTACAGCTGGAGAAGCTAATCTTTCTTTTTCTTCTCCCATTTGTCCTGCAGAGGAATGTAGCGCTGTTGTTAGAAACGCAATACCTTTCTAGTGGACCTGCATTAATGTGATTTTAAGATTTGCCTTTTCAGTTTTCCGGCTCTTTTTTCATCAAAACATCCCTGTGTGCTTTGAATGTTTGGATAATCTTCTGAGGTAATCTAAATCTAGAGAATTTTAGCTCTCGAATCATGCAGAGTTTTGTACTATGCTCTCAACATGATTTAGGTAGGATTCGATGATATTTAATACAGTACAGTCCTGAATTAGAAGGTGGGTAATTTAATTAGAGTGCTAGGACTTGGAAGAGCTGATATAAGAATATTAATAGATTTATACGCAATTGTACATGGCCTTTTCCCCCAATTGTTCTCATATGTTAGTTTTGCTTTAATTAGCAAAAATTAAAAAAAAATAGCAAGAGGTCTTCTGAGTCAATTAATAGTCCTATGGACCAAAGACGCTTTTATGTAAAGATTTTTCAAGATCCCCTCGGAGTGAGGACATAACTAAACTCCATGCTTAGAGGTGAATGAGGATGTGTGAGGCCCCATTTCAATCTCTTTGTCCCTAATAACCAGAAAATCTGATTTCTCTACCAAGGAACAAATAATGAGTCATCATCAGACACAATGAGTGGTGAGAACCCCCCAAATCACCAGGAGCACATGGCAGCAGAAGAGACAGTTTGACTGACGGAGTAAGGTTAAAAACAGACCGGGAACACTCACCCTCACGTCTCCGTTCACAGTTTTCGGCGTGTGGTTGAATGCGTGTGCGGGGTCCTTGTTGTACACTTTGAGGAGCGACCTGTCCTGAATGTTCCTAGAATCAAAAACATCGATAACTATGGCAGATGAAAGGAGCCTGACTTTGGCCATTTTCTTTGTCTGCCCATCAGAACTGGGTAAAACACGGCAGCAGGCAACCCAACCGTCGTCCACAGTCAACCAGACAAAAAGTCCTTTTACCACAGAATAGGCAAAAATAAATACGGAGAAGAAAAATGACTTCGGCTTTCCATTTTTTGTTTGTTTCTCAGGTATTATCTTTCCGTGCAGTTCTCCACCCACAGATAGCGGGCGGCATGATTTTTCTTTCGAGATTCTGAGCAAGGAAAGGTAACACTCTAAAAAACAATAAAGCTCCAATAGCTATAATATGTTCAAAGAGATTTGGTTAATATTTAAGTATTTAATTGTTTACTTTACCCGAACACCTGGTTTTCTGCTTATCTCGTGAACGCATACAAAGGAAAAGTGCTTTTTATCTCCCCTTCGAACAGTTGGAGCAAGAGAAAGGACATCTATTTGAAATCCAGGGGGAAAGAAAAGTACCACAAAGACCAACATTAGTATCTTTACAGTGCCTTTTTTTCCCCCTTTCACAGTGAGCTTTTAAAAATACTTTTCTACATACAAGCTGAATCACTGAATGTGCAGGGCATTTAGAAGGAGATAAATTCTTCCTCTCGTCTGTCTCTCTCCTCCCAAGTCCCGCATGGAGACCTGGGGAGTCAGGCACAGCGCAGCAAAGAACAGAGGCCCACATCTTTCTCAGTGCCTATCTTAAAATTGTTTAAGAGCATACGGATGTATACAAAGGCCTCTCCCGCCACTTGCAGCTCCCATCAGCAGCAGAGCCACCCGAGGCGCTTTCAGCCCCATCTACACTTCCAAAGCCTGTGCGGTGAGCTCAGGGAAACGAGCTTAGGAAGATGCGTTCCCTTCCTCCAGGTGCAGCCACACGTTTCACGGGCTGATCGCAATCCCTGGGATTACTGGGTTATGTTTTTGTTTTAAACGAAGTGGAAGATTCTTGGACTCGTCTTACTTCCCTTCTTTTAATATCCGTCAGGAATCACTTTGAAGCAACGACTAGCCCAAGCTTGCACGGCTGCTCCGGATGTCAGGTAGCTCATGAGAAGCTGGCTTAGGGGCAAGGGTGCAGGCCTTGTTATTTGAAGGGACCACAAAGGGGACAGTTCACACACAGAAAGTAAGAATGTGGGGATTCACTGAAGAAACTTGCTCTGTGTGTTGAGGGAAATGTCACAGTAACGATGTGAAGAAACTGAAAACAGTACTTGGGCCCCACACACACACAAAAACCTTAGTGTGATTCTAAAGGTATTGAAAATACATGAGGTTGGTTTATGATTAATTTAGAAATATGTCTGTCCAAGATGAACCAAGAGTAAGAGCCCAGATTGCATTTACTACGGCAACACTTATGAACCTGAACTCTCTGTAGCATTTCTCTAAGGAAAACATGGAGAACCTAGCACCATAATTAAATAGCCAAATGTTTAACAGATACAGTCTCACTTCAGAAATATTGAAGGGTGTGAAATGAAATTTGTCTCTGGGTTTGGATGAAAGCCATTGTCTTCAGTGAAAAATCGACATGGTACTTTTTGGCAGGGAGTGGAGGCCCTATATAATGATGATGGTGAGAATTTATTCTCCCATTCAAATAAAACATAATTGAGGCATTTCATGCATCAAAGCAAGGAAATAGAATAATTCTTTGGAAGAGACATACACGTGATTATGTAACATAAACATTATACTCACCATCAAATAAAAACATCCTCTATTTAAAATTTTTTGGAACCATTTTATATGTGCATCAGAAACACTGAAAAGTAAAATTCTAGATGAATTTATAAATCAGTGACCTCCCAATTAAGTATTTTAATTGATTAAAAAAAAAAAAAAACCCAGGCTATCAGTAGTTACTGCAGCATAAGTTTTGACAAGATCATCACTTTTTCCACTATAAACACATTAACTGAAAATCTCCGATGTTCAAGTGATTACTTCTATCAAGCACTGTTTCCATCCATATAACCAAACTGCACTAAAGAGGAACATCATAGTTTGGAAGTTTGGGGAACCTTTCCTCTGTGTCTTCCCTCCTCTTTCTCTGTGACTACCTAAGGTCACTCCCAAAGAATGCATAAATGAGGCAGTAATAACTCTTCAAGGCCTGGGAAACGCTCTAGAATATTGTGACTCATTGTACTATAAAAATTCTTGTATGGGCTACAAGACAGTGGGGTCCAATTACTCGTAATAACCTCATCATCCTTGAGCTCCATAATCAAAAGTGGCTTTGCCTAGTTTAATGCTTATTTATTATTACCTTATCCGTCAATTCCTCTAACTGCAAAATGCGGAAATTCAAGAAGAGCTGTAAAACACCATGTCCATGTAAAAACACTACACTGGATTATATTACCACAAACATACTCTTTAAATATAACATTGATTGCCTCACGTTTATGCTTTGTAAATTCCTTTTTTTTTTTTGGGTGACAGCCTGCTTAATAATTTATTTCAAAAAACAAACTTGAATTTTCTAATACTCATGAATATTTAAACACGTTTTTTAAAATCAGGAAGGTTGTGCAACAGATGTAGCACCTCCCCCTTAGGGCATGCGTCAAATTTTGAAAGCCCTAAATTACTCATACGTGCCTAAATATGTCATCTGTGATCATTGTTAGATATTCATTTATATTATGCACTAGAGGCATATTTTTAAAAAGTGGTTTCCACTAATTCCATAATGGAGAAGCAGAGCAGCTCCCTATCCCCATAGGGCAAGAGCCCAGAAATTCAAGTTGTGGCCCAGATGAGATGGGGAATGAATAAAAAATTCTTGACCAAGAGTGTGGACAGGAAGGCTTGGGGCTTGGTAATGAATTGGCCATGTGAGCCTAACTAAGCCCCTTAACTTATATGCATGTGACTGTCTGGTTCCATCAAATGGAAAGCCTGGATTCACCACTAAATAATATTTTTTAAGTTCTAAAATATTTAGAGGCGACACTAGCAACTGCTTCTTGGTGCTATTTAACTCCTGTTTCTCAGGCTGTTTGCCTGGGACAGATCAGATGGGTCCCTTCCACTCTATACACAGCCCCACTACAGTGGATAAAGACGCATTTATTTCCGTGCCATCTGTAATGGCGGGAGTCCACACAGCCTCACTTGAGAGCACACTCTACTGGGAGCCCCAGAGAAAGCCCACCTGGAAAGTGAGCTCCCCTGGTGAAGGCCAACTGTTTTGGAACAAGTGGAAAGGGAGCCTATTTCTCAGCCTCCTTTCTTGGGGATAATCACGGCATCCACTGCTTTTATTCTAACTTGCTCATGTAAAGAATGACTCAGTGGGATCATCCCTAAAATGCCCGCCGGCTCTGCCTCTGAGGGTAAGAGCACAGGAGAAGGAGCTGGGAAAGTTCCCGTGGTAAGTGGTGCCTTCAGCTTTTAGGATATTGAGCCAGTCTCTCCACCTGGGCCTTAGTTGCCACAAGTCTTAGGTAAATAAACAGTGGACTGGAACATTTCCTATGTTCTTTTCAGATGCAACATGCAATGTGTGGGAAAAATCTCTCCTCGTCTTGGTGAACCACACCTGATAAGCGAATAATAGAGTGAACTGTAGAAAACCAGATAATGAATTCACACCTGGATGAGAGAGGCCTGCCAGTCAGCGCAACAGCAATGCTTTCTTCACTGGGCCATGGAGAGATCAGGGCTCAGTACAAACAGCGGAAATGTTAGATGCAGCGTGGTGGAGACACACACACACACACCACCACTACTCACCTGACGTCATTTAATTCATAGTAGACATTTCTGCTTTCATCTTTGATGTAAATGGCGACACTGGGTGACTCCAGCATTTTCATGGTGAGCTGCTGTGGAAAGGCACTTACGAAGAGAGCACGGATTGTGTCTGCACTTGTGATTTCATTCGGCATCCTGAGCTGCTTGGTTTCATCTCCATACTGGAGATACAGAACCCCTGCAAGCAAAACGGACACGGTGGTCAGTCACAGACCAAGTCTCACGGGACACGCAGCATGAGGCACGTCGCTCTGTCCTACTATGCGTGGAAATGTTCACGACAAGCTTGGAAAGCACGTAATGGGATATGTATGTGTGGAATTTCAAAGAAATGCATTGTCTGGTTATTGCATAAGTACCACTTTTATTCTTTGGAGTCCAGGCAAGTATTAAAGTGGCTAATTTTCAACTTTTTTTTTAATCAACAGAACAAGAAGCTAACTTCTGGTAACCTGAAGCAAAATCCGGTACTTAATTTCCCTGAAAAGTATATTTAGGTATTTTATTTTTTTCCCCTGCAGCTTTCACTGACAAAAAGTACATTCATTATAACCATGTGTAAAATATATAGTTTAAGTCTTTAAGGTCCATCCAGAAACATTTTAAGTGGCAATGCTACAATATTTCTGTGGTCTAACACATATTTATTGAATGTTTGTATCATATAAAACTTCCTGTAAGAAAAGAACCTGACACCCAATGTCTCAGAAAGAAGAGTGACACAAAGCCAGTGACACACACACAAAAACACAAGCACAGGATCATAGAATTTCAGAGTTCCAGAGGGCATGTGTCTCCCAACGAACCATGATGCCTCCAGAATCCCATGTTCCTGTGGAGTGTCGTTTCTTCCCAGACCAGGTCTGGGCTTTGCCATGTGACTCGCTTTGGCCAATGGGACATTATCAAGTGTGATGCAAAATGGGGGCTTGATAAGTACTTGCACACTAGTGCTCACACTACTGATGAGCGTGATCCTGGATCCTCCTTCACAGAACCAAGCTTCTGTGGAGTCCAACCAAGCGACATGGGAAGGCCACATGGAGAAGAATGAAAGCCCTGATTGATGGCTCCCGCCAAACACCCATTCTACAGCCAGGACTATTGGCCAGTCATGAGGGGGAGCCGTCTTTGCAGGGGCTACCTCCAGCCCCAGAGGAACTGCCCGGGCTGATGTCACAGAAATGACATGGAACAGAAACAACATGCCCCCTCTACAGGCCCTTCCTAAACTGCAGAATCATAAGCAAATAAATAATTGGTTGTTTTAAGTCTCTATGTTTAGGGTCATTTGTCATTCAGAAAAGGATAATGGAAACAGGGTGTTGACGATCCTGACCTTTGATCTGAATCCTATTTCTGGTGAGAACCTACTGAGGGAGGACTACTACCACTGAAGTTATCTTTGGCAGGAGAGACTTAAAAGAGAATAAAATATATCTTCTGGATAAATATGGCAGTTAATGTGACAAATTTATCTCTATCGCTTCCTGAAATCCCATCAAAACGAAGAATAAAAACACATAAATTAAACAATTAAGGGGATGAGAGAGGAAATAATTGCAGACCAAAGAAAGCTGACACCTAGGTCTTCAAGGAGACAGCTCCACATAAAATGCTCAGGGAGCGAGGCAAACCCTTTGAAGGCAGGAATGCAGAGTGAGTGGACAGCATGAGGCCTGACAGAACCTTTCGTGTGTGTGTCTGTGTGTGCGCGTGCGTGTGTTTTATGGCACAGCAACCTACCCACATTTCCCTTTCCATCCCACTCCGTCCGCCTAGTGACTCCCTGTGTCCACAGAAGAAAACTGAAGAGGTGGAGCCAACACACAGGATTCTGTTCACCTGGCATCGGGGAGTTTGGGCGAGGTCCCCCCTGACAGAATTCTGGCAAAGGCTGACATCTCAGTCAGGAAACGGGAGGAAGCCCTCTAAGAAAGCTGAGTGGTCTATGAGAAGAGACCAACAGATTTCAGAGGGCAATTGTTTAGGCTCTGTCTGTCACCCCGTTGATAAGCAGAATGGCTCCTATGTAAAAGCTTCCCATTAGTATATCCAGGCATCATTCATATATTAACAGACCACCCAGGGTTAACAGATATTTCATAAAAGCCTCTAACGTGAAGGAAAAGACCAAAATAAACAGAAAACAAACTCAGAAGAGATAAGACGATCTAGGCAAAGGGGACTATCTGGAGAGCAAGAGTGAGGTCTGGGTACCATGAGGGCAGAAGTTAAAAATTCAGTGAAGAAAGAGTTGCCCAAACCTCAGAAAGTGGTGTAAAAAAGACAAATGGGAAGAGGATGAAAACCAACAAGAAAAATAGAGAATTACTTCAGAGAGTCCCAATACCTAATAATGGAGATCTGAGTAAAAAGAGATGAGGAAAAGCAGGAGTTTTACAAAAAGTATCATTAAAAAAAAATCCCCCCACCCCCCGCAAAAACCTGACAGATATGAGACTGGAGGTTAAAAATGTTTCACGAAGCACTCAACACACTTAAGCTTGTCTCTGAGACGTTCCAGAAGGCGGAGGTTCCCATGACATCCCAGAGGGCGGAGAAAAGTCACAAAGGAAGGATCGGGAGTCCAAAGGCCCAGAAACCAAAGATGATGGAGAAACAAGTCTTGAAAATCTGGGAGGAAATGCTTTCAATCTAGGTTTGCGTTCTTCCAAACCATCAATCAGTTGGGTATTTATTAAAGTCAGCAGGGCCTTTCCCAACCACCTCGTCCATGATTTCAGCTCCCATTCTCCCTAATATTTCCTACTCCCATCCTTTGCTTCTTCATTTCTGTTCCCCAGCATTTTTCTCGACATAGCATAATTCATATTTTAATTATTGTTATTATTGACTGTCAGGCTCTCCCTTTAAAATGAAAGCTTCAGGAAGTCGGCAGTATATTTAAACCTTTTTTCTGTTGTTCACCAAAGTATCCTTAGAGCCCGTGATACGACCTGTTACAGTAAATGTTTGTTGAATGAATGAATGATTTATTTATTGGTCATCCAGAAGGAATGTTCACTTGGCGGGGTCTACCTGAACCGTAAGAATTTTTGCTACATGGTGTAAACAGCGTAGTAATCTCATTTCTGCCTTGTACACACATGAGAACTACATCCCGAAGTGGCTGTTTCTTTGACTGAAGTGGTCAGGCCTTTTGCACTGAGCATAAGCAGCTCAGCTTCTCTCTGCCCATCGCAGTTTTGATCCTCAGTTTCTTCAGGGGGCTAGTTTTCCAGAATATTCATGCTGTTACACATGCCTCAGAGTACAGAAAAATACTTTTAAGCCTGTCCAATCACAGATCGTGTGATGTTTTTGCCCCAAACGGCAGATGTGGTGACTGTCCCACGTGACTGCTAATGCCATATCTAAAAGCCAAACCATTCTTGAGGTCCCAACCATGCCTGGGCGAGGCCCCGGCCAAGGGGCCACTTATGGCCACACTGCAGTCACATGTCATGGCCTCACTCCCCCAAAGAGCCTGGTTTTCGTTCCCACATCTGCATTCTGTACGTGTGTGTGCTTGAAATAGAATTTGTAGGCTCTGTGCGAAAAAAAAAAAAAATTGGGCCTAAACGAAGGTTACCTCAGGGTCTGGTTGGTGCAGCTGCCAGCTGGGTACACAAGTCTAGTTACAGACCATGAAAACCCGGAAAGAATGGGAAAAATGCCTTTACAAATAAGGAATAGTCTTTTAACACTCAATTCAGTTTGCTTTCTCAATTCAGCAAAGGTATTTCGAAATGCTTATACTCAGAAGGAATTCTCTTAATATACGACGGCATTTTATTGGCACCGTGATGAGAGAGTTCGTGCTGGCTGCTCCAGATCCACAGAGGAAGTCTGAAGGACTTTGGATCACAAACTCCCTTTTTATGAAGAAGGCAAGAGGACAGGAAAATGCATTCGTAGGATGTCTGCTATGTGTCAGAGACAGCGTGCGTGTACAGCAGGTCCTTGAACTATATGTCGTTTCGTTATAATGCTGATGAGATGCCCTAGGCACTGAACGCTTGCGAAGATCAATTATCCTGTGGTGAAACCTGTTTCCTTATACATCGTTTCGCTTGAAGTTGCAGAACCTATGAACACCGTTAAGTGTGGCTTCACTATGTTCCATTTACTCAGCACGGCACTTCTTGCCAAGTCAGTGTGACGGCCCCATTTCACAGACTGGGACGAGGAAGCTCGGAAGGTCTCAGCGGCCTGCCTGAAGTTGCAGCTAGTAAATGGCTTCACTAACTTATATGTCCAATTCTATCCATCCGCAGAAACCACTGTAAACAATACTATAAACTTCAAAATAAAGCCTGAGCTGCCATGCCAGAGAAACTAACAGCTTTGCGTGTCTAATACCTTAACTCTTGGAATGTTAAAAAAAACAGGACAAAATGGCCTTTGGACTGGAACTAGGGTAACACTGTTTCAAAGAAACGTTTGCAAAGATAACAGGGAAGCAGTTATTATGATTACTGAACTGAAAACTGAAAAGTGGTTGGAATTCACATCACTATGTCGTATTAGCGGCACCAACAGAAATCCCTCCTTTTACTGATGTAATTGTACCCCTTCCCTTTCTCATAAATACCCGTTGCTTTTGTCTCCTGGTCAGAACATTACTTGGACTTCTGCCCGAATTAATGATTTCAGAATAGCTATTCTTATTAATCTCAAATCAACACTCGTTTGCCCCTGACTTTGAAGGGCCTTTTTATTTTTAGGTCACCATCAGGATCTCTAATTAAGGCATACGGCCTCTGGATCTCTGCGTTTAGCCACATCCATCTCCTCCAAACTTCGTCTCCGGACGGGCTTAGCTGTCCTCACACTTTCCCCTGATAATCTGCTTGAAGATGTTGAGACACGAAGGGGACAGCTGGGAACAGAGACTCCCAGTCGTTAAGACAACGGAAGGAAACGCTGACGCAGGGTTAGAAACCACACCCGAGCTGGGGAGAGCGGGGAAGGCACAAAGCTTGGAAAGAAAAAGCTTCGAAATGAACCTCTCTGCACCGGGCGCCCTCCTGAGAAGCCTGAACACTCGAAAGTTCCTTTTACCCCCAATGGCTGGCTCTGCAGAGGCAACGTGCATTTTTCACCAAGAACCCTTGGGCACAGTTTTACAAAAAGCAAAGTGCACTTGGCAGGTCACACTTGTAGCACACAGCCTCATAAATCTTTTGAATCTCAGAAATCAGTTCCAGAATGTGGGGCATCTTCTAAAACATTCTTTATCTTAATACGGCATGCAAGGATTTTCACAGTGTGACCTTGCTGTGGACTGAATATTTCCGTTCCTCCAAAATTCGTTTAAATTCCGATGTGGTGGTATTTGGAGGTGAGACCCTGGGAGGTAATTAGGTCATCACAGTGGAGCCCCTGTGATGGATTGGTGCTCTTATAAGAGACCCAGAGAGCTTGCTTCTTCCCTCTAATCTCCGTCATGTGAGATACGACCAGAAGATGGCCATCTGCAAACAAGGAAGCGGGCTCTCCCCAGACGCCAGCTCTCCTGGCACCGTGATGCTGAACTTCGCGGCCTCTGGAACTGTGAGAAGTAGGTTGCTGTTTAAGATGCCCACTCTACGGTCATTTGTTATAGCAGCCCAAATGGTCTCATACAGAACCCAACCTCCTGTACCTGCCTCATTCCTAGGGCGCTGTAGTTGTCCTGAATTTCTTGTTGCTCTGTGAATTTACCATGCACAACCACGCTCCACACTGAGCCACTGGCTCTGGTGGCTTCCCATCACTTTTTTGCTTGGCACCCACAGATCCCTTTGAGCGATCTTCCCCTACCACTCCTTCATCATTTTTCCATTAAGATTTGAGGAATTAATTTTTCTCACATGTGTGCTTACTATGCTGTGTTTTATTAAAATTGCAAGCATAGCTTTTAATTCTGCATTATGATCAGTTGTATTCATCGGATGGTAATATATAGTACAGTGTTGGGCACAGAGTAGATGCTCAAATACATTTTTGTTGAAATGAATTCAATTCTCCCTGTAATGCAGCCAAGTTAATATGATGTATGCTGGCCTTCTGGGACGCCTTCTACAATTTCCCCTAAATGGCATTTTCTGCAGGCAAATGATGGTGATGATTCCAAAGGACCTAAATTCCTCAGTTTCTCTAAATCTAATGTAAGATTATGCAAATCAATATTTTCATTACAACTACAGCACATGGTTAATGCTTGAAAAATATAAAGAGCTCTTATAGTACTTTCTGATGGAAATGAACAGTTTTTAACTTAATAAGAAAAACATAAATATTAAAATAATAAGATAGCTTTTTACACCTATGAATTGGCAAATGTTTTTACAATAAAATATACAGTGCTGACAAGGGCTGGGAAAATGACTTCTCTCACATACCATTGTTGGAAAAGTAAATTGATACCATTTCTCCAAAGGGCTATTTGTCAATATATGTCAAAATCTCCCCAAATATACATATGGTTCGAGCCAATACTTCTAATTCTACACATTATGCACAAAGATCTGCTTACTAGGAAGCTCAATAAAGCATCATTTATAAGAATCATATGGGGGAGTCAACATTAGGGGGTTTGTTTAATAAATCAATTCATTTAATAAACCTATTCATCGGAACACTGCACTGTTTTTAGAAGGAATTCTAAAAGAATGTAGCAATGAGAAAAAAACATTTTGTGAAGCAACAAAGTATGTTATAAAACAGAAAGGGACTAGAGTTTTAAACAATTAATTAATCACCTTGATGGCAGTGATAGATACAGGTTTTGTGGGGCCTGAAGCTTATTTGGTTTTGAGGGACCTCTTTAAAAATCAAAATGCAAACTTAGAAATATATAAACATTAAAATGCTCAACCTCACTAGCAATAAAAATGGAAACATTGGCATCCTATTTTATACCCATCAGACAGGCAAAAGTCAGTAGAGTAGGTCTAATAACCTCAAGTATTAGTGAGATCACTAGGAACATGAAGTCTGTTACTCATTGCTGATGAGTGTAAATTTGCACAATCACTTTGGGACACCTGATAATGCTGAAGATGTGCGTCTCATAACCCAGGTACTTCTTTTAAATTTTGCGTCCCAGATAAAAACCTCATGTGTAGGTCCTTGTTCCAGGATGCTCACTGCAGCATCATCTCTCATTAAGTTGTTCCCAATGGTTTTTTCATGTAATGGAATAGTAAACAGCAGTTACAATGAATGAAGTAGAAACACACCAATCGATCTGGATAAATCTCAAACACGAAAGTTAAAAGTCAAGTGAACACAGAAACTTACAAGATGATGCACGCAGTATGATCCCATTTATGTGAATCGTTATCACACACAAGGCAGTAATATATATTGTTTACGAATACAACAAATATAGTAGAACTACCAACATTGGCATGGTAATTACACCCTCTAACGTCAGCATGTGGTTAGCTCTGGGAAAGAAGGAGGGGGAAGGAAAAGAAATAGGGCTTTACAAAACTTTATTTCTTTAAAAACGTAAGAGGCCCAAAGCAATTGTAGAAGTATAATTTTCTGTTTAAAATTTGACAACTTACATAGCACTTGCTAAGTGCCAGGCACTGGTCTAAACCCCTTCCAGATATTAACTAATTTAATCTTTTTTCTGCAGTCACTACTATAATTACCCCCCCATTTTCTGGATGAGGAACTCTGAGGCAAAAAGAAGTAACTGTGTTGACTCACCAGCTAATGATCTTAACCATTGTGCTGGGCTGCCTCTCAGGTGTGAAACTGATGTAAATATCTGCTTAATTTCAGCAATGTCTATTATATTGTTATGCTTTCTGTACTTTTTCTATTCAAAAAAATTAAAGAATAAATCATTTCTAAAGAAAGAATGCCAAAATAATACTGCCTAAATAACAGAACATCCCTTCCACAGAACATCCAGATCTGACCCAGGAGCTTAAAAACGTAGATGTAGTTATGGAAATTTGGAAGTTTTCCTTGGCTTTTGATAAAACAGTGGGTGTAGAAATTCTATAAAACAAAGCAGAGTAAAGGCCACGAAAGGAAGAATGAGATTTTCTTAAAGATAAGAATGAAAGCATAAAAGTATAACGATCATGTTTCCAGAAAAAAAGTAATTGACCTTTATAAATTAAAAAAATTCTCTAACCGCCCCCACAAGGAGGTTGTATATCCTGAATTTTCTTCCATCATACAGATTAGCAGATTTAGAAAGAGATTATAGATATTATCAGTTCATCTGAAATTTATTTTCCTCTCTGCTAAATTATTACTATTTTACAAACAATAATCAGTAATTATGATGAATACATTTTTATAAAAGTTTTCAGTATGAAACACTTATTTTATATAATTTACATAGAGATTTTAAGAAACACTAACATATAGTATTATAAATTTTATTGTTCAAAAATTTAAAAATTTTTTACTGTTAAATGAAAATTACTCTGCTTGAAAAGGTACAACCTATTTGGTCCTCAGACCAGGGGTAGGGGAGAAAAATAAAAGGAGGTGTCCATAAAATGGACTTCTTTTCTCCTTTGATAAACAAACCTCAGGATTGGCAAGAATTCCCAGAGGAAAGAAACTTTTGGGGTAAACGGGAACAGTTGTGCTTTAATATTTTTTACCCCACAGGTCATACTAGTGACAAAAAATAAAAGCCATCCTTGATGATAAATACTGCAAATGAGTGTCAGTAGATCCCCATCTACCTGTGGGATTCCATTTTGTAGGGCAGCCTCTCTACTTTTTCAAGAACATGTTTAAAAAGTAGTAAATGTGGGGTGCTTGGACCCCAAAGAGCCTTGCCCATTGGTGCAACTCTTGCCCCATCTTGCCTGTTCTCGCCCTCATTTCTGGGGGCCGCATGGGTCTCCTTCCTCTGTGCCCTGCCTCTGCAGTCAGGCTCCTTCCTGTCCCCAGCAATTCCAGCCCTCATCAGTCTGTGACTCTCACAAAACTCATCCACTCTCTAACACCTCAAAGAAATATTTTTTGGAAAAACAACCATCAGTCTGTGAACAGACTAATGAACCATCCTAAGGACCAGAAGTGAACTCGCTCAAGTCACAGAGCCCCCAACAGGGAGTGCCTCAGACGATGGGTAAGACTCCGGCCACAGGCAGCCATCGAGGGATATTTCCAAAACACTCAGATTTTGCCTTTTGCTTTTTTTGCTCCTCCACGGAGAAGGCCATAGAGGGAAAGGTGGCCAACGGGGAGGGTGAGGCACGCGCTGACCAGCTGCTGCTCCCCTGGGCGGCTTTCTCTCAGCTTCTTAGGTGTCTGAGTGGGAGGCTCAGGACTTTTTTTCAGAGAGTGGTGAGAAAGAGGGTGTGGGCAGCTAGAGGAATTCATATCTCAGTGGCCTGCACTTCAAAGCTCTCAAAAAGACAGACTTGCTGTATCTCTTATGTGACCCCCAAAACAAAATAATCTATCCAGCTCTCATAGGAATGATTAGCTTCCCTTAATGTCTGCGGTTCTATTTGATGGAAATGCATGTATATAGTTTCGAAGAAGGAGGGCCAAATTGTGGAAGAATGTGGCGAAGGGGACCCTGTCCCAGCCCCTACATTGCATGCACCCTAAGTACTGAGGGGTGCCAAGGCAATGGCTGTCTGCAGGGTGTGCGAGGGATGCTTGCTCCTGCAGGTCGGGCAACGTGAAAGAAACTGGAGGGAGGAAGAGGGAGAAAGGCTGCTACAGATGGGAGGCGAGAGGGGGCACCTTCTTCATCTCAGGATCCGGCACAGAACTCAGTGAGAAGTTTTGTGAATCCTAAAATCGAAACTAGCTTTCTAGGTCGTTTTAGAAAGGTATATTTCTCAAAGGTTGAGGATAGAACATATTTTATCTAACCGTTTGTCAGCTTGATTTATAGCTTTAAAAATATTTAGACAGACGGCAGATGAGTCTGTGTGCTCTTGCCCCAGGCGGGCTCGCGTGTGACATAGAAAGATGAGGGCTGTTTCTCGAACATCGATGTCAATTCTAGAAATAGAACCTTCTTCGCCTCTTGTAGTCAGGCTGGTGTGCTGATCACTCTAACAGGTGATTTTATGTCTATTTCTGAGTAATCCCAATGGAGGCGGTTACCTGAGCGCCTGCTACTTCTCCAGAGATTTGGTTACTTTATTTTTGGTTTTATGTTAGTGGGAAAAGCTAAGTCATGCTGGGTTGCTTCTAGTGTCTCCACATTTTATGTACTGCTTCTGGTACTATTTAAACTTTAAATCATTTCTACTACAATTACAGGCTTACTATTCTGATTCCTCAGAGCTTTCCATAGACTCTCCTGGGGCTGTTACTAAAGTTCCCTCAGCCATGGCCGGCCACAGCTGCCAAGTGGACACTTCCAGGCACAGCCAGCCAGACTCCAGGCTGATGGGCAGTGGCAGAGCGTGAGGCAGGGTGAGTCCGCTCCACGGTTTGTCCCTGGCTTGCCGCCCACTCCCCCTCCCTGTGTCTTCCCTGCTGCTCCAGTATCACTCTCTTCCTGTGTCCTGGGGCCCATGCCAGGGGGTGTGGATCTTCTGGAAGCCTCTGTGTTTCCTGTCTTTGCCCCTTTACACACCCTGCCCCTGAGGAGAAAACAAGAATGTCCTTTCATCCCTGGCTACAAGAATAAAGGGGTTTCCAAGACAGATATTATCTGGGAGAATCAGAGAGGATAATAAAGCACCCCAAATCTCTAAGGCCCAGGATGGGTCCTCAAGATCACAGCTGTGTAGGCAAGGGTGCGTGAGCAGGAGCGAAGAGAGAATGGTGGTGGAGACTGACCTGTTGGTCAAGTGTTCTGAGCTGGGTCATTTGGTGGCACTTGTCCTGGTCCCCACAAGTGGGCTTTTACAAAGGTTTTGTAAGGCATTTTTCTCATAAGCCATTTCTTGCTTTAATATCAAGTGAGAAAGAGAGTGAGTTGCTGCTAGTGCAGTTTCGGGCACAGGAGTGTCACACGTGGTCCAGCCGCAGTCTCTCCCCGACTGCCCAGCTCCAGCACACAGGGACTCAAAGGAAGGGCTGGGCTTGGGGCGCTGGTTGCCACGGCGTAAACCTCCAGGGCTGGACTTGACTAACTGAACTTCCCACTCTGCCCTCAACAGACTCAGAAAGACTTTTTTTTTATTAGACCTTTACCTTCTGTTCCTCTCTGGCGCTTTCTGAAGCAGCATTTAAGACACGTCACACATGGCGACTGCCTCCGCCCCGTTTCTCTTTTCAAGTTTCAGTGGTGCCTGTCAAGAGTGGCTTCTCTTCTCAGTCACGTGATCACAATAAAGAGCACACGTGTGAGGGTGGCCAGTGTGTGGGAGCGGTGGGTGGGGCGGGGCTGCAGTGACAGGGTGCCCCTTCTCAGATCCGCGTCACCCAGCCTGCTCTGTCACGGCCTGGAAGACAGCACCCAAAACAACCTTTCTTCCCTTCTCACTCCCCTCACAGGGAAGAGTCCCTTCTGAATGCCTCAAGTTCAAAATGACAGTCGTCAGCATCCCCACTTAAAGCACTGGGAAAGAAGCAACAAGCACTCCACCCGCTTTATACGCTAAGGCATAAATCCAGCAAAGTTGTCGTCTCGGTGTCCCCATCAGAGCTCGCACTGAACAGGCTGGGCAGCTCTCCTGAGCTAGGAGAAACCTTGAGAAACAAGACGCAACCCAAGTTCCTGTCACTCACAGGCATCTGGGCCACCTCTTGGCTTCTTTCTATAAGAGTGATCCAGCTGATAGATAAACATTATGCTCTATAACAAGCATAATAAAAAGAGAATAATAGACCGTGTCCGTTTTCCACAGGACAAGTAATTCAACCTACACGGCGTGCTTATGCAAGTTAAAACAATGAAAAGCAAAGCAGACTGAACTGTTATTTTGATCCTTAAATGAAAGCTTTAGGAATAGAGAAATGTTGATGAAACTCAGGGCTGTTTGATTTACAAAGCAGCAACACTGCATTCACTTATGCAGAATTAGTACCATAAAACGTGGATTTCATTCATTGTAGAAGTGTTTATTGAGTATATGCAGGTGCTACACAGTCTTCAAAATGCTGGAGGTACAATGGTAAACTCAGAGATCTTCGCTTCTACTGATGTACAAGAGACAATAAACTCATAGACAAAAGTAAGTGTAAGAGTGTGCCAAATAATAGGGAGCAAAATAAAACAGGGTGTGGGGGGTAAACAGCATGGGGTGGGAGTGGGTGGAATGCTATTTTATTCACAGTGTTGGATGTCCTGCTGATAAGATATTTGAAAGAAGAGTGGGAGCAGGGCTTGAAGACATCTGTGGGAGGAACAATCAAGGGAGAGAGAATGGCAAGTTTTCATGAGGCAGGGGCATTCCTGGTGTTTCAGGAACAGCAAAGGGCTAGTGTGTTTGGAGGAAGATTAGGGAGCTGGTGAAGGGGATGAGATGAGATTTGAAAGTCAGCAAGGGGTCTGACTATGTAGGCTCTTGTACTGAAGATGAGATGGGAAGCCAACAGAAGGTGATGAGCAGAGGTGTGACGTATTTCCCAGGACTGCTTTGTTAACAGTTGACCATAGGGGGACAAGGACGAAATTCGGGGGACCCTATGAACCTAAGGGAATCATCTAGGAGAGAGATTATGGTGGGTCGGACCTATGCAGAGTGCTAGAGATGATGAGAAATAGTAGCATGAATAGGATCTCCTGAGAGAGGGGATATGAGGTAAGATCAAATGAGGAGTCAAGGACAATGGCGAGGTTCTAGCATGAGCAAGTGGCAGGATGGGAACGCAATGGACGAGATGGGGGAAGAAACTGGGAGGAATAGATTTTGTGGGGGAGAATTAGAAGTTCATTTTTGGACCTGCTGAGGGTGAGATATCAAGTAGGTTTAATCTGAGACATTAATGGAGACTTTAGTGGGGAGGTCCCGGCCAGAGGGGTCATCAACATGATCCTGGACTGAATGTTTGTGCCCACCCCAAACTCATATGCTGAAATCTTAACTTCTGATGTGATGGTATTTGGAGGTGAGGTCTTTGGAGGTGGTTAGGTTTAGATGAGATCATGAGGGTGGGGCCCTCATGATGGGATTAATGTCTTTATAAAAACAGACTGCAGAGAGTTTGCTCTCTATCTCTTCACGGGCACAGGCCAAGGAAGGACAGACATGAGGACACAGCGAGAAGATGGCCATCTGCAAGCCAGGGAAAGAGACGTCACCAGAACCCGACCATGCTGACATTCTGATCTTGGATTTCTAGCCTCTAGAACTATGAGATATTAAATTTCCATTGTTTGAGTTACAGAGTTTATGGTATTTTGTTATGGCATCCCACCTTAACCAATACAATTATGCAGGTGACATTTTACACCATGGGAGTAGATAAGATCACCTAGGGTGCTGGTATAGTTAAGAATAGATGAGGGGGAAAAAAAAAAACAAACAGATGAGGCCTATGGGCTGAGGTCAATGTTAATGGGTGAGAAAATGAGAAGGAACCAAGGAAGGTGACTGAGGGAAGCAGCCAGTGAGGCAGGAAGAGAACTGAGAAGGAGAGCTGTCCAAGAAGCCAAGAGAAGTACGTGTCTTAACAATAGGGAGCAGTCCAGTGAGTCAAGAGATGGCGAGTCAAGTACAATGGGGCTGATTAACGTGGATGTCATAGCGACCTTGACCAGACCTGTTTCTGTGGAGTGGTGAGACTGAAGTTCTGAACGAATGGGTTCAAAAGAAGCCATAGAAGGGAAACTGGGGACAGTGCTTACAGACGACTCTTTCAAGTCATTTTGTCATAACATGACAGTGGCTGCAAGGGGATTTGGTAAAATCTGGGGAGCTTAGGCTAAAGCGTTGGGTAATCCCGTCTCGAAATAGTCCCGAATGATTGCTGAAGACTGACAAGCAAGTCAGATGAGACACTTACTGAAATGCCATTCGTAAAAATAGAAATATTTTTAGAAGATTCAGATTTCTTTTCCTTTTTACCAAACATTTTTGTGGTACCGTTACAATGTTAATGGAAAATTGTAACAAACATAAAAATTGCACAGGAACTTTCTTTTAGAATTCTGCAGACACAAACATCTTTTGGTTACAGTGATACCTGGCAATCTAGCAAGAGCTCTTTCCTATGCAGATGTTACTAACCCACCCTCAGCAACTTCTCTTGTTTTATAAGGCGTGTTTTGTGCACAAGTTGGATGTTATATCCGTGATCTTGTGGTGTGCTTGGCCAGACACAAAAGCATCAGTTTTCATTAGCGACTTCCTACTGATAACTATCTGTTCTCCGAATTCCAAAGACAAACTAAAAATTTCAATTCTTACAGCTAGGCTCAAGGAAACATACTAGTGTTATTTAGATATGAGGCGTGATGCAAATGAAAAGAATATCACAGTGGAGTTTGAATTTTCCATTTGTTCTTTTCTCTCTTCCAGAATAGGCTTGCCTCAGATTACTTAGTGATGCTTGCAAATAAAATGGGAAATGGTGTCTCAATTTAAAAAAATGTATATGTGTGCATGTACATATGATATATATTTTTGTATGTGTGTATATATATAATATATTTACACATATATGCACACACACTATTAATCATAATAGATAAACCAAGGAGTAATTATTACTATCATGAAAGAATTCACCAAACACATCCTTTGGTAGTTAGTATCCAAAGCCACTTAAGATTGTAATAATAGGATGTGGTTCCATAATGTAGCAGTTAGTACGTCTGCTTTATACATAGAAGTTCCTGGGTTCGCGCCCCAGTGGAGCCAAGGTCTGTGGTCTACATCTATGCCTCCCTGAACAAGCCCGATCCCATCTGATCTCGGAAGATAAGCAGGGTTGGGCCTGGTTAGTACTTGGATGGGAGACCACCTAGGAAGACCAGGTGCTGTAGGCATAAGTAATAATAAATAGTTTTTTTAAAATATTGTAATTATAAATTATTTAACCAAGGTCTTGGCAATGTAAGCGCAATAAAGGTGATAAACAAATACATTTAAAATTAAAAGATTCTGCAATAATTCACAACAAAAAAATACTCAAATAATTTTAAGGAACTCAAAAATAGTGTGCTTTCCTTGCAATACAAAATACTTGTGCATTCGTTCTATTCTGTCTAC